>JANUWF010001550.1:0-600000 GCA_026120185.1 Voacanga thouarsii | reverse complement strand
GAAGGAGTAAGAGAGCTAAGGTTGTCAAGGACTTTGGAAGTGACTTTGTCACTTACAATGTTAAGGACGAACCTTTGACTTTTCAAGCAACTATGGCTTCCTCAGAAGCAGGGCATTGGAAAGGAGCTGTCAAAAGTGAGATGGATTCCATTGTCTCCAATGGGACATGGGAATTAGTAGATCTCCCTCCTGGGTGCAGTACAATTGGATGTAATTGGATTTTTAAGAATAAACTTAAACCAGATGGGACCATAGATAAGTATAAAGCTAAATTAGTTGCCAAATGGTTTAGACAGAAAGAGTGAATAGACTATTTTGATACATACTCTCCTGTTGTTCATTTGACTACAATCCGAGTGCTAATTGCATTGCCTTCTATATATGGTTTCACTATCCACCAAATGGATGTGAAGACAGCTTTTCTTCATGGTGATCTTGAAGAAGAGATATATATGGATCAACCTGAGGGATTTGTAGCCAAAGAAAATGAACGAAAAGTTTGTAAACTTATTAAATCCCTATATGGTCTAAAACAAGCACCCAAACAATGGCATGAAAAATTTGATAAAACAATTTTATCATTTGGCTTCAACATAAATAAGAATGACAAGTGTGTTTACTGTAAGGTTAAAGGTAATGCTTGTATTGTTCTATACCTGTATGTGGATGACATTTTGCTATTTGGGTCCAATATTGAGATAATTAATGAGACTAAATCATTTTTGAAAAGTCAGTTTGAAATGAAGGATATGGGAGTAGCAAATGTGATTCTTGGCCTAAAGTTGATTCGCACAACTGAGGGGATAACCATTTCTCAAACGCACTATGTTGAGAGTGTTCTTGAGAAATATGGGTATCAAAATTGTAGAATTGCTAAAACTCCAAGTGACCATTCTGTAGCTTTGTTCAAGAATGAAAGTGGAGTTCCTGTGTCTCAATTAAGATATTCTCAAATTATTGGGAGCTTATAATATCTTGCGAATGGCTCAAGACCAGATATTTCATTTTTTGTATCTAAGCTGGCAAGATATACAAGTTGTCCAAATCGGACTCATTGGGATGCCTTGGATAGAGTACTACGGTACTTGAAGGGAACAGTTTCCCTTGGGCTGCATTATGGGAAATTCCCTGCTGTACTTAAAGGGTATAGTGATGCAAGCTAGATAGCCAAGAACTCTGGTAGCAATGGTTGCTCTGGATATGTGTTTACATTAGGTGGCGGAGCAGTCGCCTGGAAGTCTTGTAAATAGACTTTGATAACTCGGTCAACTTTTGAGGCTGAGTTATGTGCCTTAGATACTACTGGAACGGAAGCTGAATGGCTGTATGGACTATTGTCCTCTTTGCCAATGATCAGCAAGTCTATTACTGCTATATCTGTGCATTGTGACAGTCAAACCACAATTGCAAAGATAAAGAGTACCAAGTATAATCAAAAGACTAAGAGACACATCCAAGTTAGACTTAAATCTATAAGGGAGTTAGTGTCTGAAAGGGTGGTGTCTGTTGACTTTGTTGGATCCAAAGATAACATTGCAGACCCCCTAACTAAGGAACTTGAAACATCATTGTTCCTTAAATCCAGGTTGGGAATGAGACTGATAATCTAGAAATGATTCACCTACAGTGGCAATCCAACTGACCAAGTGGAGATCCCATAAGGCAGTTCAATGTGGTATAAACAAGCTGTTTGAGTGAAACTGGCACCAATTCTGATACCTTTGTATCTAGGTCCTTTCCTGAAAGCCTGCGGTGCGGTTACTGCAATTAGTAAGAGTTTTGACTCTGAATGGAATCAAGTCTTTTAGACAAGATGCTAGCAGTACATCCTTGGAGATTGCCAACTATGTGAGTGTTGTTGTGTGGTCGCAACTAAAGAGAATTGGGTTTTCTCTGAATACACTCATGAGACAGGATTAGGACACATGGCCATGACGTGTCAACCCTAAAGATTATCTCCATAGTCGATAGTCTGTTGTTACCAATGGACGCCGTCACATTGAAGGTTCAGATTCAAGGCTTAAATCCATCTGTTCTTGTGGGGGTATAAGTTGGATAACTTAAGTAGTGGTTCAAACCGAAAGGTACCATTATCGAAAGTAGATTATGTAAATCCTGAATAGTCTTTAACTATAGATTTGTGGGGGATTGTTGAAAATGAAAATTTTGGGAGTTAATAATTTTTAACTCATGATTAGTTAGCCTAAAACAATTAATGGGAATTGTTCTTGACATGTTAGAGATTGTTTTGATTGTGGTAGAAGCCATTTTCATGGTGGGAATTCATAATTAAATGTTGTTAAAGTTGGGTGTTTAACTATTTGGGAACTCATGTTAGACATGAGTCTGACATGGGAAAAATAGAGGAGTGTGGAAGCCTTTATATATTAAAAGGCTTTTCTATAGACTTAATAGAAAAGCCCAAGGTATGGAGGATGCCACACGCGCGCGCCGCCTGCCCGACCCGGCTCTGGCTCGGGCCATGTTTTCACGATCCTCTATTTTTATTTGGCCCAATTAACTCTAACTTGAAAAGGAATAGGAAACATAAAATTTGGTAAGGGAATTAGGGCTTCCTAATCCGAATTGGGTTTTAATTTTCCTAAGGCGAGATTAAAAGGGGGAACAGAGCCGCCATTAAGGTTAACCCATTTTTGTGCTTTTTTGCTTCCTGCGAGAAATTCGCCGCTTCGGTTCTCTCTCCATGATCCATAATTTTTTTGACTTATCGGGACCGGTGAATTGAGGGGATTTTCGAGGTGATCACAGTTGGTGTGCGTCAACAGTGATCTGAGACTGTCTTATCATGTAAGAAGAGTCGCTATACCCATCGCACCAGAGTGGGACGAATAACTTTTTGAAGGCAAGCCAGTAAAAAACTGGTGATTCAAACCAGTATAAGACTGGTGATTCAGTCAGCAGTACAGTACGTTGCGGCGCAGTTTGTCCAGAGGAGTGCCAGCGCTAGGTACGTTCTGGTAGAACCGCGAGCAAGTCTCTCAGGTATACTACTGACTTATTTATTAAGTTTGAATTCTATCTAGTTACATTACGTTTGGACTGTGTGGCCTTGCCAGCATGGTTGATATTTGATAATTGCAATTGTTAGAGCCTTGATCGGGTATAGGCAGTGCTTGTTCAATTCAGTTGAGTTGTCTGTATGTGTTTCGTAGGTATCCTATTTTTCTAACAAAAAGTCCTCAGATATAACTCAATGATTCATGACCTTCTTGATAGTGTATATTGTGAGTTGATAGTTATAAAATCAAATCTTCATTCAGATGTCTTTTCACTTAAGATTAGACTGAGGTTGGATTGTTTAAGTATATCTTACGATTTTTTTGGTCACACGAATTGAGGGATCATTCGATAGATTTGCTTATAACAGCGTCATCAAAAAAAATGAGATAAGAAAAAAAAAAAAAAAGAGTTTGTTTGGGCATGATGAAATTAGAAGTTAATTGTTAATCGACTAGCGCAATGGCAGCAACAATTTGAAGATAAGTAAAATCATTTGATAATTAGAGGAAAAAAGTTATATTTTTTAATAATTTGAGAATCATTAGAATTATTTACCCTAATTTTATTTTTATCTATTTTAAAATTTATTTGTGACATTAGTATTTGCATTGAATAAGATAATTGTTCATTTTTCAATAGGACGTGCTTAAAATTACATTATGAGAACTGTATTGGCACAGAAAATTAGGGTCTAGTGTATCTCTAATGCTTTGGCCGCATTCGTTCAAGTGCCTCGCATCCCTAAGGTAACAACCTTTAAGTATAATTTTGAAGATTTATTTGTTTATACTATAATTAGAAAGAAATTCTTTTTAAATGCAAATCAAAACTCTAATTTAAATAAATTTTATTTTTCAAAAATTATTATATCTTCACAACATATAATATTTTTTCTCTCTTATTAATAATTAAATTCCATATTTATTTTACTTTAATAATATTTTATTAAAATTTAATAAATTTATCTCAATCTAATCTTTATTTAAATATAATCTAAATAAATTAGTCAATATTATAAATTTTATAACATATAATTTATCATTTTACACTAAAATATTTACTACGATTTTACTAAAAGGTAAATGTATGAGTCGTGGACTAAAAAGCCCTCCGCCCTCGGGACCTCATCTGCTCTAGAAAGGACAAAATAGGAAAATACGTAAATCACGTGTTTGAACATGATAATTGATAAGACAGAAGATTTGGCTCCCTCCATTAGGTTGTCAATGGGTTGGGTCAGAATCATTATGTTTTGAACCTGGACTCAATTAGCAATATATATATTCTCAACCGTCAAATATCTATAAGGTATAATATAAAAAGATTTATATTTAATTATATAAATATCGAATTTAAATTAAATATAAATATATAATAATATAAGATTTATTTATAATATAATATATATTTTATATAAAAACATATAACATATAATATTTAATATAATATATTTTATATAATATTTAAATTAATCGAATAATTAGATAAACGGATATGAGTATTATAATTTTATATTTGAATCTAATTATATAAGTTAAACGGATAAACAAGTTCGGATTGATCAGATAATAAAACATATATATTATACCATTATAAACAAGTTTAAAAACGAGTCAAATTCAAATATATCCGATTCATTGACAGCTGTAGAGCTTCTGATTTTAGATGTCATTTGGTAAAGTTTGTCCATTTCTGTACTTGCCATTTTTAGAAATCTTGCATGTATATAAGTACAGTTGGAACAGGCGACGTGGATTGCAAGATTTTTCAAAATACTAAAAAAAAAAGAGAGAGAGATCAATGTGTAAAAAGTGCTATTTTTAAAGGGTATAATTGAATATTCCTATGCATGTTGTACAATTGAATGTCACATTTTTGAATTTAAGTTGTATCAAATTTTAATTCATTTATTAATTGAGTTTGAGTTTATATTTAAATTTATTCGATTATTATCTGATAATATTCGATTTTGTTTGAATTCAAATTCAAAAAAATCGATTAATGTTCAATTTAGTTTTATATTTCTTATAAAATATAAATATAAATATAATTAATTTTTATAAAATATACAATATATTCACGAGCATTTGAATATTAATCGAGTTTAATATTTTATTCGAACTCAAATTAAATATTAATTAAATGAATTTTATTTAAATATGATTGAATTTTGATTCGGAAACTGCTTGATAAGTTTAGAGCTGTACTCAAGAGACTAATAGTTTCTTCGCTTCTTTGAGATGAAATAGCATTTTTAAGTAGAGAAATAACAGTAGCAAAAATTTCCTTGTTGAAAGAATATGTTATATGTTGGAGGAGGGAAATAAAATATATTAAAGAAAAAGAGCAATTTAATGCATGTGGTATTCAATGTCAATGGAGGAAGGAGCCATTTAATTATTAAAAAAAAACAAAGAAACGAATAATAAATTACAAAACGATAAAATTGCCAATTAAATAAAATTTGCTCTGGCAGGACAAGAATTGATTTGGCAATAGCGTCCGCCAATGAGACGTGGAGAAACATTTCATAAAAAGTGCGAAATATGGATATTTTTAAAATATTATTTTTTTGTAAAAGACAAATATAACCTTGTAGCCCATATATGTCTAATCCACTAAGCTTGATATTTGGTTAAACACCAAGCCCATAATAGGGGTCTGAAGATAGTGAGCAGGTCCTGATTGCTGCTACATCTTCTTGAAACAAATCATTTGCAAGTTGTCTATGGCTTCATCAATCAATCCCTCTTCTTCCTTCCTCAGCTTCTCACTCAATTCTCTTGCTTTTCTCTTCACATCTTCCCCGGTCTCTTTCGCTACTGTTTCCTCTATCACCTTTGCTATCTGTTCCCTTCTTAACTCTCCATTCTCCTCTCTCATGACCTCCATCCCAACCCCAATTTCCACAATTAACCTGCAATTAGTGTATTGATCATAGTTCATGGGCATGGCTATCAATGGAACACCATAGTATAAGGTTTCTGTTAAAGAGCTCCACCCACAGTGACTCACAAAGCCACCAATACTTGGATGCTTGAGAATTTTAGTTTGTGGTGCCCATCCTTCCACAATTTTGCCTCTATCTTTCATCCTTCCCAGAAATCCTTGTGGGACTGCCTCTGCAACGGTTTTGGTGGTTCCTGCCGGAAACCTAATTACCCATATGAAGTTGACCTTACTGAGCTCTAAACCGTGTGCTATCTCTTCCATCTCCTCCTTGGACGGGAAGCACTCACTGCCAAATGAAACGTAAACAACCGAAGATGGATTCTTGGTGTCTAGCCAGTTGAAGATATGCAAAGGGTCCTCCTCAAGATGGGTAGGTTGTTGAACAAGTGGACCTACAGGCACCATCTTCTTCCCCGTCAAGCAAGAAAGGTAATCAAGATATTTCCCCTCAATCTCGCTACAGCTTTTGATCAGAACAATTTCATGAGATACTTTAAAGGAGTTAAAAGTAACATGACCACCTTGATCAGCTGATTTAGGATCGGAATTGGCCATTGCAATTAATTTTTTCATTTCATAGTCCCGAAGGAACATTTCTTGAAAAGGGTAACTACGACTACCTTGGAACCCTCCATATTTGTTTAGATGATAAAAAAAGGACATTGTTGCCGCACCTGCAGTACAAAAATGAACAGAGGGTACCTCGTCCAATGCAGCAATTTCAGCAGCCCATGGTTGATAACCGTCGTATATGAGCAGGTCAGGATTCACGCTCTTGACAATTTCTGAAAAACTAGTTTTTGACATCTGGAAGGCACGCAGGAGGAGAGACACCAGATTCGGTGGTAAGCCTTTGGTTGTATGGTAGTGTGGAGGAAGCTCAGGCATATCTGGGAGACGGAGTTCTAAGAAATCCATGGAAAAATCAGATGAGTTTTCCTTTAAGCTTTCTTGGATGGATTTCAGATTGATAGCTGTTGAACAAAAGTATATGTGAAAATTTTTCTTTGCCAACTTCTTGGCTAGTTCACAGAAGGGATATATGTGACCATGAGCTAACCATGGGAAGATCAGAACTTTGAAACTGGTGGATTCTTTAGTCTCCATGAACAATCAAGCTTCCTAATTCTGGAGCTGGAGGGCCTGCAGAGAAGGAAAATCTTGGAGTTGTTAGATAGCAGGCCCTCCCTTCTTTTCTACTTCAATAAAGAAGAAAGAAAACCCAACCCATGTGTGCCCACAATAGGAAACTAGTGTATTAAAAAATAGCAATCCAATTGAATGCAAAATGTTTACTTTAACCGGGGACGGGTATAGGGCGGCGGCCCAAAATTTTTAAAATTTTTTATTTTACTTTAAGAAAATTAAATTTTTTTAATTTTTTTTTTAATTTTTTCTTTTACCTTTTCAAATTTTTTTAAAAAATTAAAAAATTATTTTTTAATATATTATTTCATATAATTTATCCCTTTAATTTCAAGTCTCTATTCGATACCTTACTTTAACCTTTCTAATGGGTGAGTTTTGAAGGGGCACAACTTACAAGCCTTGCACTCCTATCTTATTTGGAAGAGAGGAAACAAGAATGAATATTTTAGGGTGGTTGATAGATACTATGACTAGCCGGCCTCGCATTGTTAATTTTGTACATTAAATGAAAAAAAAAATGAGATCATAAATCAAATCCGTAATATATGAACATAGCACATTTGTCATGGTTTCATTTTAAAAAAAAGTCACGAGTCCCTAACTAGCTGGTCTTACATTCTCAATTTTTGTATTAAATGGAAAAAAATAAGATCATATATCAAATTCGTAATATATGGACCTAGCCCTTCATTTTGTAAATATAAAAAAAAAAAGGTTATGTGTCATCGAAGTAGTTTTCTTTGCATTCTTTATCTTTATAATAAAAATAATAATAAAAAAAAGCATGTGTTGAATCCCATGCTATATATATTTGGGATAGTGGGCATGGTCGACTGTGTTTACACATATATTTATAGTACAGGAAATTTTTGGTGTAGGTGCAGCAGTACTATAAATATTTGTATAATATGTAAACAAAATTATACATAATATTTATTATATAATTCTCAATACACGTGATATAAGTATTTAAAATATTGAGTGCATGTAAGTATTTTTCCATATTTATATGCTACATTACATACTTCTCTTATACACTTACAAATCTTCCATCCAAATGACCACCTAGAAAAGAGGAAATAACAAAATATGCAAACTATGTGTTTGTAATGTTATTTTACTTGTTATGGTAGATGTGTGGGTATATTAGAAAGTATAGAGTAAGAAACGAGACTATTTAAAAAAAGTTAGAGTGACAACTATTAAGGATAAGAAGAGAAAAAATCGTTTGCGTTGATTTGAACATATATAAAGAAGATCAAAAGATACTCTTATTAGAAAGATTGAGAGATGGAAGTATATTAGAGGGCCGATCTCCTAATTGAAAAAGGAAATATTTGGATAGACTCGATCCATCGTGAATCACTACTATTTCGAGTATTATATTCTATGCAATAAAAATTATACATTTATAAAAATATACAAAATTTTAAAATAATAATCCACGGTGAGCCAGTCCATCCAAGAATTTCCTGGTTTATATATTTGGCTAGATGATCTTTCTAGTGGTATAACTAATTCACTTCACTGGTGATACTATTAAAGCGGTTCTGTTTTTGGCAACTGCCGAATCTTGTGTAATTGACAATTTTACCATTTCACGGTGAATAATACTTTCCATTTTCTCCATTTCTTCATGAATTAAACTTGTACTAAGGTTCAATGAAATTTCTTTCTTCTTAATCCTCTCTCTTTATGTATAACGGTCATATTCCTCATATATCTCTTGCTTTAATCTTTCTTCAATTCCATTATTTTTTTTTTTCACTTTCTATGTAGACTTATATATTCAATTTCTATTTCTTTGAATTCTATCGAAACTAGGTTAATGTTCCGTGCATTGCACGAGTTATTATATTATTAAGATTCAATGTATTAATATTAAATATATATATATATTATTAATTAACTTAATTAATTATTTAATTAGTTAAAATTTTAAAATAAATTTAAATAGTATTTAAAGAATTACACATTTTAATGTATTAATACTAAATATATATATAGATAATATTTAAAAAATTATACATTTCAATGTATTAATTTAAATAGTATTCAAAAAATTACACATTTTAATATATTAATATTAAATAAATAAATAAATAAATTATTAGTTAATTTAATTAATTAAAATTTTAAATGAATTTAAATATATTTTTTTTTTCTTTTAAAAATTTTATTTAGCTACATGTTATTTTATGATACCTTTACGTATCGTAATAGTAAGTTTTCTCTTCGATTTATATATATATATATATAGAGATTTATATTAATTAAAAAACCTCCATCCCCTATTTAGAAGAAACCCATCCCCGTACAATACAACCATGTGTTGCCAACGGAATATGAGATTCCAACCGCATGTTGTAGGAGGGAAAGAAGATGGTACCTTAAAGCAAAAGAATGATTTAATACATGTAGTGTTTAATAATAAAGGAAAAAGTTGCCATTTAATTAAAAATAATAATAAACCACAAAAATGTGAAATTGTCAATTGCTCAAAATCTGCTCTCCAGGACAAGAATCGCTTAGGCAAGTATTTGATAAAAATTGAAAAATAAAAGACAAACTATTGGTGTTTGTCTTGTATTTGGTTACACACCAAGTCCATATATAATAGGTGTTTGAAGAGAGTGAGCAGGGCTTGATTGCTGCTACATTTTCTTGAAACAAATCTTTTGCAACTTGTTTATGGCTTCATCAATCAATCCCTGATCTTCTTCCATTCTCAACTTCTTACTCAATTCTCTTGCTTTTCTCTTCATATCTTCCTCAGTTTCCTTCACTACCATTTCCTCTATCACCTTTGCTAACTGTTCCCGTCTCAACTCTCCATTCTCCTCTCTCGGGACCTCCCTCCCAACCCCAATTTCCACCATGAGCCTGCAATTAGTGTATTGATCATAGTTCATGGGCATGGCTATCAATGGAACACCATAGTATAAGGTTTCTGCTAAAGAGCTCCACCCACAGTGACTCACAAAGCCACCAGTACTTGGATGCTTGAGAATTTTCGTTTGTGGTGCCCATCCTTCCACAACCATGCCTCTACCTCTCGTCCTTTCAAGAAATCCTTGTGGGACTGCTTCTGTAACGTTTTTGGTGGTTCCTGCCGGAAATCTAATTACCCATATGAAGTTGACCTTACTGAGCTCTAAACCGTGTGCTATCTCTCCCATCTCTTCCTTGGACAGGAAGCACTCGCTGCCAAAAGAAACAAAAACAACGGAAGATGGATTCTTGGCGTCTAGCCAGTTGAAGATATGCAAATGTTCCTCCTCAACATGGGTAGGTTGTTGAACAAGTGGACCTACAGGTACCATCTCCTTCCCAGTCAAGGAAGAAAGGTAATCAAGATATTTCCCCTCAATCTCTCTGCAGCTTTTGATCAGAACAATTTCCTGAGATGGTTTAAAGGAATTAAAAGCATCATTATCATCTGGTTGCGGAATGAAATTTGCCTGTGCAAGTAAGTTTTTGATTTCATGGTCCCTAAGGAAGATTTCTTGAAAAGGGTAACTACAACCACCTTGGAACCCTCCACATTGGTTTAGATGATGAATAAAGGACATTGTTGCTGCACCTGCAGTACAAAAATGAACAGAAGGTACCTGGTGCAATGCAGCAATTTCAGCAGCCCATGGTTGGAAACCGTCGTATATGAGCAGGTCAGGATTCACGCTCTTGACAATTTCTAAAAAACTAGATTTTGACATCTGGAAGGCACGCATGAGGAGGGACACCAGATTGGGTGGTAGGCCTTTGGTTGTATGATGGTTTGGTGGAAGCTCAGGCATATCTGGGAGATGGAGTTCTATGAATTCCATGGAAAAATCGGATGAGTTTTCCTTTAAACTTTCTTCGATGGATTTCAGATTGATTGCTGTTGAACAAAAGTATACTTGAAAGTTATTCTTTGTCAACTTCTTGGCTAGTTCGAAGTAGGGAAATATGTGACCATGACCTAACCATGGGAAGATCAGAACTTTGAAACTGATGGATTCTTTAGTCTCCATGAACAATCAAGCTTCCTAATTCTGGAGCCGGAAGGCCTTCAGAGAAGGATGAGTCTATGATAGCAGGCCACCCATTCCTTTTATTCTTCAGTAGAGAAGAAAGAAAATGGGATCATGAGAGGTATGTGGACGCAACCAATGTGCCCATGGTAGGAAACTCGCGTATTAAAGACTAACAATCAACGTGAGCTCAAAATGTAGCGGTTAAGGTTTTGAATGGGGCACAACATACAAGCCTTCCTGATTTTGTTATTTGGAAGAGAGGAAACAGAAGGAATAAAAGTAGAATCACTTGCCGGCCTTGCGTTCTGTATCTCGTGCCTCAATCTTCATAAACGAAATGTCACGCCGGATGGTCCAGATATGTGACTAACTTTGAACCTGCACTTACAGTTAATTACTACTTATTTACGCCTCACTTGTGCAAGCTCAAGAACATGACTATGAAATAACGTGGATATCCCAAATTAACAAAATTGACAATAAGTATATTTAACTTCATCTTCATATATCATTTAAATTTTTTATTTTAATCATATGTAAGATTATGCTATCACATAAAAAGAAACAAAAATGTGAGATCATCCGACTTTGCATTATCTATCGTAAGAAGAGTCACTCATACAACCCTTCTGTCCTAACCAAATTGATAATAGTTAACTTAGTTCGAGATTTTTTATAAAAATAAAAATTATAATATAATAATAATATAGTACAATAATAATAAGAAATATGTAGATTTTGTAATACTTTATACAAATCCAAATATATAAAAGTAATATATGAAAATTTTTTGAATGTCCATCGCAAAATCCTCACAATTTGCGAGGATTTTACTACGATTAGTTGTTTTTATGAAAAAAATATTTAAATAAAAATTTTTTGAATATCCATTGCAAAAACGTCGCAATTTGCGAGAGTTTTGCAATGGCATTTTCATAATCCGTGGCAAAACCCTTGCAAAAAATATTTAAATAATTTTTTTTGAATGTCCATCGCAAAACCCTCGTAATTTGTGAGGATTTTGCGACGGACTTTTCATATTTAAAAAAAAAGAGAAAAATTTAGCCCGTCGCAAAACCCTCGCACTTTGCGAGGATTTTGCGATGGATAAAACCCTCACAAATTGCGAGAATTTTGCGACGGTTAGTTGTTTTTATGAAAAAAAAATTTAAAAAAAATTTTGAATGTCTATCGCAAAACCCTTGCAATTGTTGATTTTTTATGAAAAAATATTTAAATAAATTTTTTTTTGAATATCCATTGCAAAACCCTTGCAATTTGCGAGGATTTTGGGACGGACTTCTCACATTAAAAAGAAAAAAATCTAACTCGTCGCAAAACCCTCGCAATTTGTGAGGATTTTGTGACGGACTTTTAACATTTAAAAGAGAAAAATATAAAACGTCGCAAATTGCGAGAGTTTTGCAACGGCTGATTGTTTTTAATGAAAAATAATATTTAAATAAAATTTTTTTAAATGTCCGTCGCAAAATCATCATAATTTGCGAGGACTTTTCATATTTAAAAAAAAAGAGAGAGAAAAGTCTAGATCGTCGCAAAAGCGTCACAAATTTGCGACGTTTTTGCGACAAAATTTTAAATTACCTGCCTTTTCATAAGTGAAATTTTTAGATTGAAATTTTAAATTTTTGCACGGAATGAATTGAATATTCCTTTCCTCTGATTTTTTGAATTTTTACACAATGAAAATTTGAATACCCTAATTCGTCGCAAATCCGTCACTAATTACGACGAATTTACTTCTTCCCTTGCAAAATCGTCACAATTTGCGAGAGTTTTGCGACAAAATAAGGTTTTAATCTATATATTTTTTTAATTTTTTAATTTTTATTTATGTGTTTGTGTGGTGGTATATTTTGACAAATTTATTGAAATATTTTTAATAACGTGTCTCAAAATATACATTTTATTATAAATTTGTATATGTAATTATGTTATGTTATACACCTAATATATTACATAAGTAAATATATATATATATATATATATATAGTTAATTCTATTATGTTATATACTTACTGTAATATATAAGTAAATGTATATATTTGTATAGTATACAATGTATATAAGTATCTCTTTGATTTAATATATATATTATAACATGTAGGTATGCATATACATATGTCTAATTTTTTAATTTATCACTTTGCGATGATTTTGGTGTATAAAGTAAAATATATAAAGAAAAATAATTTAAATACTATTGTTATTGTTGAGATCAATAAAAAAAATGATGAAAATTATAATGTAGAGATCGGTTTGTAATGTTCTTCGTTTCCTACATGGTAATATATATATATTATAAACATGTAAGTTTGTATATACATATGTCAAATTTTTTGATATATCACTTTGATTAAGTAGTGTATAAAGTAAAATATATAAAGAAAAATAATTTATATATTGTTGTTATTATTAAGATCACTAAAAAAAATACTGAAAATTGTAATGTAAAGATCGACTTGTAATGTTCTTTGTATCAATTCTCGCTGGTGCTGACTCCAGCCCCAACCCGCGCCGCAGCCCTCCCTGCTCCCCCAGCCTGCGATGCAAATTGCGAGGATTTTGCGATGGATAAAACTTTCGCAAATTGCGAGAATTTTACGATGATTAATTGTTTTTATGAAAAAAATATTTAAATAAAGATTTTTTGAATGTCCATCGCGAGGGTTTTGCGATGATTGGTTTTTTATAAAAAATATTTAAATAAATTTTTTTTAAATGTCCATTGCAAAACTCTAGCAATTTGCAAGGATTTTACAACGGACTTTTTATATTTAAAAAAAAGAGAAAATTTTAGTCTGTTGCAAAACCCTCGCACTTTGTGAGGGTTTTGCGACGGATAAAACCCTCGCAAATTGTAAGAATTTTGCGATGGTTAGTTATTTTTATGAAAAAAAAATTTAAATAAAAAAATTTTTGAATGTCCATCGCTAAACCCTCGCAATTTGTGAGGGTTTTGCGACGGTCTTTTCATAATCTGTCGCAAAATCCTCGCAAATTGCGAGGGTTTTGCGAGGGTTGGTTTTTTTATGAAAAATATTTAAATAATTTTTTTTAAATATCCATTGTAAAACCCTCGCAATTCGTAAGGATTTTACAACGGACCTTTCACATTTAAAAGAGAAAAATATAGACTGTGGCAAAACCATCGCAAATTGCGAGAGTTTTGCAACGGTCAATTGTTTTTAATGAAAAATAATATTTAAATGAAAATTTTTCAAATTTCTGTAGCAAAATCATCGCAATTTGTGAGGATTTTGTGATGGAGTTTTCATATTTAAAAAAAAGAGAAAATTCTAGATCGTTGTAAAACCCTCGCAAATTTGCGACGCTTTTGCGACGAAATTTTAAATTTTAAATTACCTGCCTTTTCATAAGTGAAATTTTCATATTGAAATTGTAAATTTTTGCACGGAATGAATTGAATATTCCTTTCCGTTGATTTTTTGAATTTTTGCACAATGAAAATTTGAATACCTTAATTCGTCGCAAATTCGTTGCAAATTGAGACGAGTTTGCTTCTTCTCTAGCAAAATTGTCGCAATTTGCGAGGATTTTGAGACAAAATAGGGATTTAATCTATATTTTTTTAATTTTTAATTTTTATTTATGTGTTTGTGTGGTGATATATTTTGATAAATTAACTGAAATATTTTTAATAACATGTCTCAAATTGTGCATTTTATTATAAATTTATATATATAATTATATTATGTTATACGCCTAATATATTACCAAAGTAAATATATATAGTTAATTCTGTTATGTTACATACGTACTGTAATATATAATTAAATGTATATGTTTATATAGTATACAATGTATATAAGTATTTCTTTGGTTTAATATATATATTATAACATGTAGGTATGTATATACAGATGTCTAATTTTTTAATCTATCACTTTGCGATGATTTTGGTGTATAAAGTAAAATATATAAAGAAAAATAATTTAAATATTGTTGTTATTGTTGAGATCAATTTAAAAAATAGTAAAAATTATAATGTAGAGATCAGTCTGTAATGTTCTTCGTTTCCTACTTCGTTTCCTACATAGTAATATATATTTATATATATATATATATATATATATATATTATAACATATAAGTTTGTATATACATATGTTTAATTTTTTGATCTATCACTTTGATTAAGTGGTGTATAAAGTAAAATATATAAAGAAAAATAATTTATATATTATTGTTATTATTAAGATCACTAAAAAAAAACTAAAATTGTAATATAAAGATCGATTTGTAATGTTCTTCGTATCAATTTGCGAGGGTTTTGTTTTTTTGTCGCAAATTGAGATGAAATAGCTAAGGATTTAAAAAAAAAAAAAATTCCTACACTTAGAAAATTTCCACTCCCTCCTTTTTTTTTCACCTTCTTCCTCACATTCTCTTCTGCTACCCACTGCCCCCCTCCCCCGCTGCAACCCCTCCCCGCTTCCCCCTAGCCCACGCAGCCCCTCCCCCCTCCCCCTAGCCCCTCCCCCCACCCCGCTCCTTCCTAGACCGCGCCTCAGCCCCTTAGGTATGTTTCTCAAAAATTCAATTTTTTTTAATTTGCATATATAATTTGGGACGAACTTTGTTTGATGATGATGGGTTTGAGATGAATTTGCTTGGGCTGAGTTGTGAAGCTTTTTTTGGGGGGAGAATTGATGATGTTTTTGTGTTGAGAATTATTGGGTTGAGGCTTTTGCGTTTCTGTGTTGAACTAATTATTGATTAGTTAGTTTGGGTTGAGCCTTTTTTTTTAAGTTGCGCTTTGTTTTATTTTTATTATTTTTATGTTAACTGGGTCTAAGCTCTGTGTTTTTTGTTATATTATTGGAAAAGTGTTTGATCAGTTTTTTATTTTTTGTTTTTATATTTTTTCTAGTCTTGACTAGAGGGTTTTATTGCTTCTGCATTTTTAGAAATATGGTAGGATAGAATGTCGAGGTGATTAGTATGCTAGAATTGTTGTTGGAATCGTACATATTTCAGAAATCAAAACTTACAATGACTAGGAAAACTTACAATATGGTACAGAAATATACTTGTACAAGAAATTCATACGCTTCCTTAGAAAAACCAAAAGATAATATTCGTTTCATAAAATTCATTAGCATTTAATGTTTTAGAAAAAGTTAACGGAACTCACCTTATGTCCCTACTATTCGTACTAAAGCTTAACTAATTCAAATGGGATACACTCACACCTACATTACAAATTGAATAAGTTCAGAAGCTATCAATATGCATGAGTAAGGAAATTAAAGGTTTCCTTATTTTCCAATTTCTATAAAACATGTCAATATATTCCTTAACATGCTAATCTATATTCATCCTCCTTAGCCATTTTTCTATTCATTTCCCTATTTACTTTGCTCACATGCCATTCACAAGACTTCTTTTGTGAATCACTTATTTTTCTTATTGAATGTTCATTGGTAAAGAATTTTCTGTAAAGAATTTCTATAAAATATTTTGTATCATGGTTAGGTCATCATTGTTAGTAAATGGTGAGTATATTGAACTGTACCTTGATAAAGTATTCTATCAATCTTCATCCTTGAAATTGCCAAACTCTTTACTTATCTCTTCATCTATATAAAAGCAGTTAATCTTTACAAAATGTTACGGGCTCATGTTTTACTCTTCAAACAACATTTGGATGGCCAATCATGAGGATAGCCTATAATTTAGTAGGTGCCGTGCCAAACTGCTAAATCAAAATATCTGTCCTTACCACACCTCCATGTATATAGCATGTATAGCATATCTATCCTTACCAACCTTCCTTATAATTGTTAATGGGATGAAAAAACATAGTAGGAATAATTGGAAGTGGTAAGCACATGTTTCTTTCGTGTATTTTTTATAATTGAAACCTCGTGAGTAATGGGTGATTACTCCTTCTGGGTAATGAGTGATTACCCCTAGTTTCCTTTTGTTTTTTTTTTTTCTATAAATGAATGATCTGTCTTTGTTGTTTACAATTGCATTTTAATTGTCAAATTTGGAGATGGCCTCATGTCTGGAAAATGTCGAATTATAGGGGAGACTTTGTCAAAATTTTTCAAAACCTGCTACTGTGAAGTAGAATAACTACCCTTATCCTAAAGTGTTATTCAATTGAACATGAGTATATAATAATAATAATAATAATAATAATAATAATAATAATAACAACAACAACAATAATAATAATAATAATAATAATAATAATAATAATAGGACTAATAAAATGAGTAATAATAATAATATCATTAAAAATAACAATATTGATAATAGTAGCAAGAATTTACATGCTGCTTAATTATGGTGAAGTGCAGCCATACATTGAGTATGAGCTACAACTTTATATATCTTATACAATAAATGAAGATCTCGTAATGATTTTGACATATTCATACTTCTAACGCATTACAGGGCATTCACGGCGCACTTACGAAGGTTGGCTCTAACTATATTAGAGATAGAAATCAATAGAAGAATAAGCCTTGAATTTGCATAATGGTTTAGTGGATATGTAATGCTAAAGATGAAGACCCCAATGCTAACGATGGATTTGATCCAGTTGATGAGCATCCAGGCCCACGTAGGTGTTGGATTGTATGCCCTCTTAGACTAGGTTTCTGATGTAAAATCGAATTATTTAATAAAAGAATTTATTTTCAGAAATTGTTTGTGAATTTACTTTTTGTTTGTGCACGATTTTCGTTTGGAACAGACCCATTGTGTTTAAATAAGTGATCCATGTGAATGGTGGTCTTTCACAGTAAGGTATGGATCACGGGTTATTTAACACATAAACATTTGTTCTTAACCTATTGATGAGACTGGGAACCTCATCATGTTTAGGTTATTATGTTATGAATTCCAAATGGGGAATGGCTTACCTTTAGCCAGTGGGTAGTCCACTCACTTCATGACATAAGCGTATTTCGAATACGTAGAACAGGACCTGTAGTAGTGGTTTCTCAAAGTATTATATGGTAGAAACCTAGACTACTACCGCTACAGCGTGGACTAGTACTCTACGACTTGAGTATGAGTTGGTGGTCTAGCGAAGCTGGAAGCATATACTTTGATTTGCTGTAGTTGAGGTTCTATCGTAGGGCCAATATACTTGCATGTTGAGTATGTGTGACTAGTTAGTTAAGACAGACTTATACAATATCGTTTCTGCATTATATCGCCCCTTGTGGTTGTCCGCATGGTCTAAATTATCCAGGGCCCTGGGAAACATGACTTGGATGTTTGTTTTAGGGTAGCTCCCTTGGAAAGAGGAAACACTCCAGGAAGTTGTGGATCATTGGACTAGAAGCCTAAGGATGGTAGATGTCATTTAGGAGGGTGTTAGTACACTTCTTCCTCTTTAAATGTACGGCGATGTGTAGAGGGGTATTTTAGTCATTTCACCCATAGGTTGGAGACTTTGCGAATGCAGCATTGTCCTTGGGGTCAATATTTCCTTATGGTGATATTAGGAAATATTTAAAATGAAAAATACAGCTATTTATATAGTAGGGGTATTTTGGTCATTTTAGCAGCCAAGGCGATGTGTCTTTTTGGTCCTCGGGATAGCCCGTAAGTCCTAACTATTTTTAGGTTGAGGAATAGGTCTCAGTTGAAGAGGATTTTATTTTATTTTGTTTTATTTTATTTTATTCAGGAAATCTAATTTATTATTGGACTGGAATAAAATAAATAAATAAATAAAATAGGAGTTGAGAGAAATTAATTATCTAGTTTATTTGGTTAATTAATTATTCAGGGCCTAGGTCCAATATGAATAATTAAGAAATTAACCTGGGCTTAAATTAGGGGAAATAATTAATGTTTAATTATTTATTGGGTTATTTATATAGGCCCAAGAAATAAATAATTAAATATTAATTATTATGGTTCATTTGGGCTCATTAATTATTTATTGGGTTACTTATGTAAGCCCAGGAAATAAATAATTAATATTTATTATTTTGGACCTTTTTGGGTCCAAGAAAAATAATAAATATTTATCTGGCCCAATAGCTTGGACCTTAGGGTTTTTTCCAGATATGGTTAAGAGGAGTTTAGGGTTAGGCCAAACTGATTCTCAGGATAACATCCGGGTGTTTTGAAATCCCAGGGATATGTTTATCAGATAATAAGAGACCTAAATTTTGGCTAACTAATAAAACAACTATTTGAAAAGAAAAAAAACCCTAATTCTTTTCCCTAGCCACAAGACTCTCACGTCTCTCTAGCTCTTGCTCTCTCACGTTTCTTCTTCTTGTTTTCTCCTTGTTCTTTGCTAACCAATAGCGCGCGAACCAAGGAGAATTGAGACCGTTTCTCTTTCTCATTGTGTTCACCAACTAGAGGTTAGGTTGAGGAATATCCCGAGAGCTGGAGAGTTAAGCGTTAATGCAAACAAGGTGAAGTAGAAGGCTAGCGGGTGTTCAACCGGAAGCTCCTTCAAGTGTGCAAAGCGAGGCGATTCCAGCCGTTCAATCTGTTCCTACACAACCTAGGAGGGTTAAGGAACGCAAAGGTATGATCTTCACGCTTCCGCATAGCCTTTAAGGCTCGCGTTTAATTTTTCTCTCTATTTTTTTTTTCCGTCCATGGCTCCCCTGTTTCTGCGTTTTCCCTCAGTAGGGACTCTTATTCCCCTCCTTCACCCCCTTCTGCTACTGCTCTTTCTTCAACTATATAGATTTTGTTGTATTTATTTTCATACTCTTTATATATTGTTACTTATTTCTGTGAACTATTTTACTTTATTAGATACTTATTATGTATTTATATTATATTATGTTTCAGTATTTTAATTATATTTATTTGTGCTTAGTTTCAATTTTTTACATTATTTTTTGGGTTATGAACATAGTTTTGGCATTTGTTTGTGTAATGTTTCAGGATTGATTTACAGGAAACTAATAATTTAAAATAAATATAATAATAATAGAAAAATAAAAAAATCATTACGAAATCCTCGCAATTTGCGATAATTTAGCGAAGGTTAGAAAATTTCGTCGCAAATTGCGACGATTTTGCGAGGGAACAAAAATACCTTGCAAAATTGTCACAAATTGCAATAATTTTATATCTCTCGCAAAACCCTCGCAATTTGCGATGATTTTGTGAAGACTAAATTTTGGAAATAAAAAATTCCTCGCAAAACCCTCACAATTTGCGAGGGTTTTACCCAATGCATGGCCCTCGCAAAACCCAAGCAAAATGACCCCGCAAAACCTAAGCAAAGTGACCCTTGCAAATTGTCCCTCGCAAAACCCTCACAATTTGTGAGGGTTTTGCGAGGGCCATGGCTTTGGGTAAAAAGTCCCTCACAAAACCCTCACAATTTGCGAGGATTTTGCGAGGGCCGAAAAAGTTCCTTGCAGATCTTTTGGTCACAAAACCTGCGAGGGTTTTACGAGGGATTTTTTGTTCCCAAAACTTGGCCTTCGCAAAACCCTCGTAAATTGTGACGGTTAGCAAACTCATCGCAATTTGCAACGAATTTGTGTCGAATTAGGGTATTCAAATTTTCATTGTGCAAAAATTCAAAAAATCGGCGGAAAGGAATATTCAATTCATTGTGTGCAAAAATTCAAAATTTCAATATGAAAATTTCACTTATGAAAAGGTAGGTAAATTAAAATTTAAAATTTCGTCGCAAAAGCGTCGCAAATTTGCGAGGGTTTTGCGACGATATAGACTTTTCTCCTTTTTTTTTTTTTTTAAAATATGAAAAGTCCGTCGCAAAATCCTCAGCTACAGTTTTTGGCAGTCGCAAAATGGTAATTTTCTTGTAGTGAATGTAAATTCTTTTGGAACAATCTCAAAATGATAAGTATGTCAATTTCATTAGAACGGAGGGAGTAGAATTCAAGAATCACATGTAATGATATTGACATTAAAAATGTTATTTACATGCCGTGTGATTGATGAAATATTAGACAATTGACAGTTAATTAATTGATACAATGACAACATTTAGCCAATTTAATAATTTGAAGATAAGTAGAATTGTTTTATAATGAGAGAATACAAGTTAAATTTTATAATAGTTTGACAGTTACCAAAATTATTTTTCCTTAATTTTATTTTTATATTCTTGTGTTTTAAAAATTATTTGTGGCTTCAGTATTTATACATATTGCATTTCTCAAGCAAAAAGGTAATTGTTCACTTTTCAATAGGGCTCGTTTAGAAGTAGTTTGTTTTTCTCCCTCCACTTTTAATCAAATTGACCTACTTACTATTTTAAAATGTCTCAAAAAAATTGATACTTTCCTTAAAATGAAAGTTTTTAATATATTAGATATCACAAAATATTCAATATATCCCTCATATATTATTTATATATATTTAGATTTAATATAATATTTTCTGAAATCCCCATATTTCTTATTTTTGTTATATTTTATTATATATATTATTACAATTTTTATTAACTTATGCCAAATTAAATCCTGTCAATTTGATTAGAACGGAAGGAGTACCATAAAAGCTATGTTGATACAGAAAATTAAGGCTTAGAGTAGCTCTAATGATCTACCCGCACTAGTCCTAGTTAGGGCTTTGCATTTGGTTTTTCAGTTTGGTTTCGGTTTATAATTTCGATTTTTGGTTTGATTTTTTTAATTTTGAACAAAATCAAACCGAAATAATTGAAACCGAATCAAAATATTAAAAAATCATAATATATAAAAATAATTAATTAATTAACAATGTTTTAATATTAATTTTATATATTTTTAATTTTAAAAACATAATTTGATTTTTCTATTTTGAAAAATAAAAAATCGAATTGAATTTTTATGTAAATACTAAAATCGAACCGAAGCAAATTTTATTAAAACTGAACCGAAAACTAAAACTGGAACTAGTTTGATTATGTTTTATGGTTATTGAATAGTGAACACCCCTGGTCCTGGTCTTAGTCCTAGTGCCTAACTTCCCTAAGGTCACAATTAGCATTGGCAAGTGAGCGGGTTGAGCCGACCACACTGTAGCGGGCCGGTCCTACTGTTAGACATAGGGTGTGGGCCGATTTGGGCTAGGAATTTTGCCTTGAAGAGCATTCAAGTTTTTTTTTTTTTTTTTTGACCCCTCAACTCTCTTATTTTCATTCCTCTTTCTCTTATAATCCTCAAATTTCTTCATTTCATCTATAAAAAGTGTTAGAATAGAATTTATTTTTTAATATATTTTTTTAATTCTTCAAGCAAAGTCTTCATATTTTAAAAGATTATTGAGTAGCAGAATAGTAGATAGTTAAAGTTTTGAAGAAGATAAAAAGTAAAACTCCACAAAGTGTTATTATTTTTTGTCATCAACTAGTTAGTGTTTTTTAATTTTATATTCTTATTTTATATTTTTATTAATTACTTATTTGTTTTAGTTCTTTGTTTAATTTTTAAGTTAATTTACAAGTTATTTATATTTTTTAATTCCCTTATATTATTATTTGTTAATCAATGTTTTTATAATCGGACTGGTCATCGAACCAAAAAATTTACTGGTTCACAGTTTAATGGTCCAATCGTAATTAGACCATAATTGAATTGGTAATATTATGTAATTTAAAATTTAAAAATATAATTATTTTTTTTAAAAATTGATCAATAATATAATGTTATTTAAGTTCATAAAGACATAAACATTTAAATCCATGATTAAAAGTAGTCATTTTTAGTTTATAATTAACAATCTAACACATTAACGTAGTTTATTGAATTATATAATTTTATTAATTTACTCCCTAAAATTATAAAATTTGGCTCAATTTTTTTTAATAACTTGATCGGTTCAATATTGGACCGGTGGGTCTACCGGTTCATCGATTGGATCAGCTGGTCCAACACGGCTTGAAGAAAATAGCATGGTTTTGAGAGAAATCGGCTGGAAGGTTGGGATTGGATCGGCAGCAGCACCGGTCCACGATCAAACTGACCGGTCCGGTCCGGTCCCAAAAACCATGTTGTTAATATTTTATTTCATTTTTTGAACTTTTATTTAAATTTTAATTGATTTTTTTTATAAATATAATAGATCTAAATAAATATCATCACTTTTATTGAATTAAGTGGGAAAAAAAAAAGAGAGATGATGGGCCCAAGCAGACCACCCTGGCCTGCGGGCCTCAAAGGCCTAAAGCCCAAGTCATGCTGAGTCTAGGGTTTCTAGCCCTAGGCTTAGCGGCCAGCCCGACCCACATTAACATAAACTCAGGCTAACTTGGCCCGAAACCGTACAGGCTAGCTCACATGACAATGCTAGTCATAATTAATAGGATACATTTTGTCATATATAATATATTACTTTATATTAAAATACAATAGTAAAATATGTAAATCATGTTTCTGTAACATGATAAAACAGAAGATCTGGTATTTAAGAGAACCAGTAGACAAAGGTACATTCCACACTATGAACTCATCAGTGAACTAAAATATTCCATATTACTACAGATTTTGTTAATATTGTAATTGAAGATCCGACATCTTATTTCTTTTTAAGTAGTTATTCAATGGAAGAAAATGTAATGTAGCAGAATTCCATCGTTCAGGGACTTAATCAGAAACTTAGGATTGGGAAATAAGTTATACTAATGGAACATTGTTATAATTTTTGAAAAATTTTTGAGATGATAAATATAAAAAAAATTTAAAAATTATAAAATTTCTTGAATAAATTACTAAATAAATAAACAATAGTGGTAAAAATTTCCTTGCTGAAAGAATACATTATATGTTAGCGGGGAGAGAGAAAATACGTTAAAAAAAAGAAGAGAAATTAATGCTTGTGATATTCAATAAAGATTCAAGAAGGAGAAAGTAGTCATTTAATAAAACAAATATAATAAACTATAAAATTGTTAAATTGTTAAATTGCAAAAAAATTGTTTTGGCGGGAGAAGAATCGATTTTCCAATATCGCCCACCAATGCTCTATGGCAAATATTACACAAAATTTGCGAAATAAGGATAACAATAATGGAAGATTTGATTATAATTTTTCTTAAAGGACAAATATAACCTTCTACCCCATTTCTGTAAACTGCCAAAGCCACCTCACTTGTCATTTGGTTAAACACCAAGTCCCTAATAGTTGTTTGAAGAGAGTGAGTAGGGCCTGATTGCTGCTACATCTTCTTGAAACAAATCATCTGCAACTTGTCTATGGCTTCATCAATCAATCCCTCTTCTTCCATTCTCAAATTCTCACTCAATTCTCTTGCTTTTCTCTTCACATCTTCCCCAGTCTCCTTCACTACTGTTTCCTCTATCACCTTTGCTATCTTTTCCCTTCTCAACTCTCCATTCTCCTCTATCACGACCTCCATCCCAACCCCAATTTCCACCATATGAACCTGCAAGTGTATTGATCATACTTCATGGGCATGGCTATCAATGGAACACCATATATAGTATAAGGTTTCTGTTAAAGAGCTCCACCCACAGTGACTCACAAAGCCACCAATACTTGGATGCTTGAGAATTTTATTGTGTGGTGCCCATCCTTCCACAACTATGCCTCTATCTTTTGTCTTTTCAAGAAATCCTTGTGGGACTGCCTTTGCAACGGTTTTGGTGGTTCCAGCTGGAAATCTAATTACCCATATGAAGTTGACATTTTATTAATAACACAATAAGTTTATTTTTTATTATGTATAAATATGGTATAAGGTTTATTAATATTAAGTTTGAACATATAAATACTGGTTATTTGGTAACCTATCTTGAATTTTGGTCAATGGAATGAGTTGTATTGAGGTAATATTATTATATTATTTATTTATGTATACTTTATAAAAGTTAGAAATTTATTAGATTTGTAATTAAAAAAAAAAAAACTCATTCCCATAATCTTTCCTTTTGAGGAGTTGTTCATTAAAATGGAAAGACAAGTTCTTAAAATTTAAGTGGGAAAATGTGACAATAGATCCTAAACAATGAGTGACGTTATCTTAAAAAATTTAGGCTTTCATAGATTTTACATAGTTTTTTACTTTGATAATTTTAGGTATTTCATAATTAGATTTAAATTAGAGTTTGATGTTAATATTTTGGCTTAATAATTTTATTTTTATTTGATATTCTTGTGTTTGGAAATTATTTCTGATTTTTGTATTTGCATTGCATCTTTAGAATAGAAAAGTAATGGCTCACTTATATATATATATAGGATCAAGAAGAAATGTGTTGTTACACCATGACAGCTATATTGATGCACTGTTTTTTAGAAAAGTCCTTTAAAAATTGTACCTTTCAACCTTTAAAATTTTTTAAAATATTAAAATATTATTTTTTAATATATCTTCTTATAAATTTACCTCTCAATTTTAAATTCCCTATTTTGTCCCTAGTTACAACTACAAGTACACGTTAGAAAATTCATTTTTTTAAAAAAATATTATAACAAACTAAGTGAAATAATAAAGAATATAAATTTTATCGTATATAATATATTTACTTTATACTAAAATATTTCGTGTTATTACAATTTTTGTCATTTCTAATTGGAGATCCAACATCTTCTTTCGTTTTAAGCGAGTAAATTAATCAATGAAAGAAAGTGTAATGCAGACTTCCATCATTGGCTCCACTGGTATGCTTCTGATTTTACTTTTGATGTTGCTTGATAATGATTGATAATTGGTGAGATTCCAAATCCTTTTGACTTATACCAAATGTTTAGGGGGGCTGATGAGCACGTAGAGGGGCTGATCTCTGCTTGTTACAAACATTCCACAACTCTTCTAAAGCTGCTTCATCTACAACTTGTTCCTCTATCATTCTAATCTTTCTACTTAATTCTCTTCCTTTTACCTTCATGGCTTGCCCCGTTTGCTTACTTCCTTTATTACTTTGGCTATCTCTTCTCTCTTCAGCTTCCTATGGATCTCATCCCTCAGAACTTCCTTGCCAACTCCAATATCTACCATTAGCCTAGCATTAGTAGGCTGATCAAGATGCATGGGCATGGCTATCAATGGAACACCATAGTATAAGGTTTCCATTATAGAGCTCCACCAGCAGTGACTTGCAAAACCAACAGTGGTTGGATGTTGCAGAATTTTAGCCTCTGGTGCCCATCCATCTACAACTATCCCTCTCTGTTTCACCTTCTCAAGAAGCCCTTCTGGACTGACTCTGCAATACTAATGGTGTTTCCTGGTTGGAACCTAACTGCCCATATGAAATTAACATTACTTAGCTCTAACCCGTGTGCCATCTCTTCCTCTCCTCTTTGGACAGGAAGTATTCACTGCCAAAACTAACAAAAACAACAGAAGTTTAATCCTTCTTGTTCAGCCAATTAATGATGCAAGTATCATCCTCCTCTATGTGGTTAGATTCTTGAACAAGTGGGCCTAAAGTTACCATCTTTTTCCCTCTCAACGGAGAAAAATGATCAAGATATTTTGCCTCAAATTCTCTATGGCTCTTGATCAACACAATTTCTGAAGATTTGATCAAAGCTTTTTATTGGAAGCGAAATCTTCTGCAGCTTGAGGATTAGATTCAACAAGGCTAATTAAGCTGTTCATTTCATGGTCTCTGAAATAAATATCTGGAAAAGGATAACTGTCAATACTTTGGAACCAGCCATGTTTTTTATGGTGATGGAAAAAGGACAGCGTTGCAACTCCAGAAGTATAGAAATGAACAGAGGGTATATCGTGCAGTGAAGCTAGCTCTACAGCCCATGAATGGAAGCTGTCATATATGAATAGGTCAGGGTTGAAGCTGTTGATAATATCGGAGAAACTGGGCTTTGACATTTGAAAGGCACACATGAGGGTGGACATCAGACGATGGGGTAGGTCTTTGTTTGTTTGGTAGTGTGGGGGAAGATCAGGCAAATATGGTAGATGAAGTTCAACTAATTCTATTGGAAAATCAGATGACTGTTTCTTGATGGGGTTCAGATTGACAACTGTAGAACAGAAGTACATGTGAAAATTTTTCTTTGAGAGCCTTCTGGCTAATTCTAGGTATGGAGATATATGACCATGAGCTAACCATGGGAATAGGAGAACTTTGAAAATGGGTTTTTCTTTCATCTCCATTAATATTGTCTTCCTAACTCTGGAGTAGGGGGATATGTTGGCTGAGAAAGAAGACTCAACGATGAAAGTAGATATCTTTTGAGAATGGCCATTTTTCTTCTTGCTTATCATTGGATAAAGAAACCATAAGGCTCATTCTGATCCAAAAGGAAGGAAGATTTTAAGAGTAGAACAAACAAATCTGATGTCATGCATGGCTGCACTTAGCATAGCAATATCTTGATGCATACAGTGGAGAAAGGGAAGTTAGGAACCAATACTATAGTTGACTTTACCTACACTGAAAGTTATGATTGAGAAGACAAAAGCAATTGTGAATCAGGAGAAAATATGACTAAAATTAGACATTTTCCATGGAAATCTTGAAGTTTCCTCTTCTTGATCCAATCTTCTTCCTTCGTCCCCTGTTGAACGGGAAAAGAAAAGTTTGAATTGATAGTCTTGTCTCTATAGGAATTGATCTTTCTCATTTTAGTGCCCAAAGTGATACGTGTATTTACTACAGGATTCGACACATGATCTCTTTTTTTTTTTCTTTTTATTTATGAAAATAGAGAATACAAGGCCGGCTGGTCATAGTATCTATCAACCCCTCTAAAATATTCCTTCTTGTTTCCTCTCTACAAAATAAAATAGGGATGGAAGCCTTGTAATTTTTGCCCCTTCAAGACTCCAACTGTTAGTAAAGGTCAGAGAAAACATTTTGAATTCATTTCAATTGCTATTTTTTAATACATGAGTTTCCTACCATGGCCAAATGGGTTGAGTTTTTTATTTTTCTTCTTTGTTGAAGTAGAAAAGGAATGGATGGCCTGCCATCTTAGACTCATCATCTGTCAAGTCAAAAAACTCCCAAATCTTCCTTCTCTGCAGGCACTCGGGCTTCAGAATTAGGAAGCTTGATTATTTATGGAGACTGAAGAATCCTCCAGTTTTAAAGTTCTGATCTTTCCTTGGTTAGGATATGGTCACATATCTCCCTTCTTTGAACTAGCTAAGAAGTTGAGAAAGAAAAACTTTCAAGTATACTTTTGTTCAACAGCTATCAATCTGAAATCCGTCCAAGAAAGTTTTAAGGAAAAATCAGATGAGTTTTCCATGAAATTCGTAGAACTACACCTCCCGGCTGTACCCGAGCTTCCTCCACACTACCATACAGCCAAAGGCCTACCACCCAATCTGGTGTCTTTGCTCCTGCATGCCTTCCAAATGTCAAGAACTAGTTTTTCAGAAATTTTCAAGAGCGTGAATCCTGACCTGCTCATATACGACAGTTACCAACCATGGGCTGCTGAAATTGCTGCATTGCACGAGGTACCATCTGTTCATTTTTATACTTCGGGTGCAGCAACGATGTCCTTTTTTTATCATCTAAACAAATATGGAGGATTCCAATGTAGTCCTAGTTACCCCTTTCAAGAAATCTTCCTTCGGGACTATGAAATAAAAAAATTAATTGCGATGGCGAATTCCGATCCTAAACCAGCTGATCAAGGGGGTCATGTTGCTTTTAATTCCTTTAAAGTATCTCATGAAATTGTTTTGATCAAAAGCTGTAGCGAGATTGAGGGGAAATATATTGATTACCTGTCTTCCTTAACTGGGAAGAAGATGGTGCCTGTAGGTGCACTTCTTCAAGAACCTACCCCTGTTGAGGAGGACCATTTGCATATCTTCAACTGGCTAGACACCAAGAATCCATCTTCTGTTGTTTACGTTTCATTTGGCAGTGAGTGCTTCCCGTCCAAGGAGGAGATGGAAGAGATAGCACACGGTTTAGAGCTCAGTAAGGTCAACTTCATATGGGTAATTAGATTTCCGGCAGGAACCACCAAAAACGTTGCAGAGACAGTCCCACAAGGATTTCTTGAGAAGACGAAAGAAAGAGGCATAGTTGTGGAAGGATGGGCACCACAAACTAAAATTCTCGAGCATCCAAGTACTGGTGGCTTTATGAGTCACTGTGGGTGGAGCTCTTTAACAGAAACATTATACTATGGTGTTCCATTGATAGCCATGCCCATGAAGTATGATCAACCTACTAATTGCAGGTTAATGGTGGAAATTGGGGTTGGGATGGAGGTCATGAGAGCGGAGAATGGAGAGTTGAGAAGGGAACAGCTAGCAAAGGTGATAGAGGAAACAGTAGTGAAGGAGACTGGGGAAGATGTGAAGAGAAAAGCAAGAGAATTGAGTGAGAAGTTGAGAATGGAAGCAGAGGGATTGATTGATGAAGCCATAGACAACTTGCGAATGATTTGTTTCAAGAAGATTTAGCAGCAATCATTCTATTACATGCTGTATCATACTATTTTTATTATATAAAGTATAATTTTTTTAAATATATAATTTACGTAAATTCAGTTTATATTAAAATTTTTAACTATTATGGGCTTGATGAATAGAGATTAACCAAATAACAAGTGCAATGGGTTTAAGTGGCCAGTAATAGGATTGAAATGAGGTTGTAAGAATATACTATCTCTATTTATAAATCGTTTTAGATTTATACGCAAGAATTAAGGGTTTATAAATTTAAGATATTTTTAAAATTAAACTTTCAAAACCATCTTTAATTAAGTCTTTATCTAATTTGATAATTGGAGAGAATTGGATCATAATTAATGGAGAGAGAGATTGCATAAAGGGTAAAGTTAGAAAAAAAATAATAAATTTTTATAAAATTTTGTAAAACGACTTATATTGTGAAAAAACTTTTTAAGGTTTAAACGACTTATATTGTGAAATGGAGTTAGTAATAAAAAATTATTAAATATATGAAATCCGTGGAGCTTTAAGTGAGATGGGAATATAATGTATCTAATGATAATTTTTAAAAAATAAAAATACATCAAATATTATTTTTACAAAAATTAAAATAATTTTGAATTGAATTGGAAATGAATATCCAAATAAACACATATATGAGGTAGAAGGTTGTATTTGTCTTTTAATGAAAAATTACATTTCAGACTCTTCATATATATGTTGAGTATTTTATGAAATGTTTGACACAGTCCACTGGCAGGCGATATTGCCAAACCAACTTTTGTCCTGCCAGAGCAAATTTTGTGAAACTGACAATTTCACCTTTCTGTGGTTTATTGTTCCATTTTCCATTAAATGACAACTTTCTCCTTCGTTATTGAACACCACAGGCATTAAATTATTCTTTTTTTTTAACGTATTTTCTCTCCCACCTCTAACATATAACATATTCTTTCAGCGAAACCAACTTGATCAGCAACATGCCAATATTAGAAACTACAGCATATAGTTGGAAATCAAAGAAATAGAAATTCGATATATAAATCTATATATAGAAAGTGAAGAAAATGAATCGAAGAAATATGAAAGCAAGAGAGATGACGAAGAAGACTTGCATACATAGAGAGCGGGGATTAAAGAAGGGAGAAAACTCATTGAATATTAATGCAATTGTAGTTTATGAGGAAAAGGAGGAAATTGTTATTTACAAAAAATAAAACAATTGACTATGATAAGGTAAAATTATCAATTACACAAGATTTTGCTTTAGCCAGAGCAGAACTTTTTTTTTATTTTAATTCTCTCCCTCTTATGGAATGGAGGATGCGTAATTTGTGTACAAAAATTGCGTGGTCAATTGACGGCTGAGATTAGAATGATGAAAAATTTGATAGTGGTATTTTTAATTGAAAGATAATATTTTTGTCGCATTGAAGTTTTTCATCAAATAGTGACGGTTATTGTCACGTTTCGTGCCCGCAGATCCAGGAGCGCGACTATGAGTCTGGCAGCACCCACGGTCAACTACTTGACCATCGTCTTCGCTGGGCCAAAATAGATATCCAAAATTGATAGGTACTTAAATCCATTCTTATATACCATTCACACTTTTCATCCCAATCTCATGTAAAATTGGGGTATTACAGTTATTTATACCATCATAATTATTATTTATTTATTTATGACAAATATTTTTTAATTGATCGCATAATTTTCATACATGAAATGGCATGGCTCGAATTCCTCACTTACTATAGGTCCATATGTTATGGTGACTTAATAATGTGTGCAAGTCTAAACTTTATATGAGTTTTCAAAGTTTGGAGATAAACTTGATTTCAATCACTCATAAACAAATTGTCTTATTGGTGTCAATTGGGGAGCCCAAATCCATTGCAAAGTGAAGGAAGCAAGGGTTGGTTTCCCATTGAACTTAAACAACAAAAGCACTTAAGCTGAACTTCTACCAGAAGAGTGAACCAAAATGCTTTGACACGTTGATCAAGATCACCAAAAGGTAACAATATGGTGGGAGAAGAACAAGAAGAAATCACTTCAACAAATGTTCAGCCAAAAATGCAAAGAAAGAATTATTACCCACCATAATCACACATTGCATAGGCACACTTAGTTTGCCCAGGACAAACCTCAAAGCAAGCACCACAGTGCTGAGGATCACTTTGGATATCTACACAATTTCCATCACAACAAATGAGCCCAAAAGCACAAGTCTTCCCACATCCCCCACAGTGGTATGGATCACTTCTTGTATCCTTGCAATACTTTTGGAAACAGCAAGTGCTACCCCCCCACGGGTTCTTCTCTCTATCAAGGCACACAGAGGGATCCTTTGTACAAGTCAAGACTCTTTGTCTCCCTCTTAAAGTCGAGCGAAAGAAGTTGACATGTGTTGGCCTTGTGGCTGAACTTTCCATATCCTTCTGGCTATTTGCAGCTGCAATGCCATGAAAGGCTCCTACTAGCAGTATGAAGATGAAGATAGAAGGCCAATGCCGACTGAATATGGCTCTGCAAGAGAGATCATATGCAGAAGTTATAGAAGGGAAGTCTGCACTAAGCATGGAAAATCAGAACAGAAACTGAACATTGGTCTGTGTATGAATAAAAATGGAGGATTGTTTTTGAGATTGAATCTTGAAAAAGACAGACCCACTATTCATATAATTTGTCTCTGCATTAGCAGGTAACCTTTGTCAAATGTTGTTAGAGAGATTAGAACAGTTCTATTACGTAAGACATCAACCTAATATATTTGAACAAATTCACAAGCATATGTATTCGGGCATAATATGAATAAACTTGATTATCTTAGTAGTATAAATTGATAAAAAGCCAGTCCATGTCTCTTTGCTTTTGTTGGAAGTCAACTTTCATACTCAACTGCTCATTTTCTTGGATACTTTAACAGCTTAGAACTCAGATACTCACAAGCGTGACCATTTTTTTGTCACAAGAAATTTATCAATTATATTCAACTTGCATTACCTGCTACTGTTGTCCATTTCTGGCCATGCCTCAGTTAACTGGCCTTGGTCTGGACTGAAGAATCATCCCCAATGAGATAGTACGAGGCCCACGACGAGAAGCAAATGGGTCCAAGATTAGGCTCTTTGATGTTGCGACAGGGATTTTGGAGTTTATAGAAACTGGGCTTTAGCTATTGAAAATCACTAGGTGTAGTATTTGATTGTTACATTGGGTGTATGTGTTTTTTTTTTTTTTTTTCAACGAGTGAATTTATTTACTGTTACTCAAAGTAGAAGTGCGATTCACAAACAAAAGCGCTAATGCTACAATCAGTCCATAAATTGTTAAAACTTTCATAAAAGTTAGGCTAAGCAATAGAATACCTCGCACTTTTTCTTCTACCTTAGCTGTCTCACGATATATACCTCTACAACTTGACCCACAAGTCCAATAGAAGAAAGCCCTATAGTTTTGAGTAAACTCTATTCAGGTACAATAATTTGCAATTCACACGAAAACTGTCACGTTCCGCGCCCGCAGGACATGGCACGGTCGAACCACTGAATCGTAACCCAATAATACGAAACTTTATATCCAAACTTAAATAACAAAACACATTTCCTTCTAAAACGATAACTAAATAATTTCATAATTAAAATTTTCCTCAAAGAAATTATATCAAAACCTATAAAACTAATTCTTACACCTGTCTTAACGAGTACTAACAAAAATCATAGATAGAATTTAAAATAAATAAAATAACATAAGTCATTAAACAAAATCTTAAAATTGACTCCGCGCTATACGTCCAACACAATATTAGTAGAAAAGGTGATCATCATTAAAATCTGAAAGGAAGAAATATTGAAAGGTGAACCAACCACATGCTCAGAAAGTAACAATGAATCACTTCTCCCGAATAAAATTTATTACATATCTTTTCATAATATATGTACATGTACACCACATTAACAATTACATTCACAAATAATAATAACAATAATAATAACATCAATTATTACCAAATATTTAGTTTTAAATTATTTTTATAACATACTAAGGAGGATAAAACTTTTGTTTATATAAAAATAGTAAACTCAATAAATCTCAAATTATTTTTATGAGATATAAGTTTTGAACATTAAACATACTAACTAATTTCTTTTGCTCCAAAACTCAAATTAATTAATTTAACAAAATCAATATAAGTATATTTAGTAATTTCGTAAAAGCATGCAAAGATATCTTGGGTTACAAACCAAACACCTAACACTTAATTAAATCACAGATTTCAATTTATTTCCAACTCATAATAATGTCAAACATTTAAAATACATCCAAAAAATTTTTATTATCTACTTTTAAAATTCAAATCTAACAAATACAATAACATCTAAGTGTTATTGTATACATCTAAGTGTTGTATATAAAGAAAAGTCAACCCAAATGTGGCAACCCACCAGTGACATCATCATCTCTTCTTCTTCTTTTTTTTTTTTTTTTTTTCTTCTTCTTTCATGCAAGCTTGAAGATGTTGAAACAGGAAACTTCTGTTGACAATCGTTGCTTTTGGGGAGGGTTGCACCTCTTACACGAAAAGCTTTTTTTTTTTTCTTTTTTTTTTTCCTATCCTTTTTTCTTAATGGAAAGGATATAAGAACTTAAGAATAATACCTTTGTACCATAAAATTATAAACAAGCATGAATACAAAACATATCGAAACATTCGTTCACACCAAATTCATACAACCATTACTTTCTTCTAACTGAATTAATTTATTCAGTTAAGAAAATCTAAAAATGTTTAATCCGGCATTAGCGATCCAAAAAGATTGAAACATTCGTCTTACATAAATCCAAAAAGACGAACTCAATCTTAACATTATTCCAAAAAGATTTAGCCCACCTTTGAGGCATCATATTCAAATAAACATAAACAGATCTATCATGTACCAAATTCATCAAATATATTCATACAAAATCATGTATCCATATAATACAAATATCGAAATACACGCCATACATTAACTAATTATTAAAACTTATATTTTGGAAAAATAACATACTTTCTTCGGGAATTTTTTAATCAAAAATAGCGTTTTATTCTATTATTCGTACGCGAAATCGAAGAGATTCATTCCTACTTACCTCTTAATTTCGACGCTTGAAAACTGTAACAGCCTATGGGATTCTTTTCCTTCAAAACCCTAGTTGAACTCTCTCCTCCTTTTTGTGTCGGATGATGGCTATTGAAAAACAATGATGTTTTTTATAGATTTTCCTATTTAGTAAATTGTAAGGTTTCTTTTAACTTTTAAATAATTTCAATTAGGTCCCTACTTACTTAAAATATTAACCCAGTTAAATTTTAATTCCTATTGTATTAAGATTTAACTCTTAACAAATTCTAACATATCTCCATAAATAAAATACTTCCAAAAAAAAGTGTGGGTTTTACAAAAACTTTATTCTTATATAATAACCCATAAACTATACGAAAGAAGTCGCACTAAGTAAATCTTGTGTAATGAGTTTATGTACTAGAAGTTTGAATTCAAGACAAACTATCCAATACTTATTGTCTTGACTAATACTCTCTCCGTCCATAAATAATTGATCTAATTTCTTTTTTAATTTGTCCAAAAATAACTGTTTACTTTCTAAATGTAGATTGCATTTAATTATTTTTTTTCAATTTTACACTTAGCACAATTTTCTATCAATTAATTAGTACAGTTATTCATATTGAAGTTATTTTAACCAACAATGAAATTATATTATCCTATAAAAATAATTAAAAATGTAATTTAATGAGGTAATATGAGTGAAAAGAAGACTCTAAAACAATGAACGGGAAGAGAGAAACAAGGACATGAGTGAGAAGAGAGAGACAAATGTAATTATTAGAATGATATAATTAAAGGAGTGGTAAGATTCAAATTAATGAGATGAGAAAGAAAATAAAAATACTTCAAATAGTATAATGAACATTTTAATAATTTTTATTATAGAATTTCACAATTCCTTAATATGCCTAATTTTTATAATTAGATCAGTTATTTGTGAACGGATGAAATACTTAGAACATTATTATGTTGTTATTTTAGTGATTTGGAAATATTGTTTAATAATCATACTTTGAAAATATGGTTTTTCTTCAACATAAACCAGCATTATGATTATAAAGATACAGAAGAAAGAAAGCAGGTACAATCATATGAGAAAATATTAAGTTACAGAAGAAAGAAAGCAGGTACAATCATATGAGAAAATATTAAGTTTAAAATTTTTTTAAGAAATACGTCACTATATCACCGACTTTTCTATTGCAGGAATTAAATAAAGGAAAAGAAATGTAAGATTGTTTGTTGGGGGCTGCACAAGTGCTGAATTATTTGTTGAAAATATTGATCAAGAAATAAAGTTGGATCATGGTCATGAAATGACATTGTTGTATCTTTATATAGACATTAGTCCTATGAGCAAGAAATCAAGATGTTTGTCCTATTTCCATTTCATTTCAAAGCATGTGATTTGAAACAAGGTTTCAGAAAACAAGGAATCAATATTTCAAAAGTCTTTGTGCCCGTGACAGACAGGACCAAAGGTCCATGTTAATTCACACCTGTAAGGGGGCCGACCATTGATATCAATCTTGAGTTCTTGGAAAAAATTTCAATCAGAAATGATTCACTCATTACAAATGCTATAGGCTCTGATTTTCATAGTCTTCCATTGCCCAGAACTGTTTCACCGTCACACAGGAGGAAGTGGTGGTGAATGCTGGAATTGGTTGTAGTAGTAAATTCTTGGAATGTAATGTAGTAGAGATGAATTGATTGATGAAATGTCTGAAAGGGACTACTCAGTGACAGAGGGTTCTGTTGCAGTTTTTGGTGGAGTCCCTTTCATGACTGCCTAATAAGGGTTATCATTATTGGCCTTCATCAACCCAAGAAAAGAAGAATGCATTTAACCTTCACATTCTCATGCTGATCACATGGCCCACTATGCCATGATTTTATACTTTCATCTCTGTGGTGTTATGGCTTATGGGATGGGACTCTTTTTTACAGGAAAGGGATTCAAGAAAAGGCTTTAAAGAAATGCTTGCATGAGCAGAAGAAAAAGGAGGACTAAAATATAGTTATCCTGGACGACCGCGCATGGCATTCACCAGAAAGTCAGGAGCATGCTACGCTTCTGCTCTGACAAGTCAAGATCTGGGCTCCATGTGGCTTCTAATACAGACAGGTCCAAACTCAAATCTTTGTCAAGGATAAATCTACATTCTTGTGCTTGCAATTTTTATGTGCTTTGCTTAGAGATTCTTGAAGAAATTATACTAATTAAAGTGCCAATGCAAAAAGGCTGCTTAGTGTTCATCAAGGTAGTAATGCCACTGATAAAGTTACCAAGCAATACTTTTTAGGTCCTACACTTTCTTGAATAAAAAGTTAGTAATTCACACACACACACACACACATATATATGAATTGTCTTTTCCTCCGGTGGAAAGCAAAGGCTGGTTGTACTTGTCTGTTTGGTCTTTTGGCTTCTTATTTGAAGCTTAAGAACAGATGTCGGTTTCTGTGACTATGCATGTGTTTTGAAAAATGTGTCTGTCTTGAAGATGTAGACGAAGAAACAGCCTGACATTACTAATCCTCTCGTGATAATTATTTTCCAAGCCACAAATAAATCAAGACTGCAAAGTCACAAGAAGAATGATTATACCTAATTTGGCATATCCCCTTATTAAAGAGGTGCTTAATAGTCTTCTCAGTGGGATGACTAATGACTATTTTATATGCGTCATATATAAGAAGCCAGTGGTCACCTCACAATAATGTTGAATTTGATGGCTGTAAAGCTACCCTCAAAGCCACATAACCATGAAACTGTTAGTTCAATCCTCTTCTTAGCGGCCATTTGACCACAAATAGAAAGAGACTATAATCAAAAGATACATGGTTACAGTTTAGTAACAATTAAGAACTTGATATAGAAGTTTATATTGCAATTTGTACAAAGAGCTAGTGAAAGTCTACTAACTGGAAGAAACAAACTATCACCTCTTTTCTTTAGTATAATAGCTTATGTAAGGGAGAGTTATTAACTCAAAATCCACTACCTAAAAAGTTCTAGCTTTTCAATACTTTAGAATTGTTACATTCTTGCATGACCATAATGACTGTGAACACACATTCAAAAAGAACATTTTCTGATTCGGAACATTTCCAACTTTGACGGCAGCAACGGCCATACTTTTGTCTTACTACCACTCTGTCTAAGAGAGGGGGACCTAAGAAATTTGGAAGTTGGTAGGACTCACGAGCAGATGTACCAGAACCTGCCGATATTTACATTCCTCTCCTCCTTTTATCTGCTGTTTTCCATGAGGATAACATGTTTCGCAATTCAATGGCTTCTATCTCTGCTGGTTCTCCTTCATCCCCTTTTCTTGATAATGAGAAATTAGATTTTGAGTCTGTGTGTGCACTTGCTACTACCATCAATCAGCATCTACATGCATTACTAGCCAATAATAAAGCCTGGAAGTCAGTAAAAGTGAAATGCACTTCAAAGGTCAAGATTCAGAGGCAAGCAACTGTTGAACTCTTAGATCATTCGGTGGTATCAAATTTATATTGGGGCGTTGAGGAAGTTGATGCGGCAATACAAGCAAAATGCCTGGAAGGGAAAACATCCAGGCTGCAAAATGCAGAGAAAATGCTTCAAGTTCCTGCTTCACTCAATGAGCAAGGAGTCACAGCTGGAATTCCAAATGATTATCTGGTATGCTGCTCCTATTTTTTCCTGGCAATTGTCCGGAAGCTACAAAAAGATGAGTGGCAGGTTGCATTTCATTTTCTTCAAGCTCTTCTGGTCTCTCCAAGGCTTGTCCAAGTTGAATTCTCTCCTGACCTCTGCCGAAGTATATTGCAATTGTACATTGGGCACAAAAGGCGAAAATTAAGTGGAAGACAAACGTTGCAAGCAGCCTCTTTCTCGAATCTAGAGGACCATGAGGTCAATGAAGCAATGGGCTGGATGGCAAGGGAATATAAAGCTTGGATGATATATTATCAGATTATGTCTGATGGAGGGGTTTCTCAGCAGTGCTTTGCTGGCAGCGGCATTGCTATTCCTGATAAGAGATCAGAATACATCATGTAAGAATTTCCTTAATGCTCACCTTTAGATAGTCAGAAGTTGAATATAGAATTTAAAATTCAGTTAAAAGCAGAATGTTGAGTCTTAGAAATTGCATTTATCTTATTTGACCATGATTAGATTATGTTGACAGAATAGTTCTAACTAGAACAATATTTTACAGTTTTCGAATGGTTTGTCTTGCCAAACTAAATCAACAGATATTGTTCAAAAATGAAACACAATTACCCAGATAGATCATTACTACAGCCTGACTTGTGACTCTTTGCTTAACTAAATTGAACATTAGGCTCAGTAACCACGTAGCAGAACTAATTCGAACCTTCTACTCTAAACTTGAGGAATAACAAAAGCAGCAGTTTGAAGAACTATTCAAATTGTAGGATGGAAATTAACAACACTGGAGTAATGGAGTAAAGGAAGGAAATGAGTGGTCAGCTCTAAAATGGAGAAGATAGCAACCTATTATTGGTCTTTGTCATTTGTCATTCTGAAATTCAATTACATTTCTGGAAAAGGCTTAGTTTCTAGTAATTAGATAATCCTTGTTGCCGTTTGCTGATTGTGAACAGGAGCCAAATGTCCAGCATCGTCAAATGTGAGAATAACCAAGTGCCCAGTCTTGCTGTAAGTGTTTATTTTCTGTTCTTTCAAACTCACTGTTAATTGACTACTACTTTCGGAAGATTTGCTAACAAGCATCCTTTGAAATATACAAACAGAATGTCCGTCAAGATTTGCAGATTATATTTATTGTCATTTTGGGGGGTGGTGGGGGGGGGAGAAGCTATGTTATGAAGAACACTTCATCACTCGTTTATATTGACTAGAACTCTAGAAGATTAATAAAGCTTCCAACTATGTCTCTGCAATTCCAATTTATATGACAACAAACTGGAATTCGAAAAAATGCAGCTTCAAAAGGTGCATCCACTGCATTCTTTAGAACGTAGTCCTGATGAAGGGGCAGAAAAGTCTATGACAAACAACACTTCACTGGTCCAATACGATGCAGGAGCTATAACAGATCTGTCACATATCCATGGGACAGATATCACAAAAAGTTCAAGAATCAAGTGCCTAAAAGATATCCTAAGTGAATCAGACTCTGATACATCAATCTCTATAGATTCATGCTACAGCAGTTCCATGGAAGAGACTCTCCTTGAGGTACTTCTTTTCAAAACAACACCATCGTTACAAGGAGTTTTACTTTGACAAAATACATCATTAAATGCATTATTGTTCTATTGGAAAATTTAAGAAAAGTAGAAGAATAATGAAGGCTTGAGTTGCAGTAAATACTGTCCTAAAGGACTATTTTGGCAGTCCCACTAGGATTAAACAAGCTCTTCCACGAAAGTGGGATGCAGGAACAACAAAACCTAATAAATGAAATAACCCAGCTATCTCGAAAAGAAGAAGAGGAAGGCTGTGCAGAAGAACAGAGAGTTTGTAGAGGGTGAAGAGAGCTTTTCTTTTTCTCCTCAGTGTGTATTCTGTTTGCATGGGAAAGCTCTGTATTTATAGTGAGAACCATGCAACGTTGAGGAGAAAAACCAGGGAAAATGTGTACCTTATGGACAAGCTCAAAGCATATCAGCAGATTAAGTTGAGAAACATGGAGTAATACACAGTCTATGAGTATTACTTGGTTAGCTTATCCACAGAAAAATGGAGCAGCAGAAGAAGTCGACAATTGCTGCTAAGCTTTATCTTTTGAAATCTTCCAACAGGTTCTTTTTCCACTCATTTGCAAATATGGTTCTTTGTTTTCTGAATCAGGATTATGACCGAGACTCCAAAGCATCATGGAAAACCAGAAAACAAAATGAGGAAGAGCAGCAACCAGAAGTTGTTCATTGGTTTGGCCATCATTATAATAGTTGAAGTTTTAAATACCTTTCCGTGATGTTAAATTTGATAGTTTACAGCTCTTAACACAGGAACTTGGGAGCTCCTTTGTCAATTCCTTCTTCAGAAATTACAGTATGTGTCCCTCAAGCTTCTAAACATAGAATCCGAAGGGAAGCCAATGAAATTACTGCTGTTGATATGGTTTCTGGAGCATTATCCAGCAAAATTAGCGACACAGGCTTATCATCACTGAGTATTACAGATATTGAATCACATGCCCTGTTAGATGGAAGCATTAAGAACCATACTACTTGTGGGAGACTACAGCTACATGACTGCCACCACTGTGAATGTATAGAGGCAGCAACTCCATTGAGTTATCAACTCCACCAGCTACATTATGGAGGAGCTTCAGCTTCTGAAAGGAGAACGAAAAACACAAGCTTACGGCATTCTTCATGTCAAGTCAACAAACATAATGAAGAAATTCCCCATGTTGAGCAAGTCCGGGTACTTGAAAGACTGATTTCAAATTTTTGCTTCTCAGAAGCAGTGGGTAATCTTGAGGAAGATTACGTGATTGAAATTTCAACAGTATACAAGTTGTTAAATAACAAAAGGGGGCTAAAGTATTCTCTATTGAAGGACATAATTTTGGATCAACTCTTAATGGCTATTTCAACTTCCAAAGAAGAGCAGGAGATAAGAGCATCAGTGATCATACTATCAACTATCATCTCAGGAAACAAATCAGCTATAGAAGACATCAAGAGGAAGGGACTGCAGTTGAATGATTTGGCAACTGCTCTTAGAAGAAATGTACAAGAGGCATCTATTTTGATCTATTTAACAAATCCATCACCTGAAGAAATGAAGACATCAGAAATTTTACCTTGTTTAGTAGAGGTTGTGTGCACTTCTGAGAGATACAAGGGCACCATATCGGCACTATTATTGACACCTCGAACGGCAGCTGTGATGATCATTGAGGTGCTCGTAACTGCATTTGACTGTACAACAAATAACTTGCACTTATCGAGAATCAGTACACCTAGAGTCCTCTCTGGACTGCTGGATGTTCCAGGAAACAGTAATCTTGAAGAGTTTGTCTCCCTGGCTGCTGTTCTTGTGAGATGCATGCGTTTTGATGGGCAATGCAGAAGATACATATTCCAATTTGCTCCAGTGGCTCCATTTATATGTCTCCTAAGTAGTAACCAGAAATGTGCAACATCAGCTGCAATAGAATATTTTCATGAATTGCTTCAGATGCCAAGGTATAAAGAGTCCTTCTAAATTATTATTTTACAATTCATTCAAGTAACAAGGAAAATAACTCTGATAAACCAAGGAGAACTGTTTGAGTTTCTAAAAGAATAACTAATATAAAAATAGAATGCTACCTATCTCCCAGAAATAGACAGTTGTGGCATTTTGTTGCTGATGATTGTACCTGATATGGAACCATAAAAGTAGATCTGCCTTTTAGATAGCAATGTGTGTTGAAGCTGGGGTTCAACTATAACTAATAGTAATTACTTCCCTTCATAAACAGGAGCTAGTAATAACTGAAAATAATTATGAAGGGTTCTAAGCTGCAGTTTACAGTAGCTTAATCAGATCTCATCTGATACAGGTCATCAGCCATTAATTTATTGCAACAGATAAGACGAGAGGGGAGCACAGACATAATGACGACTTTACTGTTCCTCATCCAGAATTCTCAACCTGAGTACAGACTTTTAGCAGCAAGTTTGTTGCTCCAATTAGACACGCTGGTAAGTCAAAGCTTACCCCCTCAGATTCCCTTTATGGCTTTGGACTTTGGGATGGAGGATCTGGTGATATGACTAGATAATGCATGTATTTTCAGGAAGAAGCATCTAGCAAAATTGTATACCAGGAAGAGTGTGTAAAGGCACTCCTTGAGTCACTGACATGTGAGGAAAACCTTTCTGCACAATCATTATCAGCTTTCATCCTCGCAAATCTTGGTGGAACTTACTCATGGCTGGGGGAACCCTATACGGTAGCATGGCTAGTTAAAAAAGCTGGTTTAACCTTATTGCATCACAAAAATATGATAAAGAATTATGACTTTGTAGATGGAAGTCTGCAGGTGAGTTACTGCCAAAGTTTCTTGAAGCAAAATAAGAATTTAACAGTAAAGGTCTTTTGTTAGTAGCTTTAGTGAAATTCTGAAATTACAGGATGCTGGCATAGAAGCATGGTGCAGTAAACTTGCAAGACGAATCATGAAGTTTGGGATTTCTGTCTTCCATGATCTAGGTAAGGGACTCAGCAGCAAGTCAAAAAAGATTTCTCGAGATTGTCTCACGGCTCTTACATGGCTTGGGGGTGAAGTAGCAAAGAGTTCCGACGACTTGCAACATAATGCATATGAGATTGTTTTGAGCAAAATTGAACAACATGTGCATCCCGGAGTTAACCTTGAAGAAAGGCTATTAGCATGTTTGTGTATATATAACTATACTCTGGGTAGAGGTAATCCCCTATTGTATAACTTCATTTCACAGATTTTACCTCATGTAGAACAAGTATGACAAAACATAAAGTTAGACAATAAGCTAATCAAACTATCTTGGAGTCAGCCTTTAAGATGCATTTTCTGCAAGGTAGTTTGAATTATGGCTGAATTCAATTGTTTCTGAATTATGTCTATACGAATGAACACTTCCTCACATCCAAAATCTATTGTTAATCCTAGAAAACCTTGGCTAAGCATCAGTGCTGTAAATCTATTCAACTAATAAACTAGACAAGATTTTTTGTTTCCACAGGGATGAAGAATCTGATTCATTTCTCAGAAGGCGTGCGCGAGTCACTTAGACGCCTTGCAAATGTTTCCTGGATGGCTGAAGAATTACTGAGGGTAGCTGACTACATCCAACCCAATAAGTGGGTGAGTGTCGATTTGCATCTGCCATTTCCTTAATATGTTTACATGGGCACAAGCATATACAGAAGAAGTTATCAGTTCTCTTTGTACTGCAATCTATGAAGCTTAACTATGGGATTCTTTTAATAATCATATCATACTTTAATTTTAAGCATCAACACAGATCCTAATTTATACCTAAGAACAGCAAAACACTTCAAGACTGCATGAGGGAAACAAATAATTTGCACTGCTTAAAGTCATTTGAAAAAAATTGTAATTTGATAAAATCTTAGAATTTGATGCACCCAATCTCTTCAGAGTGTGTGTGCGCGTGTGTTTATGAAATTAGAAGGAAGACGCATGAAAAATATGCAAATGATGAAATGACAAACACAATCATTTAACAAATATAGTGGCACATACTGACCTAGCATTTCTTTGTGAATGTTTACAGCGAATATCTTGTGTTCACACACAACTTCTGGAGGTAGGTCAGAGCCATAATGGAGCTGTAACTGCTCTCATCTACTACAAGGGACTGCTTTATAGTGGATATGCCGACGGTTCGATTAAGGTTGTGTGTCCCTGCTCTGTGCTTCATACTTTCTAGTTTATTAACATCCCTTTTGTTCTAACAAACGTGTCAGCTCCTGAAAGAGTTCCTATTTTCTTCTATTCTGGATTTTTTATGTGGTTTTGCACCACTTGATATCCAGTAGTCCATCATTTCTTGTGGAAAATTATTATATTTAGTTTTATTACTAGGTATGGGACATCAAGGGACAGACAGCAACACTTGTACAGGACGGAAAAGTTCACAAGAAGGCAGTGACATGTTTTTCACTTCTTGAACAAGGGAACCGCCTGTTGAGTGGGTCTGTAGACAAAACGATTAAGGTTTTATTCCTTTGATACCCAGTCAATTGTTATATTCATGGAATTGATAGCTGGCAGGTGAGCTAATTCTTTCATGAAATGGACACCCCTTCTTCCCGCAGATTTTGCAAATGGATCAAGGGAATTTCGAATGTATTGAATCAATAGCAACAAAGGAGCCAATTCAAAGTATTTGTACCTATGGGCAATTGATTTTTGCAATCAGCCAAGGCCATAAAATGAAGGTTAACATTACTTTAAGCATGATTTTCAGAAAAATGCCTCTGATTTTGGTGCATGAAAGTCAGTTTTGTATTTGCAATGAGGAAAAAGGAAGTTCCCTATCTATATCTAATCTAATTATCTGCAATCTAATAACACGAGTGGAATTCTCTTCTGTAGGTCTTTGATGCCTCCAGAAACGTCAAAGATGTTTTTAAGAATAAGAGTGTGAAGACCATGAAAGCAGCACAGGGAAAGGTTTATGCAGGCTGCATGGACTCAAGCATACAGGTAGTGTAAGTTTTTTTTTTTTTCCAAACATAAAACATTCATAATAATGTAAACAATTCAATTCAGGAGTTTATTATTACAAACAGCCGGCAGCAAGAGCTAAAAGCGCCAGCAAGGAAGTGGATGATGCAAAGTAAACCTGTCAATTCTCTTGTTGTGTACAAGGATTGGCTCTATTGTGCGGGTATGGTAGTTGAAGGTGCTAAAACAAAGGTGAGACATGTTTAACTAGTAGTATTTGGTTATAGAAAATATTCCTTTCACTGATGCAACAAAGAGATGCAGGATTGGAGAAGAAACATTAAACCTGAAATATCAATAAAGCTTGAGAAGGGGGCAAGCGTGCTGGCAATGGAAGTAGTAGAGGATTTTATATACTTAATTTCCAATGCATCAAGAAGCAGCCTTCAGGTAAAACACAAATACACATGAAATTCAGTGCTATGAGAGTAACTACGAGACTGATGGACCTGAAATACCTAGGCACACGCTGAGTTTCAGCTAGAGGATTATCACACTACAGATAACTGATGGGGAAAAATTGAACTGTTCAATACTAAAGTAGTAGTCAAGACCTTTCCTAATGATATGAATTAGAACATTAGAACACCTGAATTCCCTAGAAAAAGCATTTCTTAACCTCTTTTTTATTTCGGATCTTATATGCTACCTAGATCTGGTTGAGAGGAACTCAGCACAAAGTTGGAAGATTATCTGCTGGCAGCAAAATAACAAGCCTACTCTCAGCCAATGACATGATTCTGTGTGGTACTGAAACAGGAGTAATTAAGGTTTGTTCATCTTGCCGATGCAACTCAATCTGCATTACATTTCCTGCTTGCTTTTGTTCTGATCCATGTCACATTCGCATTATTCTGACAATGAAGTCAAAATTATAGGGTTGGATTCCGCTCTAGCAGAAAATGCAGATCACAGTACAGGCAAAGTTCAGCACAGCCATTTTGACCATTGTACAGACAGCAAGTACAGAATGTAATCTAGTAATCTCAAAAATGCAGAACACCATCAGTATATCATTATCTCAGATAAACGAACATGGGCATAATGTAAATTAGTCGAGTGCCTCTACTATACCATGCACCATGACAATTCTTGTGAGTTGTTGTAATCCTTTTTGACGATTGAAAAGTTCTCAAGACTTGAGAAAGTTGACCCATTATTTTTAGATACTGTCCTTAGTGTCAAGTGTAGCATGGTAAGGCCTAAGTGAACAGGAAAAAACTTCTTTATCTTGCATGCAAAAGGTTATAGATTATACAAGACCGATGTACCTAGCAAACTAAGGCTTATATACTAGTTCGGGAGCAATGCTACTCTTAGCATTCAACAAGGGTTCAAAATACTCAGGGGAATATGGGATCCATTTCTCCCTGGCCAGCCTAAGCTGGCAAATGATCCAAGGGCAATTAGAGTCTCTTGCATTGGATATTGGCTTTGCTATCCCAATATGTAATGTCCTGGTTCTCTTCTTGGGACAGAAAACTTGATTTGCCTAAAGCCAACCTGAGTAAGTTGCATAATGAAGTCTAAGGGTGTGTTTGGTTCTTAAAGGAGGAGGGGGATGGGGAAGGGCAAGGGGAAGAGAATGAGGAGGGGAACCTTTACTTCAATTAGGAGAATACATGTAATTTAATTCTATTTTGTTTAGTTAGGATGGAAAAGAAGTAAATTATATATACAATATTGATTTACATTCAATCCATTTGTCTAAATTTGAATGGGTTATTTTTTGATATAGATAAAGAATTCTCTCATTTTAATTCACGTCTTTTCTATCCAAATAAAATAAATCACTCATTTATTTTTAGATTTATATCTCTTTTATTTTCTTCCCTCTACTCACCTCCAACCAAATATATTGTAAATTATTGACCAAACAATATTCGTTCAAGATACTACTTCATTCTGTCTACATTTTGACAATGCTCGCTCAATATATTATTTCATTCAATCAGACCATACATTTTACTTCTTTCTTTTTACTCCAACTAAACGTATTATAAATAATTTAATTAAACGTTGTTAATATTCTATTTCATTCTATTATAATATACATTTTATATCAAGTGACAAAAAACTTAAAAGTAAGATGAAGATATTATTTTATTATGTCATATTATATATTATATATTTATCTTATCATATTATATACTTATATTTATACTTATATGAAGAGTTTGAAAATTCTACAATGAATAAATATAGTCAAGTATCGCAATTACAAAAGAATGATTCAAATTAATCTCAATACTTTATTAACTATCTGTAAACCAAATAGAGCTCTTTATAAAAGCAGACAAAAAAAAAACAATATTAAACAATACCAATAAGAATATCATCATCCATTTGATACTAATTCATTTTCAGTTGTAAAAATCCCAAACTTAACAATACTACAAAACATTACAAAAACAATCTGATTAGCGATTTTCCAACTAATTACCACCAAAATTAAAAATGCAATACTCGATCAAATTACCAAGATAGGTATTAAGAAACTCATCGTGATGACCACACTACCTCCTGCCTTTAGGCCCAAAGTCAAACCCAGTGGCTTGTCAACTTCAACTTCAATATTCTTTGAAGCAGTTGTTCTTGCTATGATCTCAAGGCCTCTTCTTACTTTGATACTCTCCGTCAAAAAAAATTTTGAGTGCCCCTTTAGGCATCTTAAATTGATAGCCCTTGAAAACTCAATTTTTGTATGACAAGTATAAAAAATACAAGTCAAACACATTTTTTGGACAAAAATAATGACTCATACAATTACACATTTATCCTATATACTAGGAATAGGAAGTAAGGACTGAAGAGCTTTGGAGATGGACTTGAATTAGTTTTGAAGGAGAGTTTCTTTGCATAGACAACATCGTAGTAGGGTAAGAAGATGATGAATTTGGAGATCTCAAATCAACGGCGCAGTAGCAGAACAATATAAATGACCGAACGAGAGAGAGGCCTGTAACCTTGAGGTGATTTTGTCTAAAAGAATATTTAGATTTTAGTATTTGTCTGATTTTATTTTTTAATATTTTAATATATTTTTTAAAATTAAATAAATTTAATTAATTATATTAGTTCGGATTGGCTTTGGTTGGGTTATATAATTTAAAAAATTTGAACTAAATTATCGATTCTTAATTTTCTTAACCCAATCTAACTAAAAAAATCAAATTTTTGGGTTGGATCGATCGGGTTTTTTCGGGTTTTAATTTTCCCGAACAGCCCTAACCATGCGGCCCGTCTCCATACATATTCCCGCATCCACCTGTTATTTTGAGTCCTGAACGAAACCTGTAGTCTTAATGGTCCAAGAAAAAGAAATCGGAAAGTTATAACTTATAAATACAGCGAGATCAAGAAAAAGAGTTGAAGCAAAAGAAGGAAAGATGTCTGAAACAAAGAGCAAATTGGATTCGATAAGAGAATGGGTTGTCGAGCACAAGCTTCGTACTGTTGGTAATGGTTTTTTCTGATAGAATTCTCTGTAATTGTTGAGAGATGTGTACATATATGTTCTCCTTCGTGGATGGTTGGTATACTTTTTAAGGGCTCAAAGATTTTGTTTTGATTTGTCATTTTTTCTTCTTCCTCTTTGTGTTGAAGGGTGTTTATGGCTAAGTGGAATAGCGGGTTCCATTGCGTACAATTGGTCTAAACCCGACATGAAAACCAGCGTTAAGATCATTCACGCTAGGTATGTATGTAGAAAGTGTTAATATTAATGGATTTTTTTTTTCTTTTCGCCGTCTGCCAAAAGTGGGTTTCTGTTTCTTTGATGCAATTTATCATGTTGTTTGTTTGGTGTTTTCAATTGATGTATGTCACAATTGTGTCCAAAATGAAAAATGCAACGAATTTTGGTACTTGAGATATGATACAAGCTAGAAAGCAGAGGTTGATTTGTTGGATGTTGATAAAGATTGGATTTTTAATGCCTTTATGCTGTGTTCAGACTGAGAAATAATGTCGCTGTAATGGACAGACATGGTAGCATGAAATCATTGGCTGAAAAATACTGTATAACGTGATATTGTTTCAGGCTTTGGTGTATTAGAAAGTGTTTAGCTTTGTTAGCGTTGTAGAGTGGTTACACCTTGTTAAGTTATTTTAATTACCATTAGGGTAGTGCAAAACTGGATTATTTAGATGTGTTGTTGAAAGTGTGGAAAGGCCCTTCCTTTTGCTTTTACTTGACATCAGCTGAAAGGACCAATTAGTAGAGCTTAGAGCAAAATCAACAACTTTTCTGTTTAACCCCTCCTGAAAGTAGTCTTATTCAAATTTTATTTGCAAATACAGGCTTTCTGAGTTGGTCTCCAAGCATTAATTTTTTGCCCCTATAAACTGAATGTAATACGAAATGGGCCCAACTAAGTTAGTTCTTAATGGATTGTTTTGTCCTTAAGCTCAATTTATCATGATATCTGATTGAGGATGAGGTGTCTGCATGGAGGGAGGTAGAGGATGGAAGATATAATAGTCATCAGTCACGACCTGTGGCTAGAATTTCTCATCTACATCATTCTTATTGGTTGAATAAAGGAAGTAGAAAGGGGGGAGAAAAAGGAAATATTAAGTGGAAAATGGCCTGCTGTTAGGGGGCTTATTTATTCTCTCTTTTCTGCTAGTGATGCCAACTTTATCTTCTTGGTTTTTGCCTCCTCTAACCCCTCTAATTTTTTAGTGGTAGAAATAGTGGGCTGTTGAGTTTAAATGCGCTTCTTTCTGCTCATGAAAGCACACATTTGCTTTCCATTTCCTAACCATTGAATATCATTTGCACTTCATTACATGATGTTTACTTTGATGATATTCCTGGATTGTTGAATAAAAATATGTTTTCTGGAGTACTTGGTGGGAGCATTGATGGCACTGCACCCCTTCTCTTCTCAATGTTTGGGTGACTCTTTGCTGCTTGTTCCATTAAACTGATAGCGGTAGCCAGTAGGCCTCCCTTAGAGAGTGGTTTCATTCGGCGTGAGATAAGGAATAGATATTAGCATCTGCTATAGTATCTTCTCTTTACAAGCTCTTCTAATTTTTCCCCCCTTTGTTTCGGTTCTTTCCACCATTGTATTGGGTTTAAAAACTTGTTGCTCTAATCAAGTTTTTCAGTATTCATGTTTTCTAAATAAGTTTATGTTAGCTGTCTGCTCTCTGCCATTGAACATTATGGTGTTAATTGGGCGATATATCTCCTAATTTCCATCATCTATTTTTGTCTTGTAACTACGCATTTCTGTTTGTTTGTTGGGAAGCAGGTTGCATGCTCAAGCACTCACACTTGCTGCACTAGCAGGGGCTGCAGTTGTCGAGTATTATGACCATAAATCCGGGGCAAAAGCTGAACGTGTGGCCAAGTTCCTTAATTACGATGGACAGCCACACAGAGATTGAAATTCTGACTTGGTGAAGATAATTACTTCATTTTAGCCATCATTGTTGTCTTCTCACATCCGGTTCAATAGTAGAGGGTTGGATCATTTGGCCTCATCTTAATTATGTTGCTTATTATGGATAGGACAGATAGATGATTATTTTTGTGGGCATTTTAGGCCTTTGTTATTGCCACACACAGTAAAGGATACATAAGGTACCTTTCTTCATTGTGCTTTCTTGGATACTTTGCATCACTTTTCCAGGAAACAGAAGAAGTGGCATCTCAAGACTGAGATGTTGTTGGGCTGCAAGAGTAGCAGACCTTGTAATTTGCAAACTCATACTAAATAAATCGAAAAGTACAAGCCTACTGATCATTGAGAGAATATGTTTTCATTGCTTGCACATCATGGTAGTCAACATAAAGTATAGTAGTCCTCTGTTTCATTTACTTACATATCTGCAGAACAAAATTTGTAGATTTTATAAGAGAAATTACTTGTCTTATCTTTGCATCACGTTAATGATGATGGATGAGGCACTATGCACTGATCCTAATCCTCTTGGTATAATAAGGAATGTGAATTCTTGATTTGTGGTGAAGTCATTTAAGCAATTATAGGGCTTGAGGCATCTCATTCTCTGCATCGTTCCAGTTATATGAGATGTTCCTGGAGAGACAAACCTGCATTCTCTTTGCTACTTTTGATAAAAATGTATTGATCCAAGTGCCAAAGGTGTAGGCTGATTTGCTTGAAATTGAAATATCTTTTCCCTGAGGCACCTTTGCTTTGGAGACAATTCAGTCTCTTTGCATTTGGATTTTTTTATCGGTTAAGATGCAAGATGTTTTTCCTACTAATTTGTTTGTATTACTCTTTGGACATGTACAAATTCTCCAGGTCAATGTCTGTCTTTCTACTCCTTGAAATGTGAGGTAGACACTTCTGGCTTGCTGGGTTTTCTCCACCCACCCCACCCAACCACCAACCAAAAATAAAAAATAAAAAAATAAAACAGCTGATAAGAGAGGCAAAAGCTGGTTTCTTTGCAAGTTTTGCATTTCAAAACAAGCCTCAAACCAAGTACCAGATCTTAGGTCTACACGTTCAATCTTTGACATAATATCTTGGTAATAGATGAGAGAAATAAAATATTTGATTTTTACCTATTCCCCGATAGCATTTCACTTTTAAAATTTTGCTATTTTAAAGGTAAAAAATTAATAATTAATATAATATTCATTATAAAATATTTAATTTTGATCGTGATTCCTCTATTTTTAAATCCGTCCATCATCATGATCTTATGAAATAGATCAAACAAAAATTAAATTTTCTTGAAAAGTAAATATTTTTGTTAGACCTTATAAAAAGGTATCAAAATCAATATTTGTGGACCCAATCCATAATAAATGAACTACATGGTAGTATTGTAAGAAGCAATACTTGTAACCAAGACCAGGTGGATAGAATTTAAGACAAACTAAACGTTATAGTATATCAGTTTCATGTTTTACTGGGAATGGAATGGAAGAACAAAAGAATGGAGAAAAAAGAGAGCCAATGAGCCATTAGTCACGCGGCGGACAGCGATCTTAAGGCGAAAATTCATGCAAAAGTCTCCACCTCCTCCGCCAACTTCGAGCTCTTGTTTGAGTCTTTCTCACTTAAAGATCCACCACCTCCACCACCCCCTTCCCCAGCACCCCACCACCAACACCCCAGTTTTTCTCTCTTTCTTTCCCATAAAATACACATACTGGCATTTGCATACACGATACGCACGCATGCACACACCTTTTTCTTCTTCTTCATTCCTCGTTAATCTTTTTGACCTTTGATAATAGCCCACATTGTGAATCTTGATATTCTGGATTTCAGAGACTTATCATTGATTTTGAAGAGAAAGAATTATGGGTTCTGATCAGCTTCCTCGAAAAAGCAGTCTGAGCAGCAGCAGCAGCAGGTCTAGGAGAAGGAACTTTGTAACGTATCCAATTCAATACGTGCTTGGAGAACAAAGACTTCTCTGTCTCTTCATCGGGATTGGCATTGCATCTCTTATCTTCTCTCTTCTTCCTTCTTTAATATCCTCTCATAATCCTCATGATTCGATCTCTCATGGTTCATTGGCTGAGGCAACTCATATTTCGCGACGAATTGTGTACGGCGTCCACGATGGACTCGGTCATGCCAATGCAGGTGTGATTATGAACAAATCTTGAATTTTCTTTCGTCCATAGAGATGGTTTTTTTTCTTACAGGACGAAGATAAGATGTAAATTGAACTCAAGATTGTTTTAAATTACTAACTTGTCATATCTTATAAGTATAGATATGCTTTTTTTCTTGTTCATTTGTTTTGAATAAGTCAATGTTGTTTAGTGTAACAACTTGCCATTGTAGTGATTTAATGCACATTGGAAATGTATGTACCGTTTTATCTCCCAATTCCTTGTCTGGACATTTTGTTGATCTAAGCACCAAATTGTTTTGAATGCTATTCAATGCTTGCATGCTCTTTTTTGATTTTGTATTGTGGATTTCAAATTGGAAACAACTTTCTGTCTTGTTATTTTCTTTGGGTTGCAGAATCTCATGAATATTTGGCGAAAGATGGCGGGTTGTTTGTTGTGGGTGATTGTTAAACGTGATTCTTGAGTTCGGACATTGTAAACGCTATTCTTAACGAAGCCATTACCTTTTTTTTTTTGCTAAATAACGAAGCCATTACCTTGCCTACATGTTACATGTGTATCTTTCACTTGAAATGTAAATTTGCCTGACCATCGAGTATTTGCTCTGATGGGGTACAGGTGGAAAACTACCCTTGGGTTTGAAGAGCAACAGACAGAGAATTTTGGTGACAGGTGGGGCTGGGTTTGTAGGGAGCCACCTTGTGGACCGTCTCATGGGCAGGGGTGACAGTGTTATAGTAGTTGATAATTTCTTCACCGGTAGAAAGGAGAATTTAGTGCACCATTTCAAGAACCCCAGGTTTGAGTTGATTCGTCACGACGTGGTTGAGCCAATTTTGCTTGAGGTGGATCAGATCTACCATTTGGCTTGCCCTGCCTCACCTGTGCATTACAAGTATAATCCTGTCAAAACTATCATATCCTTCCCTGCAAAAGTATTTACTTATTCCGCACCTTCTTATATTCTTTCTGTGTTAAATTGAATGTCTTTGCCTAAAGTGTACCGCTCTAAAATACAAAGTAATGCTACTTTTGGAAGTGTTTCTTTAACTTTGATGGCCTAGAGATCACAAGACAAATGTAATGGGAACGTTGAACATGCTGGGATTGGCCAAGAGGGTTGGTGCTAGGTTTTTGCTAACGAGTACCAGCGAGGTTTATGGTGATCCTTTGCAGCATCCACAGGAAGAGTCTTATTGGGGAAATGTGAATCCAATTGGTCAGTATAGTGTTTTTTACTGTCAATCTGCTCAACATTTACTGCAATGTTATTTGTTGTTGTTTTCTGTCACTTCCTTCCTGTCATTTTAAGGCAACTAGAACTTTCAAAGAGCATAATTTGCAAAGTTGTCATAGAGAAAATCGTTGCGCTTTATGCTTCAAATTCTTGAGGAATCACAAAGTGCCTTAACATTTAGAGCTGTAGTCTGCAGATGATTTTCAAAAAAGACAAACTTGATCTTATCCTATATCCTAATGTGCTCTTCTGTAACATTATTATGTCATAAATTGATTGCCTGATACAAAGGTTGCCTGTGTACCTAAGGCTGAAGAAACTACCTAGGCAAAGAAGTTAGCATGTCTCGTTTAATGTAAGATCACTCTCACTTTAATCTTGGTTTCATTTTGAGACAGGTGTTCGGAGTTGTTATGATGAAGGAAAGCGTACCGCTGAAACATTGACGATGGATTATCACAGAGGACTAAATATTGAGGTCTGTTATCCATGTAGTTTTTTGTCTGGAAGACAGATACATAAGCATATGTATGCAACTAATGCTGGTCAAATATTTGTAGGTGAGAATTGCTAGAATCTTCAACACCTATGGACCAAGAATGTGCATTGATGATGGCCGTGTTGTTAGCAATTTTGTTGCTCAGGTATGCTTTTAGTAGCTTTCATCTGCATTGATCTTTCGCTGCAATGATTGCACGGTTTGTAGCCTCTTTCAGGCACTTCCCCGGTGTGTTTTTTATTTACTGCTTGTTCTTTATAGTTACTCATTGTTCAAAACTTCAAACATTATCCAGGCCTTGAGAAAGGAGCCATTGACAGTTTATGGAGATGGGAAGCAAACCAGAAGTTTCCAATACGTTTCTGATCTGGTAAACTGATTTTGTAGTCTTTGCAGTGTGCTTGTCTCAGCATTTTAATCCTATCGGAATCCATTCACTCTTCAAGTGATAATTCAACTGTGTCCTTAATACTAACATGGCATACTAGTTGCTCAAGGTATGATGTCAATTGAAGTGCAGTAGATGACAGTTTCATGATTTTCCCTTCTATCTGCAATGATCACTGCTTCTCTCAGATGTGAAATTCTAGAATTTGAATAAGCAGATGAAGCGTTCAACCGAAACTGTAACATGTTTTAGCCATCATGTGAGCTATATAGTCCTTGAAATTCCTGCAACAAAAAACAAAATCATCAGGGGGCTTATGGAAAATCAGCAGGCAGTGGCACACAAATCTAGCTTCTAATTAATTCATGACTTTCCATTGTAAGAGCAAATCTGTCATCGTTTCCGAGATTGTTGTAGAGCTTCATGACTTCTTTAATCCGGTTACACCTTGTTGTCCGAACTACCTCTAAACCATCCTGCCATTCTTACTTGTGATCAACTTAGTTTTTGTTGGATATGAGCCTCATGAGAGAAAGTATGACATGAACACTTGATGTGAGCAGGTTGAAGGTTTAATTCGGCTGATGGAAGGAGATCATGTAGGCCCTTTCAATCTTGGGAACCCTGGTGAATTCACCATGCTTGAACTTGCTAAGGTATACACATTTATGCATATAGTCATGCATCTTGCTCACCATTCATCCTAGTTTAGAATCCAAAGCAAATTCTCCCTACATCACTTGACCTTTTCAAGAAGAGCAAGTAGAGAATTGGAAGATTTCACTGTACAAATGGTGACATACAAAACTTGACCATGAAAGATTGTTTTCTGGTTGGGTGTGGGGGTGGTGGGTGGGGGGGTGTGTTATTCCATGACAATCAAGTTCCCTGGCTATTAGAATGAATGCAAATGGTGAAGTTTTCCCTTTGAGTTTATCCTCTGATTAGGCCACAATAAAGGTGTTGGCTTTTTAAAACTGCCTAATGCAGGTAGTACAAGAAACAATTGATCCAAATGCCAAAATAGAGTTCAGGCCAAACACACAGGATGATCCTCACAAAAGAAAGCCAGACATTTCAAAAGCTAAGCAACTTCTTGGTTGGGAGCCATCAGTATCTCTCAGGGAAGGCCTTCCTCTCATGATTACCGACTTCCGGCAACGCATTTTTGGCGACGAGAAAATTGCTACTGTCACAAGTCAATTTGCAGCATAGACTTTACCTTAACTATCAACCTAATTCAACAGGGAACAGGATCAGAAAAACCCCTTGGAAAACAAAATTAGCAAAATTGAGATGGATAGCCTAACCAAAATTTTCCTCAAGATTCTATTATTTGTTTGAGAATAATATCCTCTCAAAAGAAAAAGGGGTAGTAGAATGAGTTCTGCATCTGCACTTGTACTATACTTGATAGTCTGTTTCCTTAGTTGTGTAATGTGTTTTGCTGTCCTTATTGATGCTATGTTTTGTGGTGGTTTTTGGGACAATGTTAAGTGCTCTCTACTCATCTTTGCAATTCCAACTTTGTTTCGAATTACCAAATACAACAAAAGCAAAATATTTAGATTCCATTCTCGTCAATTAATATATTAAAAAATTATATTACGCATAATAAAAAATAATATATAATTTAAAAAGTTATAATTTTAATACAAATTATTTGTATAGATGCACTTCAAATAAAAATTTTTCAAAATTAAAGGGCCTTTAGTTTCTATTATTTTTCTCTTGCTTTCTCTTTTCTTTTTTATTTTCATAATAAGATGTCAATGGAAGCCCATAACTTCCAAGCAAAGAGATTCCTAAATTTGGAGCAAAGCCTAATATAATTAGGACATTTAAGACAATAGCATGAGTCCCCCACCCCCCCCCCCACACACACACACATACCAAGAAATATTAAGAGGGAGATGAGATTTCTTAAGTAATTAAAATGTTATCTTGTCTTAACGATTTTTGGAAATATTAGATTGAGAACTTCTAAAAAAATATTATTTGACGAGTGGAAATTGAAGGGAAAGAAAGAATGGAAAACACAGATAATTTTTTTTTTTTTTTTCCTTTCAAAGAATATCTTTTTAAACTTTATTAAAAACTTTAGTGTTGGTGTTTTATTCGTGCAACAAAATTTTCTTCTTAACTCTTTTATTTGGAAAGTCCACAAAATTAACTAAATATTCGACGATTAAATATTAAAATATTAACAATTTTTTTTTGAAAAAATAAATTTCATAAAGAATGTCTTTTAATTTTAACTGTAAAAATCTACTAAAAATATTTAAATAAATAAAATTTTAATTTATTTAATCCCTAAAGTTTAGTATTTGTAACGTTTTCATCTTTAATATTTGTTTCTATCGTTATGATCTATAATAATTTTTTTAACTATTGTAGTCCCTAAAAAATCAGCTATTATGGTCTAAAAATAAAAATTAAAGACCATAATAGTAAAAAAATTCATTGAGTATTATAACTGTAAAATAATATTAAAAATAAAAATATGACAAACATTAAACAGGCTAATTTTCCTAAACAAATAAATATAAAAATAAAAAATTTAGTTTATTTAGTCTCTAAAATTTAGGACTTGTAATATTTTAATTCTAAATAATTTTTTAATATAAATTTCAATAAAAAATTATTTATATTATACATGATCAACTAATATATTTATTTTTTACTTTAAAAAAATACATTAAAATGATTTTTTTCACAAATTATAATTTCATTAAGTACTATAATAACAGATAAATTATTAACGATTAAAATATTATAAGTATAAAATTTTAAAACAAATTAATTTTCTTAAAAATAAATTTAAAAAATAAATAAACTAAGGGCCAAACGAGTATGAGTATTAGGGAAGAAACTTGGTGCAAAGACTCTTACTCTTTTATCTTTCCTTTCTTACCCTTTTTATTTACTCTTACTATACCCCTAAAGCCCTAAAACGCCACTCCTCTTCTGTTCCAGTCCGAGCTGCCTCTCCGTGTCTCTCCTACCTCCAAGAAACAACTTTCTCCTCTCTCAAGCTTCGCAAGAGTAAGTTTTGTAGGTCTATTGATCGTTATTCGTTTTGGGTTTCGATTTTTATTAGTCTTTGATAAATCTCTTCTACTTTTACGGCGAATTATGGAGCATAATCTCTGAACAAATATGAATCTTCCGGTGTAAAATATCTTGAGGGAGATGGGTGAGGCTTGCTTTCAGTTGTATTATTAGTTTTTGCCCATTGGGTTCCCAGTATGTGTAAGCCATAATCGTCGTTTAAATCCCATATTATGGTTGCCTTTGGTGGAACTTCTTGCATCTTGTTTTGCAGTTGAATTTTCTTGGGGTTTCCATATTTTTTCCTTATTGAATAAGCATTGATTTGGATTCGGTGGAATGGCCTGATTTCTTCTTTTGTTTCCTTGTTTTTTTTCTCCCTTTAAAGTTTTTTTCATTTTTTTTTTTTGGGGGGGTGGTTTATGGCCTGGTTGTGAGAGCTGTTACTTTTTATTTCTTCCAATTTGTACTTTACTTCAAGCCTGGGAAATAATTCCTCCAAAGCCAATTCGATGGCGATAATGAATTATTTGTGTATTTCAAAGAAATAACAATCGAAAGATTTTGATTGTTTCAGTTTGTTCCATCCTCCAAAGCTAGATTGCATTTTATTGCATTGCTGTATTGAAATTTCAGATTGGGCTATAGCACTGTTGCCTAGCTGCCTTGATTGTTATTATTAACTTTTGGCGTAGTTATTATTACTTTTTGATGCAGAACATATTTTATTTTTAGCTTTGTTGTTATTATTACTTTTTTGATGGAGAAACACATATCCAAGGATGGGATAATTTTAGCACAAGCAATGATTCTAAAATCTGGTTATAGTCTTGGAAAGTCTGGGTTGGTGTGATTAGCAAATCTGATTCTAGCACAAGGAATGATTCTAAAATCTAGCTACAGTGTTGGAAATTCTGGCTTATGATGCACTAGCAATAATTCTAAAATCTAGTTATAGTGTTAGAAATTCTGGTTTATGAGTCATTAGCTGGGATATTTAGTTTTAATTCAAGTCAATTTTGGATTTGTTTTTGAATCTATAAAGAGAAGAAGTTTATATTCAATAAATAATTTTCCAAAGCAATCAAACTAAAGTTGACATTTTTTTTTTCTGTCTTGGTGTTTATTTTGCTTTGTTAGCTGTAATTACTTTATATAATTATAACCTAAATTCCTGTTAAAATTTTAATACACTCTTTGTTTTGCTTTATTAGACAATTTTTCTTACACTTTTGATTTTTTTTTTTTTTTTTTTATCTAATTCTCAACAGACCCTAGTGAAATCTAATTTATTGAAATCAAGAGTGAGTAAGGAATAGCCAAAATGTCTCGAAAAGGTTTGATGGAGCAGGATCTAAGTAAGCTGGATGTAGAACAATTGCATCCACTCTCACCTGAAGTTATTTCTCGTCAGGCCACAATTAATATTGGTAAGTTCATGCTCATGGAATTCTCTACCTTCCTCCTAGTGAATGTTGGATGCTTGGCAATGACTTGTTACTTGTTTAGAGAAGTTGCTCATGCATTGAAGTCTCTATTCTCTCTGATTTGCTTTGTTAGGCACGATTGGTCATGTGGCACATGGCAAATCTACTGTTGTCAAAGCCATCTCCGGTGTGCAGGTACAGTTGCCTTCGATTTGCATTTCTTATCTATTTGTTTAATTGGATTTGGTCATTTGAAAAGTGGCATTTTCTGGTTAACACTTGTGCATATATTTACCTTGATTAATTTATTTGCAATGGTGAAACTATAAGCTGAGAAGCAGGGATGATACTTTGGGAATAGGGAGTGAAGATTATTTGAGATGCAGTTGAGCAAAATTCTAAAAATGTTCTGTATAATATTGTAAAATTTTAAATGATCCCACCCACTTGTTTATTTTGACCACTCAATAAAATAAAAAAAAATACTATTTTCATTATAAATAAAGAAAGTCAAAGAAAGAGTCATCCTATTATAAAGGCTCTTGGCTTTGCCACTGTGTAACAAGGACAGTAGTTAGTGGCTTTTTTAATGGTTTATTTTCTTTCTTCAGACTGTTCGTTTCAAGAATGAGCTGGAACGTAATATTACCATAAAGCTTGGTTATGCCAATGCTAAGATATACACATGTGAGGATGAACGCTGCCCTCGACCCATGTGCTATAAGTGAGTCCTTGCCTGTTGAACATTATTGATATACATCATTTCTTATTAGCTCTTGAAATATTTAATGTCTATTTCAGGGCTTATGGAAGTGGAAAAGAAGATAGCCCAATGTGTGATGTACCTGGTTTTGAGAATTGCCGGATGAAATTGTTGAGACATGTCTCTTTTGTTGATTGCCCAGTAAGGATTTCTGCTTCTGCCAAGATGATTTTGGAACTGTTTTACTTCTGAAACTTTTGATATTTTTCATTTTTTGTTCCTCTGTACTTGATTGTTGGCTGTTTACTGATGTATGGTTTGAAAGACCTTACATTTTAAGATCATTGGCGTTTAAACTTGTGTAATACTGCTAAATGTACCTAATGCTTCTTAATTATGTTGCTAAGCAAGACACTGTATTCTTGTCTAGTTCTGGAAATTTGGCTATAGATTTTTAAGCATTTGTCTCCTTTTCTGAGCCAGAAAGTCCATTTTTTATGTGCTCATGGCCAGTCAGAAATCAAAATTAAATTGCTCAAATGAGCATAATAACCTCTCTCTGAAGGCTAATACATCACTATTTTTTTAGATGCCATCTGTCCTTGACTGCATAATAATCTATTATTCTCTTTATATTTCTTAGCAAAGAAAGTCTTTACCTTATATATGCCCTTGTGACCATTGTTGGATGTTTATTTGTTTTCCGGGCCCATCATATTTTTCTTCAAGTATATTCCCTCTGTTTTTTTCTATAACACGGCTTCATGTATCATTTTCTCTAGGGTCATGATATTCTTATGGCTACAATGCTCAATGGAGCTGCAATTATGGATGGAGCTTTACTACTTATAGCTGCCAATGAAAGTTGTCCACAACCTCAGACATCTGAACATTTAGCTGCCGTTGAGATTATGCGTCTCCAACATATTATAATTCTGCAAAATAAGGTTGATCTTGTTCAGGAAAATGTAGCCATCAATCAGCATGAAGCCATTCAGAAGTTTATACTGGTTGATATTCTTGGTCATCCTGGTACAATTATCACTGTGAAATTGCATTCAAGCTTTTCTTACATCTCAACTTCTTTCAGGGAACTGTTGCAGATGGTGCACCGGTTATACCAATTTCTGCACAGCTGAAGTATAACATTGATGTTGTTTGTGAATACATTGTGAAAAAGATTCCTATTCCTGAGAGGAACTTCATTTCACCACCAAATATGATTGTTATCCGATCTTTTGATGTCAACAAGCCAGGATTTGAGGTGGATGAGATTAGAGGTGGCGTTGCTGGTGGAAGCATACTTAAGGTATTATTTCCTGAAAACCTTATTATTTTGGAATTTCTATCCTTTTTCCCCCTTGAATAAGTATTGTTGTTTTAATTTCAAAGTCCTTTATGTACTTCTCTTTTATAAAATTGCTTGATTGAGTATTTTTGCTCCGTGTATTTATCTTCCTTGTTGCACTAGCTGAAACAACAGTAATAAGATACTGATCCGCCTTGAACGTGATTTTTCAAATATGGTTTCTGATAGGTTCCCTCCTTAATTATTGGGTCTGAAATTTGAAAAAACACACTTTTCTATGCACGCACTTCATAATGGTCTTAACAGTTAGCGGTTGATTTCTGTGTAGGGGGTCTTGAAAGTAAATCAGTACATTGAGGTTCGTCCTGGCATTGTTGTCAAGGATGAGAATGGCAACATAAAATGTACTCCAATTTATTCTAGAATAGTTTCATTGTATGCCGAGCAAAATGAACTACAATTTGCAGTCCCAGGAGGTCTTATTGGAGTTGGTACCACTATGGACCCAACACTGACTCGCGCCGATCGATTGGTTGGACAAGTTCTTGGGGAGGTTGGGTCATTGCCTGAAGTTTTTGTTGAACTGGAGGTAAGAAACTTCTTTATTTATGATTTTGAGTGCCTTCTAACGTAGCATTTCGTTTTGTTTTTCTGTTAACAGGGATGCTATATTTTTCGTCTTTATATTTTTATCTAATTTTTCTTGGTGTTCAACAGGTTAACTTCTTCTTACTGAGGCGACTTCTTGGTGTTAGGACAAAAGACACTGAAAGGCAGGGTAAAGTCTCAAAGCTAGCAAAGGGTGAGATCCTTATGTTGAACATAGGATCCATGTCAACAGGGGCTCGCGTTGTCGCCGTCAAGAATGTGTTTGCAAAACTGCAATTGACATCTCCAGTATGCACCAGCAAGGGGGAGAAAATAGCACTCAGCAGAAGAATTGAGAAGCACTGGCGACTTATCGGTTGGGGGCAAATCCAAGCTGGTATTACTCTTGATGTCCCACCCTGCCCAATCTGAGTACAGTGAACAAATTTGCTTACAAAGGAAACAGAGGAGAAAAGTACTGAGACAAGAAAAAGAAAAATTAGGCATAGATGTGGAAGGGCAGACAACTGTTGGGAACAATTTTTGTACGCTGGAGAAGAAAACATGTTTCAAAATTTTGGAAACTTTTATTGCTTGTGATGCATTTGACCATACTTCTTTTCCATTTGCAAGAGTTTGTATCTTATGCTAATTCTTTATTAGTTGGTCCAATGGTGATTCGATATTATTCTACTATTTTAGAGCAAAAACCATATTGGGGTACTACTGCATTCTATTGCACAAATTGGTGTTTCCTCTTACATTTGCTGGCTGATAAGCCTTAAATCACATGTACTCTACATTGGGGATGATTTAGGATTGCTGCCTTATGGAGTACCTGTCATCTCAGAAGGTACAGCATGTAATGCATATATAATAAATCTTCTGTGCATTGATTTATAAAAATTGAGTTTACATTTAGTATTTTTGGTGTGTACCCCTTAGTATACCAGCCACATAATCCAAGGTTGCGGCTATGCTACCCTAATCTCATAATTCTTGATTTGTCAAAATGTGGTGTTAGGCGTTTCATTTTATTTTTCTATTTGAGGGTGAATTTAAACATGTTCTCAAGAGATGGATGTTCATACATAGATCTTATAGATCAGTGTTTAATATTCTATTTCTTTAAATTTTTTTATCGTCTGAATTATATTCCAATCATTTTTTGATTTTTGATTTTCTTTTGAAATGATTTTTAAGACTACTTGATATAATATACTGAAATAGTTTTTGGAAATTCTTACATAGGTTAGAATATGCTACCATCTCTTGAAAAAAGATAGACATAACTAAGCTAGAAATAGAATAATAATGTTTAAGGTAAGTTTGGTTCGAGTGAAAGTGGAAGGAAAAGGAAAGGGGAAGTAAAATAGGAGGTAAACGAGTGATTTATCTCATTTGATTGGAGTGATTAGAGGGTGGGAAGTATTTGTAGAAGAGAATTGGATCTCTTTCATGTCAGCTTTTTCTTCTCTTTTGAATCGGACGGATTGAGAGGTAAAACAAAGTTGGCGCCTGCTCTAGCACACGTAGCCGGTGTCGACTCGTTCTGTCCAAGCTACAAAACCAAGCCAGATCCGGGCTGGCATCGAGTCCGTTGTTTTGGGCTGGAGCCGGTTAGCTCTGAGCAACCTCTCTTGTTTTGTTGGACTCCCAATCTCTACTCATTTGACCTCCATTCCTTTTCCATTTGTTCCATTGATCTTCCAAATGAAATATTGGTCATTTTGAACTCTTCTTGATTTTTTCCTCTCTATATACCTTACAACACCTTACAACAAAACAATGAGAGGTAAATTATATTTACTTCCCTTACACTCCTACTAAGTAGGATGAAAGTAATTACATTTTATTTCTCTTTGTAGAAGTAAAATGTGTCACTCTTTCTCTCCTTTCCCCTTTCCCTCCCCTTCATGAACCAAACTTAACCTTAATGATCAATGCTAGCGAGTCAATTAAGAATTTTGGAAAGGCTAACGATTTTGTTAGAGTAATTTTTATTGTATTGACATATTTATCTTTTTTTATCAACTCAAATATATTATTTAAATATTTTCTCATTCTAAAATTTTACCTTTCTAAATTATCTCTTCTCCCTCTTCTTTGTTCTTGTAATATTACCCTCTCTCTTCTCTCACAAATCTTCCCCACCTCTCTCTATCTCTCTCACTCACTCAAAGAATCTTCTCTCTCTTTCCTAATCTTCTCTCTATTTTCCTTCTCCTCTCTTATGTTTAGAGTTAAAAACGAATTGAACGTTCGCGAACAAAAATTTATTCGAACTCATTCGTATTTAAATAAGACTCGTTCGATTAATAAACGAATAAACACAAACAAAATATTATATTCGATTAATAAACAAATGAATTCGAAGGTGTTTGCGAATATATTTGAACGTCCAAGAACATATTATATATATTTAAAAATAATTATACAATTTATATTTATTTATTTTTATAATATATTTTATTATATTTTTAATATTAAAATATAAACGAACTTAAAAATAATCAAACGAATTCGAACACAAATTCAAACTTGAACAGTGTTCGATTATGTTTGAATTTGAGTTTGAAAATATAATACTGATTTATTCATATTCGAATATATCTACTTATTCCACTCTAGCTCTCTTAATCTCATGAAAGCCCCTGGGTTGATTTGCAGAAATTGTGCAAGTCATTCAGGAACAACAGGTTTTAATACTTCTTCCATGCCAATGAAGTTATACAAGTGTGGAAGGTAGCTGGCAATCAGAAAAGTCTACATGGAACCATGGGAAAGGAGAGAGAGAAGAGAGAAGACAGAAGAACTGTGATACCTTAATTTTACGTGGAATCAGAATGAGAAGTGTGTATGATATATAAGGATGGGTTTAAGTAATCATTATCAACTTGGGATATCCATTTTGACCCAGCGAGGACGGTGGCTAAATAGTTGACCGTGGGTGCTGTCATATCCATAGTCGCATCCCAGGTCCGCAAGCACGGGACGTGACATTTAGTATCAGAGCAGGTAACCAGCCCCGCCCCTAAGTATAGGTCTAGCGAAAATATCTTTATATTTCCTCATCAAGGTTATGGAATAATGAGAAAGAATATACGGATGATTGAGTTAAGAATCGAGTAAAAGGAATCCAATGTACTAATGGGGTTTTTAGATTGTTTGGCCATTCGGAAAATAGTTTAAGAATTAAAAGAAATAATTAAAATGCAAAAATAGTAATAAAATAGTTTTAGAACAAAAAACAATAAATCCGAATAGCTTAATCATGAGTAACATAAATAGTCTCAAAATTGGCCATTCAAAAATAATTTTAGAATTGAAAAAAAAAAATTGATCCCCAATAAGTCAAAGAACAAATAATATAAATAATTCTCAAATTAGCCATCAAGAATAGTGTTAGAATTGAAATATCAAACTTTATATAAGGACAAGTAACACAAACAATCTTATAATTAGATACTCGAGAATAATAATTTTAAAAAATAAAAAATAAAATAAAATTCTATATGTAGTAAACAAGCTAATTAATCGAATCCTAAGGCCAAGTAACACAACTAGTCCTATAATTAGTAATTCGAACCAGTAATATAAATAGTCCTATAACTAATTATTCAAGAATAATAATTTTTGAAAATAAAATTCAGACAAGTAACACAAAATATACAGTCCTATCATTAGTCATATGAGAAATAATAATTTTTAAAAAATAAAAATAAATTAAATTTGATATTGTTACGTTTCTTATTATAGTTATCAAAGAATGGAAAATTCTTATATGCATCTGGTGCACAAACACACGATACATTAGGTGATTATAACATCTGTCATGAAAATTATATAATAAATATTGTATATAATATTATCTGACGAATGGTATAACTACTAATGCACCCTTTCCTCCTCTATAATATTATCTTACTTGGACCGTAGACCCGTGGACCAGCTGCATTGATGAGTTGTACCATACAATTTATGTTGCACGCAATACAACTCATCAATGCAGTTGGTCCATAAACCATTGGTCCATGCTAGAATTTTCCCAGCTATAAAACCACCTCCCACCCTTTCCTCCTCTATGCAGCTTTTGTGCTCTTTGCCTTCTTCTCCAAGCAAATCCACTAAGCGCCCATTAAACCCTGAAACCCACGAGACCCTCTTTGGATTTTGGGGAAGAAGAAGAAGAAGAAGAGAGTCGAATCATGGCGAATTTAGAATGTAGAATGTATGAAGCAGAATTCCCAGAAGTAGATACACCTGTGATGGTAAAAATAACAAAGGTAAACCCAGACGAATGCGCTTATGTATTGCTCTTGGAGTACGGCAATATGGAGGGGATGATTACCCACAATGAGCTTTCACGTAAGCGCATCCGCAGCCATGGTGCTGCCGCCAAACCTGGTCGTAAGGTGCCTGTCGTGGTTCTTGATGTTGATAAAGATAAGAAGCATATTAATCTTAGCCAAAAAAGGGTTTCTGAAGAAGATACTGAAGCCTGTGAGGAACGGTATAATAAGAGCAAGCATGTTCATTCTATCATGCGTCATGTTGCTGTGATCCTCAACATTGACCTTCAGGTACCGACCAATATTCTCAAAAAAGAAAAGAGAAGAGAAAAAAAAGAAATCTTTTCTTTGCTCTGTTTAGGATGTAATTTGTCAATCCCAGAAAGGATACTCAAGAAAGGAGAAAAGGAATTCAAATTTTTGAGGATATTATGGTGTATAATAACTGTATTAATTAGCAATTGCATATAAGTTTGTCTGGGCAATCATGCAGATTCACTACCCGACTCATAGAAGATTAGGTCCAGTTCCTGAGTTTCAAAAGGAGAAAATAATCGAAGATTGATGCATGCTATGTGTTTGCATGCCTGTGACCATGTTTGTAAGTAAAAAGGAAAAAAGAGAACAAGACAAGTTTGTGCTGGATGATTAAAGAGCTCGTTAATTTTGTTGGTTTTTGTTGATAGCCTTTGATCTCTTTCCAGTAATTGCTCCTATTACTAAATACAATTTGTGTGATAGGTTTTGTACGAGAATTTTGGCTGGCCTTTATACAGAAAGTATGGTCATGCTTTTGAGGTCAGTTTTCGCTATTAACATGACCCTTGAATAAGCCCTGTAGCTTATGGCTTTTTTGAGGGTGATTGTCTCCAACGATAAGCAATTGAATGAAAGAGGTTCTGAATTTTTGCTACAGGCATTTAAGTTAATTGCTAGAGATCCTGATTTGGTATTTGATTGGCTTGAAGACAATGGTCCTAATGGGGAAAAGGTAAATTCTATGATGAGGTCTTTTTACACCTTGCCTTGCTCAAGCATAATTTCCATCTTATAGTAGTACGTTCTTGAGAATAGACAAACTTTACTGTATCATAGGTGACTAAGCTGATTCCTGCTGTCTGGGAGAATGTTAAAGAGGAACTGATTAAGAATATCAGGAGACGTTTAACTCTACAAGCACTAAAAATTCGAGCTCAAGTCCAGATGACATGTTTTGAATTTGATGGAGTTCTTCACATTAAGGTCTTTTTAATCACCTTAATCCTTTTCGGGTTTACACTCTTTTAGTCTTCAGCGGAAATATATTGTCGTAGAACTACAAGGGTATGTGTATAGACCATTATCAGTGTCCTTTTTCATGAATTGATTGGCAAGTTTTTAAGTGCAGGAAGCTATGAGAAAAGCCAATGCTGCTGGGACTGAAGACTGTCCGGTGGTTGTTAGAATCGCTGCGGCCCCCTTGTATGCTTTTGATACTCAAACACTTGACAAGGCAACTACTAATACCTTTTAGACATTGATTTGGAGGATCCATCTTTGTAACGATTCATTATGTTATTTTAGTACTACATAGATTACTTTCTAATGGCTCTAATGCAATATCCCTGTTTAGCTGTAAGCAGAAGTTTATATATGATTCTTTTATTAGTGAAAGCTTTCATTTTGATGTTCATACTGAAGGGAATTTGGTGTACTAATTGGTCTGCAGGAAAAAGGGATATCTATCCTTAACAAAGCTATTGCAGCATGCACCAAAGAATTGGAGCGCCATAAAGGGAATGTTACTGTTACACAAGCTCCAAGAACAGTAAGTATCACTACTTCAATGGCTGTTTCCATAGTTTGCCTAATGCTCCTTTACTAGGACAGGGAAACAATATAATGCTCTTGCTCCATTTAATTTATTCACTCAGCAGAGAAATTTCTGCATCACCTTCCCCCTGGAAAGAATGCAGGGAATACATGTTCTTTCCCTGGTTTTTCTTTCTGATACATGATTACATATGGATTGTTTAGGTGGACGAACAGGATGAGAAGAAACTGTTTGCTGATTATACGACTAATCCAAGCAGTGATGAGGAGGACGATGAAATCAGTGACGAGGAAGACACAGGAATGGGGGAACTAAATGATTCTAATGGGCTCTGAATAGAAGTATGTGCAGAAAGATGATCCAAACACTAACAAAGCCCAAGCAAGATGTATCTAGAATTAGAGAGTTTAATATAACAAACCACTCCTCCCCCCACACCCACCCCTCCCCTCCCAGTGTTTTCTGCTTCTCGTGAACTTATTGCTAAGTTTCTGCATTTCTTTAATTAGAAGTATTTGCTCTCTGATAAGCTAATTCCTATTTTATTATTGAGTTGATTAAGTCATTAAATGGTCCTTAGTACTAGTGAATCCAATTATATAAGACATCTGCAAATTGCAAAACAATATATCTCCCACAATATTCATCTACAATTTTGTGGAGCAAATTTATTTTCTGTGAAGATGTCAAGAAGTTGATTTTGATCTTAAATCTTCAAAAGCATCTGTTGTATGTGCAATAAAACTACAAACAAATAAGACATACCTTGGTCTCACAAAGCTGCTCTAGCCTTTCCTTAAGGACCACCTAGCTTGAATCCAATCCACAAGTTCATTTCATGAAGTTGGCTTAACATTTTGGTTCTTCTAAGTTGCCTGATCAAGTGGTAAGCAGCAGCTTAATGGACCACAACAACATCAACTTTGCCCTTTTTGCTATTCTTTTACTACCAAATTCTGCCATTTGAAATTAAGTGGCAGTGAAATAGCATGCTGGATAAAAACCAAATCCTACGCGTTTCAGCCGAAGAACTTGAACTTTGCTCTGTTCATTATGCAAAGCTCAATCCTGAGAAGCTTAGCTTTTCTTCAAAGAAAGATGCAATTGGAAACTTTGGTTGAGTCTACTAATGTTACTTCCCCCTTCTGAATATTTGAATTACCTATCTGCGAGCTTATTTTGTGGAACTGAAAAGATCTATCGTAAAAAAGGAATGGAAAAAAAGAAAGATCCACCAATTTGGTGTGCATTCGCATAAGTCATATTCGTATTGTTCTTGGAACCATTCAGTGATGAAAAGATGCCTATGACTACCCTAAAGATTTCCAGGACACTGAGACATAGTATTAATTCGGCAGTCCAAAGGCTATTACTGACTTCTCCACTGCTTCTAGGTCCTGGCTATGCAATCATGTTTAGAATCAAGAACTGAAGTCGTAGTTAACCTGATGAAAAATCACATGGTTAATAACCTACTGAGATTAGGAAAGCAGAAAAGATGATTTTGAAATTATTTCATCTTTACTTTCTTCATGCTAGTTGCACCATTGGACCATCTCTGCACTTGCATTCTGAAATTACAGATTGAATTGCCCTCAAAAGAGGCCAAAGAAAGCATGCTATTAAAGCTTAGGTGCCTAATTGTAGAGTTTTCCTATAGGGTGCAGCCCACAAAGGTGGCTTGCATGGTGATCATGAACTGCATGCTGTGTAAAAATCTCAATGGCTCAAGTCTGAACACAAAAGACAATTAACAATTGTCTCATTTGAACTTTAAATTCAGATCATACAAAATTCTTCCATCATCTTCATTAGAGCTGGATTAGGAAGTATTTGCAGCCATCCATCCACGGTTCAGCTTCTCTATAAATTGGCCACAGTACAAAGGCTTTCGGCATCCCTCTCAGCATCCTAGTGCAAAGATAATACCAATTCTTTTCAAGCTGCAGAAAATCATCACTAATAGCAGCATGGCCTTAAAAATGAGTCTCATAATTACTCTCTCGGTTGCTATAATGGCAACCTCAATAGCAGAAGCTCAATTAGGAGGACTTATCGGTGGCATTCTTGGCCCATCAATGAATATCCAAGGGATTGTGTTCTGCACTCGCGATGGCAACATGGGTGTCAATGGCACTGCAACTTCAGTTTTTCCTAGTAAGTTACACCACCTTTCAAGGGAGAAACACAAATACAAGACTACTAAGACTTGGTTTAAGCTAACCAAAACCAAACCACATAATTATCCCCGTTAGATTCTGTCACCAACTAAAATGGAAATTAGCTTCAAGAGTATATGGTAATTGCATGCGACTACTAAACTGTATCCTTTTTCAGATGCTTTGGTGCAGTTGCAGTGTGGAGGAAATGTAATTTCCAGCACAACCACCAATGACTCTGGAGTATTTTCCTTCTTGTTGGACCCCCTTCAGCAAATTCTCTCCTCTTTACTGGCCAATTGCTGTGTGGTTGTGAAGACTCCATTGTCTACCTGCAATGTGAACCTGCCCGGAGTTGGAGTCTTGCAAGCACCTCTGCAGTACGTCGGAGACACCCTCGTCGGCCTTCTCAGAGTTCTGAACGTGGCTCCTAGTCTATTCAAGTACATTCCCATTATCAACTAGGAATGCATGGATCCTACATGTGTTTGATTTGGCTTGCCCCCGGTAATAAGGATGCTTCTGCTTCTAAATTCTAGGAAATACTTGTTGGAAGTCTGGTTTGTCTTTTGTTTTGGTATTGTTTAGTCTCGTGCATGTTGTTGTGTATTCAGGCAGTAAACTGCCTTTGGATTGTAAACTTTCAATTCCAACTTAAGCAATGGACTGTGCATCTTTGTCTTGTTCGGAAATTCTGAGTCCTAACCTAAATTCTTGGCATCAGACACTATGAAATTCAACCTAATAGTTAAATGTATTTTAGTGAAAATATAAATTATATTATCGTTTACACAAAGAGAGAAACAAATAGTAGTTCTTGAAGGTGAAGTACTTACATGATCCCTGGTCAAGTGCAAATAACTATGGCTTATGGATTGCCAAAGATGTCTATGATCTAATATGCTATCCATTTATGAGATATTTTACACTAGTAATAGAGTAAGAAATGAATACATCTTAAACAATAGAACAATTAGTTGGATACATTCTTGGTTCTATGCTTTGAATTGACAATGCTCCTTATCCAAAGTCAAGATTCAAGATAAGGTACCACCTGGAGTGCAACAACTGGCAAAATAAGAAGAGCATTAATCACTAGGGTCAAGGTTTCGAATTTTTACCTCGATATCAGGTATTTATTTTACTTAAGTATAATTAAACTTGAATTTATATAGCTATAAGTCTAATATAGTTATTCATAATTCCAAGAATAATTAAATACCTAATTTATATATATATATATATATAGTGCAACAACTGGCAAAATAAGAAGAGCATTAATCACTAGGGTCAAGGTTTCGAATTTTTACCTCGATATCAGGTATTTATTTTACTTAAGTATAATTAAACTTGAATTTATATAGCTATAAGTCTAATATAGTTATTCATAATTCCAAGAATAATTAAATACCTAATTTATATATATATATATATATATATATATATATATATATATATAAAAGTTGTCAAAACACTCCATTGACATCTTCACTTTCAGACTAGATCATATATTTGGACATCATGTTAATCATGACTTCTTAACTTATTTTGCATAAATGTAATGTCATTTGGTTGCCTAAAAATGAAGGAAATAATAGACAATCGCTTCAAAATTAGTTGAAAAAAAGGGTTTTTATAAATGTCTCTTAGTGGGATCCAAAGACCAGAGCGACGGTCAAGGTCAGACCAGTTGGAAGCGCTCCTCTTCTTTGACTCCTTCGAAAGCTTCTGAACTTCGTGGAAGCCAAGACTCTATTGCTTCTAAAGCCCACTTGCTGTCTTCAGTTCTACTTTCAGTCTATATAATAAGATGATGATCCCTCAAACCAAAATTCTCAGGAATCTTCATTAACTGAAGAAGACAATTTGGATCGTATCTAATCAGGATAGAAATGGTTCGATCACTCTCCACTGCTAAGCTCTTTGCTTCTCTTCTCAACAGGTAAGTTCTTTGCTAATTTCCTGCTTTTTTTAGGGCCTTCTCTTGTTGTTATTTGCTAATAGTTCTTGATTTGATTGGATATAGGAGAGGTTTTGCTGCAGCAGCAGCTTCACAGAGTGGTGTTTCAGCAACTTTTGCCAGAGGGGATGGTCATGGTGGGTCTATAGCTGAAGAAGATCATACCCATGGTGGTAAAGTTGAAGACAGAGCTCATGAAGAGTCATCTGGGACTGGAATATTATCTCCATGGACACCTGACCCAGTTACAGGATACTACAGGCCTTGTCATGATAGGGTGGGTGCTGACACCAATAATGCAGCTCAGGAAATTGTGTTCAACAAACAAGAGCTATAAGGCACATTAATTGCTAGCTTATATCCCCTACCCTCCAACCCCCACCCCACACTCCCCTCCTCAAAACCCAAAAAAAAAAGGGGGTGGGGGGTTGGTTTTCCTATTGTAATTATGTTGATGATAAAGAATGTGCAAGATGATGTGAATCTCCATTTGTGAGTAACCTCAATTATTTTTTTGATTCTAGTAGTTGTCCAATTCTTTGTTGTTATAAAGAAAATAGAACATGATAAGTTCTTGCTTTGACATTTCAAGGAAAGCTTGTCTAATGGCTAATTCATGGTGTCTAGAATTACTGGCCAGTAACTTTCGATTTAATTAATAGTTTAATAATTAAATATCTTACTTTTAATTAAAAAATATAATTTTGTCTAAGCTGATCGCGATAGACATGAAAATTAATAGGACACAAGACATAAATCCAAACTTAAAATTTATTCATTGCTAATGAATTTTTAAATTTTTTTTTTAATACAGTGGAGGATGAGGGGTAGCTCTCCAATGACTGGCCTATCGAATCGATCACTTCATTGGCCATCCTATCCCCAATTCATTCCTCAATATTAAATTTAGTGCAGTGCGATTCAAATTAGATATATTTTATTATCTCTATTTCATAATATAAGTCGTTTCAAATTTAAAATTTTTTTTCACAATACAAATTATTTTAAAATTTTGTATAAAAATTTATTACTTTTTTTTTTATCTCTATCCCTCCTTACAATCTATCTCTTTCTACTAATTATGACTCAACTCTTTCTAATTATCAAAATAGACAAAAACTTAATTAAGGTATTTTTAAAAGTTTAATTTTAAAATTATTTAAAATTTATAAATTCTTAATATATTCTTTGCTTGGGTTTAGATCTTTGTTGTGGGCCACTTGGAACTTGATCGGGTAAGAGCCCGTACTTAAAACTCAACCCACAGTACAACGGCCCAATAAAGGTTGAACTGATTAATTAATTTTTAGTAGTCCATTATTTATTTATCTATTTATTCTTAAAGGAAATTTTTCATTGAATATTACCAAAAAGGAAAAACAAAATCTATAAATAGTAAATTTTCTCATTTAGTGTTCTGAGATCTGTGTCAGACCACGAAATTCCAATGAAAAAAATAATTGTTCATAAAATAATGTGTTGGATTTTTACCAATATATTAATTTCACGAACAGTAATTTTAATACGGAACTGATCCCATTCATTGCTGTACACAGGGGTGATGAGGTGGACAGTAAAAATTACAGTACCTGTCAGCATGGTGAGTAATGAATGCTCAAGGGAAAAATGTTGGAACAAATTTAAGGAGGTGTAGTAAAATTGCCCAAGGGACATAAGTTGAGTAGAAGGGGCAGAGTTTAAACTTTGAGGAGGTTGATTTTTCAGATTCGAATTTTTTTGTAAGAGTCGCAATAAGAAAGTTTTTCTATTTTTTATTAAAAAATATATATTCTTGATTTAATCTCGTTCCATATTATGAGATCAATTAGTACGAATTGATATGAATGTCTGATCTTACGCGTTTTAAAGTATAATAAAATTTGTTTCGAATTTAATATCGGGTTATAGTCTCCTTTCTTCTCGACTCTCTTCTCGTCCTTTTTTTCTTTTTTTACTCTTCTTGAAATAAAAAATAATGATATTTGAGTTTTATATATTTAAAATTATATTATATATACACACGATACGTAATATATTCTATTAAGACACAAGTTGATACATGTGATATGACCCAAGGTTAAATAGATTTTGCTCATCCCATTAACTCACTGCTTTGGGAGTTAGGCTCATCAATGATTTGGGCTTATATTTTTAGTGATTCTTTTTCATTTGTTTGCATTTAAAAAAAAAAAAAAACTCTTTTATGGTAAAAGGACATTTGTACTAAATGAATATTCCTTCGTTCTCAAATAATTATTGCTTTTAAAAAAATTATACTTGTTAAAAAAAATTTGAATATTTGTAGAATAAAAAAAAAGAATAAATTACCTTTATTAAAAATTGTAAAAACTGTTTAAAAATAAATTTTAATTAATGTTATTTTTTAATAAAATAATAAATCATAAGGATATAATTTGAAAAAAATAAATGCATTCTTAAGTTTATAAATAACATATAATTATAAATAAAAAGCTTTTAACTATGAAAGTTACTTAAAAAGTAGAAGAAGCACCATTTTACCATTATCAATAAAAACAATTATTTTTTTCACATTAAAATAACATACGGAATCGATTTTAAAATATCTTATTAATTTGAAATTGCGTATAACTTACTAATGTATTTGGTCCCCTGATCCATAATCCATGTAAGAATTCCTCTATTTTTTGTGATTCTTCTTCACTTGTTTGCATTTAAAAAAAAAAAAAAACCTCTTTTATAGAAAAAATTCTAACATGGACCAATGATCTTTGGACCAAATGAATTAGTGACTTATACAGTGTGCAGTATAAGTTGTACGGTATAACTCATTAATGCACTTAATCCACCGGTCCATGATCCGTGTAAAAATTGCTCTTTTTATGGTAAAAGGACATTTGTACTAAATGAATATTCCTGAAGGACGAAAATGATAAAAATCATCAAATCGTAAATATCCCTACAGAACAAAAAAATTTACCTCTATGTTTGAATAACCTTATTGGCACAGAAGAAAATATATGTACAATGATGTTTGAAACTATTGAATCACGTACTTGTAAACGTCGACTTCGTCTCATTCACGCCAAGCTTTTGAACTTCTGAAATGATACTCTTTCCTCTGTCGGTGAAAGCTTACAGAATTGGGTTTGCTTTATTTTTTTTTGCTTATGTGATTTCTTCATATACTAGGCTTCCGTGAAGCTTTCTTCATATTGCCTTTAGTCTTGATTTCATTTCCTTTCATCAATTCCCCGAGAAAGAGAGACCAACAACATGAAACTAGAAAGTACCATACTTTCTGTTATTTTTCATGCAAAATAATACGGGATTTATCCCGTGTTATTTTTTTTATTTAATTAATTAATTAATTTTTAAAAAATTTTATTTTACTCTTGATCTTATTCATTAGGCCAGAGAAAATTATTTACTCTTGGGCTTGAACACCCATAAATAATAAATCTCAATTATTTATTTTCTAAATTTCATTAAACAACCCAATAAATATTTAATAAGCCCAAATAGACCAATATAAAATGTCAAGCCTTTTACCTAGCTTATATCTAAATTAATTTTCTAATTATTCAATCTAGACATTGAACCCTGAATAATTAATTAACTAATTAAATTAGATAAAATATACACTCTCTCTCGAACCTTTTATTTTATTCTAATCCAATAATAAATTAGACTATTTAAATAAAATAAAATAAAACTCATAATTATCAAAACTAATTTCTTAACCCAAATCTGTCATGACTTAAGGGCTATTCCAGGGACCAAAAGATACATCGCCTTGACTACTAAAATGATCAAAATACCCATGTCATATAAATAGCTATATTTTACATTTTAAATATTTCATAATATCACTATAAGAAAATATTGACCTCAAGAATAATGCTACGTTAACAAAGTCTTCAACCTACAGGTATAATGACTAAAATACCCCTCTTCTCATTGCCATGCATTTAGAGAGGAGGAGTGTACTAACACCTCTCTAATAGACATCTACCATCCTTAGACCTCTTGTCCAATGATCCACGACTCCTGCAAGTTTCTATTTTCCAAGGGAGTTGCCCTAAAGTAAACATCAAAGTCATGTTCCCTAGGGTTCTAAATATTTAGATCATTTGAACAGTCATAAGGGGCGATATAGAGCAAAAGTTATCTTATACAAGCCTGTCTTAACTAATTAGTTGCATATACCCAATATATAAGTATATCGGCTCTACGAAAGAACATTAATTACAACATATCAAAGTACATGCTTCCAGTTTCGTTAGACCATCAACTCATACTCAAACGGTAGAGTATTAGCCCATGCTATAACAGTAATAGTTTGGGTTTCTTCTAAATAATACTTTTAGAAACCACTATTACAGATCATATTTTATATATTCGAAATACGCTTATACTATAAAGTGAGTGGACTACTCACTGGCTAAAGGTAAGCCACTCTCCATTTAGAATTCATAACACAATAATCTATACATGATGAGATTCTCATTCTCATCAATTGATTAAGAACAAATATTTATGTGTTAAGTAACCCGTAATCCATACCTTACTGTGAAAGACCACCATTCACATGATTCACTTACTTAAACATAATGAGTCATTTTCAAACGAAAATCGTGCACAAATAACATGTAAATTCACAAACAAATTTTGAAAATAAATTCTTTTATTAATAAATTCGATAATTATATCAGAAAGTTAGTCTAGAGGGCATATATTCCAATAATCTCTCACTTGAACTCTAATATTAAGAAAGCCCGTAGGTGTCCACCCATATGGCGTCTAAGTGTCTTTTGAAGACTCTCTCAGCTAAAGGCTTGGTGAAGGGATCTACTCGGTTGTTCTCTGAGGCTATCTGTTCTACCACGATTTCTTGTCTCTAAATGAAATCTCGGAGCAAGTGGTACTTCCTCTAGATGTGCTTCCCCTTCTTGTGATTCTTAGGTTCTTTAAATTGCAAGACTGCTCTAGAATTATCACAATACATTACAATCTATTTGTCCATGTGTAGCACAACTCTAAGTTCTGAAAGGAACTTTTGGAACCAGACTGCTTCCTTGAATGCTTCCGAAACTGCCACATACTCAACTTCCATAGTTGAGTCAGCAATACAAGATTAAGTCTGTGTATCCAGTAGAAACCAAGTCGTCAACCCTGTAAACTAGCATATATTCTTTCGTACCATTGAGGTAATTAAGAATATGCTTTACAACTTGCCATTGAACCTTCCCAGGGTTTAACTGATATCTACTAACTAAGCCTACGGCAAAGCAGATATCTGGCCTAGTGCACAGTATGGCATACATGAGACTTCCCACAGCCGAAGCGTAGGAAATCCTACTTATCTTGTCTTTTTCCTCTCGAGACTTAGGACAGTCCTTAGAATAAAAAGACAATCCATGTCTGCAAGAGATTAGAGCTCCCTTGCATGAATTCATGCTAAATTTGGCCAGCATCTTGTCAATGTATGTCGTTTGGGATAATCCTAACATTCTTTGCTTCCCATTTCTAAGAAGTTTAATCTCGATAATGTAACTGGCTTCTCCCAATTCTTTCATACTAAATTGACTAGACAGTCAAACCTTAGTAAATGACAATGTTCATACATCATTCCCAACGAGTAGAATGTTATCCGTATATAAGATAAGAAAAATCACATTTATACCTTCCAATTTCTTGTATACACATAGTTCATCCTCGTTTTGAATGAAACCGTAAGACTTTACAATCTTGTCAAAACGAATATTCCATATTCTAGATGCCTGCTTAAGTCTATAAATAGACTTCTTAAACTTGCAAACAATATATTCCTGGCCTTTAGCAATAAAACCTTCCAGTTGGGACATTTCGTTAAGATGGCCATTAAGAAATGCCGTCTTGACATCTATTTGCTATATCTCATAGTCGAAATGACATACAAGGAGGATATGGATGGACTTAAGCATGGCTATCGGAGAAAATGTTTCATCATAATTGATTCCCTCTTTCTGAGTATACCCTTTCTCCACAAGCCTAATTTTGAAAGTTTCCACCTTCCCATCCCCTCCCCTCTTCCTTTTATATAGCCACTTACACCCAATTGGTTTTATCCCTTCAGTTGAAGCTATAAGATTCCAAATCTGATTAAAATATATAAACTCAATCTCGACTTTCATTACTTTATGCCATAGATTTGCATCGACATTAGTAATAGCCTCCTTGTATCTAGTGGGATCTTATTCGTAATGGTTAGAGACCAGCTCGAAAACCTTTCCTGTCCATCTTTCTAGAACTCTAGATATCCTCCCACTACGACGAAGCTCTATTTGCACAGGTTCTTGAGATTGTAACTCTTCTTGTTCCATAATCGGGTCTGAAGAAGTTGATTCCAAAGATAACTTCTTCTCGAATTCTAACCTTGTTGAACCTTTAGTGGAAGTACTTTGATCATCCTCCAAATATCTAGCATTAGTACTTACAAGTACTTTTTGCTCCTTGAGATGATAAAAGTAACCTCATTTTATCCCTTTTAGATACCTAACAAAGTAGCATAATTGCGATTTGCTTCCTCACGGCTTCCTCACGCACTACGAGGAAGCTTTCCTCGCCAAGGTCGCAGCTGCGGCTTGGAGCTGCAGCCAGCTCGGCTGCTCTCACATGCAAGGCTCGACTCGGCTAGCAGCTTGGCTCGGTTGCTACAGTGTCCTTCTTCTCCAAGTTATTCTGTAAATTGCAGACGTCTCTGGACTCAATCTTTTCCACCGATTTTGATCAAAATTCATCCAAACAACAGCCTATACCCTTAAAAATACTGTACTTACACGATATTTATGAAAGCAATCAAAATACAGTGTTCTTATATTTCCACTCACGAAGTTTACAATGAAACTACCCATACTAGAAAATACGAAGGATCACAGAAAATATCTAAAACAAATATTTTCTTTTTTAGTTAAGCCTAGTATGCTTCCTACATCTATCAAACCATAGCTCTGATACCACTTGAAGGACGAAAATGGTAAAAGTCATCAAACCGAAAGTATACTTACAAAACAAAAATTTACCTCTATATTTGAATTACCTTATTGACATTGAAGAAGATATTTGTACAAGGATACTTGAAGCTATTGGATCACGTTTTTGTAAATATCAATTTTGTCTCATTCACGTAAAGCTTTTGAGCTTTCGAAATGGTGCATTTTCCTCTATCAGTGAAAACTTACAAAATTTGATTTGCTTTGTTTTTGGCTTCTATGATTTCTTCACAGACTAAATTTCTGTGAAGCTTTCTTCATATTGCTTTTGGTCTTGATTCCATTTTCTTTCATCAATTCCCTAAGTTTTTAACTATGAAAGTTACTTTAAAAAATAAAAGAAGCACCATTTTACCATTGTCAATAAAAACAATTATTATTTTTACGTTAAAATAAGATACGAAAATCGATTTTAAAATATCTCCAGTAAAGGAACGTTTTTACCAAACTAGCCATCATCTTGCCACTACTACTAATCCTATTGCTCAAAACCCCATTTGCTTAGTTCTAGTTTCCCCATTCTCCTTCCTCATATAGTCTTGCTTCAAATGGGATCATCCCAATCAAGTTTTTTTTCGGCCATGACAATGATTTTTAGTGAAGTTTTCAAGAATGACTCAATGAGAAAGTTCATATTTACAAAGGGAGAAAAAGCAATGTTCAAATGGAAATGTCATTTTCTTGAAACTCAAAAAGAGAAATATGGCTTTTTTTTCACGTAAGTGTCATCAATATAAAGTGAAGCAAAAAAAAAAAAAACAAGAAAACGCAAAAGTTCAATGGTTGCAGTTTTCCTTGACTACCGACTAGTCATTAACCTCAATACATGTATCCAACAAGCAAAATATAAAGCATGCAAAGTATTATGAATGGGACTAATCGAAGGATATGGACCTACACCTCTAACATGGTCCGTGAGAAAATGTGAAGGCAATCAATGGTTTGTCCCACGATAGTTTTTTATTTTTTTTTACATACTAATTTTGATAAGTTAACTACTTATTATTTGACTGATTATATGAAAGAAGTTTTCGATAGAATTTAGTTTTACATAGATTAACTAATATCAATATAATTAGAAAATCGTTTATCGATCTATATATATATATACTAATTAGCTATGTATTGTTTGTAGTTATATAATTTAAATTGAATGAGATTATTTATGTAATTTTTTAATTAAAATATATTAATAATTTAATACTTAAAAGTTTAATATTAGTCCAAAGTGAGTTTTAATAAAAACGATAATATTATCTCATGAGTTAACTCACTTGATAAAGTAAGATAACGTTTAGATACCAAGTTAGAGATTCGAACCCCACTATAAACACTAAAGTTTCTACCATATTAGAGTGAAAATCTGCATTTACATAACTATGAGTCTTAGAGGTGACTCATAATCTTCAGAAAAAGTCAGTGAAGTTCGGACCTAAGTTATTAAAAAAATTTGTAATATTGTATACAACAAGTATCTCAGTCAATAAAAGAGTATAATAATAATTAAAAAATTAATTAATAACAATAATGATATATAGCATACAAGACGACTTGAATATGTTTGAATAGTTACGAAGATTGTACTTACCTATTCATGAATTGAGCAAGAGGAAAATAATTAGTAGTCTTGTCAATTCAAGAAATGAAGTAAATCCCTACCTGCTCACTTAGCTAGGTAGCAAACAACTAAATTGAGTTAGAATTCTCACCTCACTGATGCCAGATCCATTAGCATGTGCCTTTAAGACCATTAGTACCATTTCTTATCTTGCTAGAACAACCCAAAGAGAAAGAAACCAAACCGTTTTTCTCAAAAGTGATCTATGATTAAACTATGATTTGCCTCTAATCTTCATGCAAAATTTATATATCCTGCATGTTCTTGCAGGTATCTATTATTCATCTAACGAAGCAGGCACATGTGCACCCTTTTGACTACAGCTAAGAGAAAATGTTTTGGCATTTTCCCCCTCAATGCATCATGAACCAAGTTATGGGATAGACCTAATTCGATTCGATACAATATAGATCACTCATATGGGGGAGAGGGATAAATTCTTACCAATTTTTATAAGTTAATGACTGATTATTTGTTCGATTATGTGATCGATAAAATTTCTGATAAGATCAGTCAACCGACACTGATTTTCTTAAGTATTGATGAGAGTCTCTACGCCGTACCAATTACCTATACTTTGAACTCCCGAGGGATATGGTTTTGGTTACAAGTTGGTCATGGTTATGATTACATGCCCTCAATTTTTTTCCTTAACTATAGAAAGGGCAACTTTTGCCACCCTTTTAAGGGCCCCCAAATATCCAGCCAAGTGTTTGCGAAAATCTCCCTTAGAAAGTACATGTCCTTTTGAGTGCATTAGATCATTCATGTTATGTACCCCACCCCAGTGTTGGCCCAGACAGGCTTTTTCAATGTCGTTATGTATCTGCATCCTTCATATCATGAACACCATACGTCCCTGTCCTCATTTTGGAATTATTCATTCCTCTCTTTCTTGGCTTGGCTTCAATCTTGCAATCTTCCAACTCAATACTTACAAGTCTTTAGATCAATTTCCAAAAAGGATCTCAATCATAAAGTAACTACTTTTACACAAATTGCTATATACATGGTTTAATTTTATCTAATCTTTGTTCATATCCATTCATAAGACTAGACTAGACTTACCTCCCTCCACCTTGTCGTTGTCTTCTTGTTGTTATCTCGTGCAACGTATGTATAGAAGATTTTTTTATGAACAGAAAAACACTTTATGTCACCCACAATTTGCTTCCTCTCTTGAAACAGTTTATTCCCGATCAATCATTGTTTATGGCCATTTGGAAGAAGACACTAGACTTGTTTGCAGCATCTCTAAGCTTGTGCAACGGATGCATAGAAGATTTTTCGCCTACACTCAAGTAACCCTCTTCCATACCAGCAACCCTGCACTCCCTCTGTTTCAAGAATTTACTACACCACTCTCCAATTAATATGCAGAAATAAGAAACAAGAACACAAAGAATGCAAGTTCATTAGATGCCTAGAGAAATGGGTAGAATCACACAAAAAAATCCATCCTTCATGCTGCCAACATACACAACAGGTCTGGAAAATTGGTGTTGGGGTAGGCAAGGGGAAAAGGGGCTAGGGGGAGAACTAAAGACTCAGAGGCACAGCCCATGATTGAAAAACTAGATGAGCAAATTCTTTGATTCTTGAGTAGCATATTTTTCCTTGTCCAAAGAGTTGATGACCTAAACATCCACACAAAGACAAGTATCAACCTCCAAGGCCTCATTTTACTCTCTTAAAAATACAAGTTTAGATCAGAAAGACAATACTATAATCTAGCAAAATTTGGTTTCATTCACACCTCATAGTAGCTCGAGTAAGACAATCCAAAGTGTCTTCATCTTACCACATGTGCAGCATTTGACTCCAACTTTAGAGAGATCCTTGCTCTTCATTTTGCATTCTCAAGAGGATAGTGGTTTTCTTTAACAATGATTAGTTGTGCCTACAGGCTACAATTACTATGCACATGCCTAGCCAGTGAGCGACTGACCTTTCTGAGTACGTGTAAATGCGAGTGCAAGTCAATCTTTCTTTATAATTAGCGAGCTAGAAAGGCAGCACATGAAACAAAGAACAAGAGAGACTCTTGGATGGGAACATCAAAGGATCTAGTCTAACTACCAATTCCCAAATATTTTCACAAAAAGTTGCAACATACCAATTGCATAAAAGTTATCTTCTCTCAAGATCCCAAAATCTTCTCCCAAGAAATGATCCAAAAATGAATGGGATCTCACTCTCAAGATTCCATATTTGAGTCTCTCCAAATTAACAGAGACTCAGAGTTACAAATCAAGTTCAAGAACCATACTCTAGACCATCTAACCACCCAAAAGAGGACTAGTCTCAGAAATTCATCTGAGTTCTTGGAACAGGTGAATGATGTAAAGACATTATGTGTTGGCAAAGTAAAACATTTGTACAATAACGGGTCCTCCAACCACTAATTGGGGATAAATTTACTCTAGGAAACCAGAAATACAAATCGAGAAACTAAACGTTTATTTTTTCCCCCTTCACACGAGGAGAGATTAACAAAATCACCATTTGCAGAACACCATTGCAATTCAATCTTGAGAAAGTAGAATAATAATTCACAGCGGGTGGAAGGTATGTCAGATTAGGCCACCATCAAGATCAACTTAGCAGTAAATATAAAAGCACCATATTTAGTCCATTAACATCATACAAATAACTCAAAGACCAGATTAACAAATTGACCCTACAATACAACAAATGGAATTTAATAAAAAATAACATCGATCTTGAATATAGAGTATGCCGACAGTGATGAAACAGAGATAAACATGATGAACAGTCGGGAACATAATAAACACAGTCGAAGACAAGAAATTTGAGATTGTGTAGTAGTAGTAGTATAATTAAGCTAGTAATTTACGTAGTAACCTAAGAAAGTCTTCATCTTTAGCCTCTCACAGCCAACAATGAAGGAATTGCAGCCAAATTTGGAGTAGCATTCTTGTTTGAAGCTTCTCTTTTTCCATTGGATGGCTTGCTGAAAGCTCTCATTGGACTTGCAAATGCCCAGCCCCAACTCTTACTTCTCCCATGAGCAAGATGTCTTACAGTTGCAGGTGTTGTTGCTGTTTTTCCATTGACATTGTCTTCGGTTGAAGAAGAAACCCAGTAAGAGGATGATGATGAAGAAGATGAAGATGAGGTGATCATGAATCCACTGAAAATGCCTGCACATTTGACTCTCTCTTTAATGCAGTCTTGTCCACCGCCAGCACCACTGTTGCGATGCATTGAGTGCACCTTAGGCTTGCCTTCCCTCTGAGACTCAACTCTACGGAGAGTGCAGTCCCCAAAACCAGTGGAAATCCTCTCAAAGAAGTCTCCCGAGAAGCTCCTGCTTCCGCAACCAACAGATCTAGATCTGGAGACCTTTCTATCAATAGCAGCTTCATCAGGGCTTTCATTCTCGTCAACTACAACAAGCTCTTCTCTCTTCTTTTCTCTTGATCTCATGGAACCATTCACAGATGCTGCCGCTGCACTAGCACTAGAAACAGACGATGGATAGCTAATGTCTTTCTGTCCCTTTTCAGCTTTCCTGGTTGTGGCGTGTTTTGATGATAAGTAGAGAAATGACCAGAACCCTCTTTTGTGAGGACTGCAATCTTCAGCATCATCTGCTTCCAAGAAATGTATGCCGCGTCTAGGAGTAGTAGTGGACTTGCTCCTCTTGAAAACAATGCTTGTGGCTTCTGCAGCCGCCATGCCAGCATCCTTCTTTTTCTTCTTCCTGTGGGTTGAGAGAAACGTCAATTTCGACCGCCTGGTGTAGTACTGATTGTAGTCGCAGTCGCTGCTATTGGCACTGCCGTAGCTGACCATGTTAGAGCCGGTTGATGCAGCTGCATTAGGACGGACTGCAAGAGTTGAAGCAGCGGTGCTACCACCGAAGTCAGATCTAAAAGATGGAGATGAAGATGAAGATGAAGATGGAAAAACAGCAACAGGGAAGGAAGAAGACACGAGCTTTCCGAGCTTTTCTTGAAGGCAGAAAGCACAGATCCCACCTGGGGTGCTGTTCTTGTAAGGATGGTCTGTACATTGCATGTTACCATCGCCCATGTCTTCTTGAACCACTTCCATCACCATCTTGACACCACAAAAATCTTCGGAACTTTGAGGTTTTCTTGTGGTTTTCTTTCTTGATGAATGGGCTGGTGGATAGTGTTGTTTCACATTCCCAAATACATACAAAAGAAAGCTTAAACCTTTAACACCTAGAAATGAAATGGCCAAATGGGCTCCAAACAGTGACAGATAGAGGAGTTGGGAACGGGAACAAATGGTCAAATGGGGCATAAATGAAGGCTAAACATGGCATTAAAGTAAGAAGGAAAGGTGGGGGTAAGGTTATACTGTTGGGAGAGTCCCCAGAAGCACGTGGAAACCTGACTGGTTTACACAATTAAAATGATAAACAAGACAAGCACAAGCAGCAGAACCAAATGTAGGCTATGGCAGTAAATTTTTTGGCTCTGCAGAGCAAACTTATCTTTATCACTTTGTTGGTTGCCATTGTTATTGAGCACTGAGCGGCAGAACCAAACCAAACCAAACCAAAGTTTCCTCTCATAAAAAAAGAATCTCTGACTCTCCCAGTGTCGTCCAAAGCAAAGAGACACAGAACACTCAACACAACACACACAGAACAAAGTTTCATTATTCCTTTGTGGATTCGGAGAAAAAGTTTGGGGATGCAGTGAATAATGTGACTTGGAGTGTTTCTACTTTTGCTGCAAATTCACTTTTGATGGATATATCGTATATGGCATACCATCTCAGCACCTCAAGAATCAGTCTAGTCTAGTCCATCATAGTCTCTCCAGGGAGTTTATGACTACACACCCTACAATGGGAATCATTAATAAAATCTTTTCGTGTTTGGACAGCAAAAAGATTCATTGGGCAGCACCCAAGGAATCCAAAACAAACCGTCACTATATTTGACAAGAGAAAGAAATACTCCTCATTTCTCAAGTTAGTGAAGACTTCAAGTAATTATTTATGCATGATTCTCATTTCTCAAGCAATGTGGATCAAGATTTCAATGGCAAAAACCCCATTAGATCTTCAAATGACCCTTGACAAGAAACTCAACAGCCATTCATTGCTTAATTCTTGTATTTTTATATTTAACAACAACATACTAATATTTTAATATGCTCTATTGAATAGAAATCCTAATTCTATCCAAAAAAATGCACTCCTCCTCATATGTCAAAAAAATGCTCCTATTATGCATTATTTCAAACACATTCTTGAGTTTACAAGAAAACCACTAGTGAAAAACAATTTCCAAATGAAAATCAAGATGAGTGACAATGAATGTATGAGGTAACGAGGGACTATAGAATAAGAATAAGAAAAGAAAAACTGAGGGTGCCACGGCAGTAAAGATGCCTGGATCTTGATGAAGAAAAATACAGATTCCTACACAGGATTATAGTACTCCTTACAAGCATTGATTATTGAGATGAAAGTGGGGATCTTTTCCTTTCTCTAAGTAAAGCAAAGCAAAGGGGGGGATACATTTTGAGCCATTAAGATTGAATTGAGCCCTGGAACTCACACATGGGGATCCACAGTGTTTTTGTCTCTTCTTTCTCTTAGCGCTCAGCCTCCCCGTGAAGCTGATCACCACTGTTTTCTTGGATTTTTCTTCTTCTTTCTTCCTTGGGTTCTACACTTCTCCTCTCCTCTATTCTGCTGTTGGGGCTTTGATACAATTCCTACATACAAGCCATAGGCCAATGCAAATTGGTCCCCAAATCACCTCATTTGCATTTTTAAGATTGTTATATTTTTACCTTAAATTTACTTTCCTAATCTAATTCCATCATTTGTCATCTTATACAATTAATTTTTAATGCTTCCGGAATATATAGTTTGTAAATTAATTTAACAGCTATGCTATTACTATTTTTATTTAATCCTAAAAATAAAAGTTGAAGTTGCATGGTATATACTAGCAAAAAAAAGGGTGAAACCTATGGGGAAAACAAAAGGGAATTGATCCAAAATTGAAGGTTGATTGTTTTTGTTTTAGTAAAGGGTTAATACAAAAGAAAGTTCACGTACAAGTTAATGTGCAAATGTCAATGATTTGTTACTATATATAGGAAGAAGCCAAGAGCAAAACAGATCTAGAATGATTAAAAGTGTTATGATGACTTTGATACCCTCCATCTTAGGAAAGTCAAAGATACAAATACACTATTTTTATATACAAACATAAGGACAAAAAATAAAAAAAGAAAGAAATTACTTCTTGTTTAAAATATATGGCAAAAATACCTGTAGTAAAAAAGTGAAGTTATGGTAATATTTTATGGGGTAAAATTCGTCTTTCTGAAATAATATACTTTAAGAAAATACATGTATAAAATCTTGTAATACAAATTGTGGTTAAAAAGAAAAAGAATTGGCTAATGATGATGCCTTTTTCATTTTTTTATATGCTTTAACGATAGAAATATTTTTTTTTTGAAAAAATTAATCGTTAAATTATTACCTTAACAACATATATTTTCTTTTAAGAGAACTTAAAAATTCTAAAATATTGTAGGCTAGGACAAATAATATGTGGAGATAATTAATATAGATTTAGTGGGTAATTCTTCTCCCTTTTTCCCTTAGACTTTCCAATTTGCCCAAGTACTATTATCAAATATTTGTACTTTGATGACATCCATTACCACCTGTGACACACACACACACACTCTATATATATATATTAAAAAATTTTATCATTGTTGATCATATAAAATACAAAATCGACTTTATTATTTAAATGTCAAATTCAAAATTATTGATAAAATTTTAATTTTATTGATAATAAAAAAAATACGAAACTACAATTCTTATTTGAGATCTAATTTATGTTATACTCCTAACAATATTTTTAATACATTAAACGTAAGTCAATATTAATATTATTTAATGAGGAATATGTCTAATGTAAAATTAGCCAAAGATATAAATGCATCCAATTTCAACAAGCATATGAGATATTGCACAACAAATAAATTATTAATCTAAAATAGTGCATCCTCTTTTAGATTTTTTTTTTTTTTACCCTTTATACTCGATAGTTAAATATTCAAATTATGAATTAAATATTTAAGTTATCAAATTTATTATTTTAAATTATAGGTTACATACTTTGATTTGGCACTCAATAAAACCTCAAAATTTTGGTTCTTTAAATTATTAGGTTGGGCCCAAGATTCTGGGCCTTGGGCTTCTTTGGGCTTTTGCATAAATTTATATGAATCAAATCAGACTCAGTCTCAGCCTCCTGGTGCAGACGAGCACTTAAAAGTTGTTAAAGTGGGCCCAAGTAGAATCGGAAATATAATAATCTTTTCGGCTCAAATTATTTATTCACTTTAATCGATTACGCAAAGATTAAAAAAAATAAATTTTTTAGTTAATTAAACATTCTTTTTTATTTTTACTCTTATAATTCAATGATAAGTACATCTCTCCATAATAAGAATTACACAAATTTCAAAACTTTGATATAACTCCAAATTATTGCTCTCTCTTAAATATTTAATTCTTGTTAGAAAATGGGTCAAAATATTGATGAGTATTTAATTCTTTCTCCAAGTTGCTATTGATGTTTCTTGAGAATTAATGAGATGAATATAAATATCAGAACTCGTAAAATGAGTTTTTTATTATATTTTAATATATTTGAGAAATAGAATACTATTAAATAGGGTTAAATTTATAATATTAAATCTTGATTTCCTAAGAGAACAAATAATTTAGAACAAAAATTAAATTAGAAAGTAAACTAATAATTTGAGACAAAGAAAGTATATTGTAAATATATGACCGTTTTCTAAAATTGAGAGTTTGGAAAAATGGTAAATTTATTTCAACAAAAACCAAGAAAAGAGTTAAATATAAGTGCGTGAATGATCATTGACGTTGAATGATACAAGTAAAGGATTAAATTGTGAGGAATATTCTTTTTCTCTAACTACATATTTTAATATACATTTTAATTAATATTATTTTAAATTAAATTAAAATTTAGAATTGGAAAGAGTTGCTTTCTTAAAAGAGTGAATATGCATGCTGATTAGTGAATATTCAAACTATTTAAAATTTCAATGATAAGTTACAATCCTTTCGAAAATTGCTTTTGAAATAATTTAAAGTTCATTGAGATATTTATCTTATAACAAATGAATAGTATAATGATAAACATAAAACTCAGAAATGGTAAAAATAGTTTACCCTTAATTCTAACTCAAATTTAGTGTTGATTCTCACTTTATTTTCAAATAAATTTAGTTTCACGTCCAAATTTGAAACTTGTCGATCAGATAAGAAGGATTCTAGTATTAAACCATAGAGAGCCCAAGTGCAAGCACTCAAAAGGAGGGAATATCCCATCAAAGAAAATTTTAATAAAATCACATTTTCCCTATTTTTGGTTACTGCATCTTAATGATAGTGTCAAATTTTGCACCATCGGGAAAATTTCCTTTACTTTTTCGGATTAACAAATTTTGGGTCGTTTGCTTTCCTGTTTTTGGGTCAGAAAACCCTTTTTATCTGTTCATTTTAACCAAAATATTTGTTCTAATTTATTTGTTCTATTAGCAAACTAATATAATAGTAATTGTTATTTTTTTATAAATATTCATCTTTAATACAATAAGTATTGTGTATTTGTAATAATAAATAAAAGTAAATTAAATATTCTTACCACATATAAAATTTTAGAATTTGATTACTCTTTAATAAAGAGAAAAATTCTTTGAGATTAAAATATGAAATATTAATTAATTAACTAAAAATTTTATTTTTCTTAAAACTTATGAATCGATTAAAATGAATAGATAAAAGAGAACTGATAGAGGATTCATATACTATATACTATGTCCCTTCACGTCCCTTGTGTGTGAAGACTAAATCTTGAACAACTAAAACGAAGAGAACATTGAATTTGGGAGTAGTCCAAATACAAATGGAAAGTTTCTTACCATGGAGGCTAGAGGGAACATGATGAAGTTGGAAAATGCATAGATGTACCCTATAGAATTAATGCGCACCTCTCTCTAGAGTGCTAGCATAGTGATTAGAATGGTCGTGACTAGAAGAGCAATGTTCAGAACTCCTAAAAGCAAAGCAGTTTTAACCTATAAAAACAAAACATTCTTATTCCTAATCTTGAATGAGATCAGATGAAGGAATGGACGATGAAAGGAAGATTTTTATACCCACGTTTTAGTAGGAGTAAATGCAAGGAAGATGGTGATATAGATGATATGAACTAAAGAGCCAAAACCATTGATGGTATCAACAAGAAATGCAACCAGGTTTCAATATACCATAGTAAGTTCAAAAGGATGTATTTAGCAGCACACAAAAGTAAGGCAAGTCTTCAGTAGATCTCCGCCTCACTATCTTCCGAAAAGTACCACTGCTCATGCTGATTCCCAACGCAACATTAGATTAAATAGATGCAGGAGATGTCATGTTGTAACATATACGAAAATTCTTCAAAATTGAAAAACATAAGGAAGAGAGATGGGACTAGTTAGAAGGCATAGAAGAGAACTTACAATGGCAACAAAATGACTATCAGTGAACCCAAACTGCCTACAAGAAAACAACCCAATAAATTAAGGGATTATTTTTACTTCCAGTCATCTGAATCTGTGTCAGCAAGGCAAAGTATAGCAGACACGAACTCTGATTTGGGTGGGTGTGAGAGATGGAGAAATGAAATCATAAATGTATACAAATACACATAAATGAGTTGTACCAAAACTGATTTTTTTTGTTTATATATATATATATATATATATATATATATATAATTTTTTTATAATCATAAGAAAGGATCTTTCTAGACTTTCTCTTTCTAACCCACTTTTTCTTCTGCTCTTCGTTTTTTTTGAGCTCCATCGGCCTCTCTTTGGTCAGATCTTGGCCAAAGATCCTTTCTTCCTTACTATTTTTGGTGATTTTACTCATTTTTTGGTCTCAAACCACAAAACTTTTCTTCTTTGGCATTCTTTCTCCTACTCCACATCTCTTTGTCCTGTGTTGTATATTTTTTTTCTTGTGCTTATTATCCTTTCTTGTATTTATTGTTAATCTTTTAACCAACACTTGATTTGGGCCATTCCCTCACTTTTCACCTGCTGACAAAGTAGTTAGGAGGAAATTTTTTGTGTATTTATTTTTTATTTTATATATTGTAATATTTCTCTTGGAGTGAGGTTTTTTTTTTTTTTTTTGTTATCAAGATCTTGTTATTCATACTTTTTCTTTCTTCATAAATATAACCCTTATTCAAAAAAAAAAAAAAGTTTATATTTGAAAAGACTCGTGGGACAGAGGTACTTCCGCAACCTAATCAAGAATGCCAAATAGCTAGACCTGTCAAAATGGGCCAACCCGGCCCAGCCCACGTGGGCTTATAGAAATATGGGCCAGGATGGGCTAGTTCATTTTTTGGTAGGTTGTAAAATCCTAAGCCTAGCCTTGTCCTTCTTAGCCCATAGGCCATTTATATATAAATAATATTTTTTTTTTAAAATATATATAATATTTATATTTTTCAATCTTTAATTCTAATTTTAGTACAAATATAATAAATCAAATTATAAATTAAAATAAAATATAAATATCAAATAATATGTTAAGCATATTTTATTTATTATACTTTACACACATAATTCTACATAAATTTATAATTTTAACAAGTGCGAGAATTAAATATCAAAAATCACATATTCAATCCATAACTCTCAAATATATAAATACAGTAATCCAATTTAAAAGTTCAAATTTAGAAACATCAAAGTTAAAAATCATCATTTGTTTCACAATTTCATACAAAGGTTATGAAAGGCTAAAAGTATTGCTCATATTGTTAGTCTACCAAAAAGATGCACATTCTTGATTCTTCAACCATCTAACTTTTCTTCAATAATTTTATTTGAATCTACTGTTGACGATGATATATTTGACATAATTGTTTCAGGGTCGAATTGTTCATCTAATAATCACAAATCACAATAAGAAAGAATAATATAATTAGTATTGTACTTACTAATTATTAACTAATTAAATAAATTAAAAAAAATATTATATATTACAATCATCATCTATAATTAATATGTAGTTTTGACTTTTGAAACTTTTATAATTTTTAAATTTAAAAAAAAATAGTTGACCCATGGGCTAAGCTCAGCCCAACCCACCCAACCCATGGGTTTCATGGACTAACCTAAATAAGCTCGGTTAAAATATGAACCAGAAAAAATATAACCTATCACAACCTATATTATTGTGGGTTGGACCTAACCCATGGGCTTAGCCCATTTTGACAGGTCTACAAATAGCCCAGTGGACACACCACTACAGATAATGTTTGTTGGGATATTGCCTTTCAAATTTTGGAAATATCAAGATAGGAGACCCTCGAACGATTTTATCTTTCAAATAAACATTCAAAGTTGTAATAAATAAATTGAATTATATAATTATTTTCTTTTCTTCTAAAAAGTGAACGACGATATTTAATTTTGTTTTGCTATTTAACTTTATATTGTTATTTGATATCATTTGAGTTTTTTTTTTATGACTTTTTATTTTTTTAATAAAAAAACTTTTTATTTTTTATAATTTTACATTTTATTACCATCAAATAAAAGTGTTTTACAAAATGACTAATTTGACGCCCCTTAGCCCGTGCACCTTTAATAAACCCAAAAACTAACTTAGAAAAATTTACTAGATAAGCTTAAGATTAAAACGGTAGAGAAGAAAAATTAGTGATTAATCAAAAAAACGAAAAACTAACCTAGAAAAAATTGTTAGATAAGCTTAGGGTAAAACAGAAGAGAAGGAAATATACTAGTTAATCGAAAAAAAAAGAACGAGTATTGGAGGACAAAGAAAGTTAGTGAGCAAGAGCTATAGCAGAGAATTTGGAAGTTTGTAAAATAAGAAGGCTTAACCCTATTTATAGGCAAATCTTAGCTAGGATGTATAATCTTTTATAGAATTCTATATAAGTTTAAATCTTTCTACTACTTATAAGAGCTTCTTAGAAACTTTTGAAATATTTTACAAATCTCTTAAATATTGATCGATCAATTTTTTTAATTAGGTAAAAGAATCCGGTTACGTTTTGTCTTTGCTCGTGCACTTAGCTCATCAATCATTGCTCATTTATTGCTATCATTCCTTATCGACCGTCGATTTCGTGCCAACATGTCATAAATAGGGGTATAAACGAATCGAGCTTTTATCGAATATGTTTGGATTCGATTTGATAAGGGTTCGGTTCGAATTCGAAATATCGAGCTCGAATATAAATCTTATATTTATACTCCAATTTTAAACGAATCGAATTCGAATATCTAAATAATATGTTCAAAGGCTCGTGAACATATTCGATTAATTAATTAATTAATTAATTAATTAATATATTATTTATATTATTTATAATATATTATATTATAAATTATTTATTTAAATTCGAATTTGAGTTTATGATAATCGAATTTCGAATCAAATTCGAGTTTTAAAGTATTTTAAACGAATCGAGCTCAAGCCAAGACTTGACATTCGAATTGAATTCGAACTGAATTCGAGCCCTGTATGAAAATAATAAAGTTCGGTTCGATTATTTTAAGATTGAACTTGATTCGAGTTCATCCCTAGTCGTAAGGAACCTTGACCATCTAACATGATTAAGATGACAAAGGAAAGTCAAAGATTCAAATGCTCTACTCTATTTTTAAATGTATAAACATAAGGACAAAAAATAGAAAAAGGCCAAAGATATTACTCCAAAAATAAATATTGCTGCATATTTTACTATAGGTATTTTTCGAGCAAAATATTAAAATGCAATTTTTTTTTCAAAATAATATATTTAAAATCATGTCAGAAAATTTAATAGTTAATATATTTACAATTCTTCTTTTTCAAGACCAGTGAGAAAATTTTAATTCTATTGACAATGAAAAGAAAAAACTAAAATACAATTCTTTTTCTAGTATTTAATTTGCTTTATATTCTTAATAATTTTTTTAATACATTGAAAGTAAATTGATATTAATATTATTTAATGAGGCCTATATCTAATATAAAATTACCTAGGGAAATAAATGCAACCAATTTCCACAAGCATATGAGATATTGGACCACAAATAAATTACTAATCTAAAATAGTGCATCTTCTTTTATATTTTTTTCCTTTATTTTAGAGAATTAAATTTTAAAATATTAAAACTATGAATTAAATATTTAAGTTATCAAATTTATTATTTTTAAATTATAGGTTATATACTTTGATTTGGCACTCAACAAAACCTCAAAATCTTTATCTTTAAATTTTTAGGTTGGGCCCATGATTCTGCGAGTTGGGCTACTTTGGGCTTTTGCACGGACTGACACTGATCAATCTAAGAATCCAACTCTTGTTCTTGCGCTTATCATGGTTGACTTATTTGATAAAATAAAATATGAATATTTTAAGTACTGAAATTTTTAAAAAAATTTGAATTAATTATAATTTAAATTAAATATAAAAAATATTAATAATTAAATAAATATTTAACATATTAATAATTTTTATATCACTTATAATTTATAATTAATGTACTTAATATTATCTATTATTAAATAAATATTTAATTAATTTTAAATACTTAATTGAGTTATCAAACAGGTCCTACGATTCCATATGCGCATATTTTTCATTTTGTGCAGGGCTTTGAATTTCTCATTTTTTTCTTTAAATAAAAATAAAATAATGATATATTTTAATAATCAATTATACAAAAATACTTAAATATCCTTAAAAGAGTCAAGTGTGTGTTGATTAACGAAAATGAGGGGTGATTGTTGATCAACTAGTGCAAAGCCGAATATGGTCGATTTGAAATCTCAATAATAAGTTATAAAATAATGATATATTTTAATAATTAATTATGTAAAATTACTTAAATATCTTTAAAATAATCAAATACGTGTTGATTAACGAAAATGAGGATTGATCGTTAATCAACAAGCGCAAATATCGTATACAGACAATTTGAAATCTCAATAATAAGTTATAATCGTTTCGTAATAAAAAATTAAATTTTGAAATAGTTTAAAATTCAAAATTATTTGTTTAATAATAAAAAATCAATATTAAGATAAATATCTAACATGTTATTTTCAAAAAAATTAGTTTCACATCTAAATTTGAAACCTATCGATCTGATAGGAAAGATTTTAGTATTAAACTAAAATTTCGATCATAAACTATCGATGGACCCTTTACAACACAAAAAATGCCCATAACCTACGGGCTTTGCTCAGAAGGCACAATGAGGGGCTGGTGTTGGTATCCCTCTTCTAACCCACCCAATGGCTTTGCATCCTTGTATATGGCATAGAGCACAAGTTGAAATATTCCCAACACAAAACCTGCCCCGTTTGGCATCTGCATATAAGTGTTGATGGTTAGTTGTGCAAGTAAAAATATAGGTTACTTTCCTAAATACGTTCAAATATATTGAATAAATCGGAAGTACCTTTTTATATATTAATGGCTTAGTATCCAATTTATAGATAATAATTTATATAACCCGTCTCAAATTAAAAATTTCTAATCTAATATGTATACTCTCAAGATTGATGTGAATACCAAAATTACTATAATAAATAGTAAAATTATATACTTGATGAATGGTGTTTTTTTTTTTCCTTTTTTGTGTCTGACAGATATGTGACCTATATTTATTATGATGGTGAACTATATTTGATTCTTTCTGGGGAAGAAAGTGCAATGAAAGTAGCCAAAACTTACCAGAAGGAAATAATCGTGTTCAATTAAACCATAGACAGCCCAAGTGCCAGCACTCAAGAAGAGGAAAAACGTGAGACTGATTGGCATATACTCCACACTCCTGGTTTTGATCACCATCCTCTGCAAAGTTCAAATTTCAAAGAAATCAAACTGTGAATATCCCATGAAAGAAAACCTGCATAAAATCACATTTTCCCCATTTTTGGTTACGGCATATTAATTCTAGTGTCAAATTTTGCACCATTGGGAAAATTTCGTTTACTTCTTTGGATTTCCCAAATCCCATTTTTGGGTTGTTTGCTTTCCTGTGTTTGGGTCAGAAAAGCAAGAGTTTTAACACGATATTCTAATTAAAGAATCTATTCAATGCCAAAGGACAAAATATAGATTGAGAATTTTATCTTTCTCCACTAGTGTACTAAAGAACCCTTTTTGTCCAAAATTGAATATTCATGTCCCTTCCCGTCCCTTACGTACAAAGACTAAATCTTGAACAACTAAAAGTAAGAGCACATTGAATTTGGGAGTAGTCCAAATACAAATAGAGCCTAGAAGAAGTAAAGTTTCTTACCATGGAGGCTAGAGGGGAACCACACATGATGAAGTTGAAACATGCACAGAGGTACCCTATGGAACTAATGCGCAGCTCTCCCTCGAGTGCTAGCATAGTGATTAGGATGGTCGCAACTAGAAGAGCAATATTCAGACACCCCACAAGTAGAGCAGTTTTAACCTGTAAAAACATATTTTTATTCTTGATCTGGAATGAGATAAAAAAATGCACGATGAAAGGAAGATTTTTTACCCTCATTTTTGGAGGTGCAAATGCAAGGAAGATGCTGAGATAGATGATCTGAACTAAAGAGCCAAAACCATTGGTAGTAGCCACAAGAAATGCACCAGGTTTCAATATACCATAGTAAGTCCAAAAGGATGCATTCAGCAGTACACAAATGTAAGGGAAGCTATCAAAGTCTTCAGTAGATCTCCGCCTCACTATCCTCCGAAATGTTCCACTGCTCATGTTCATTCCCAGCGCAACATTAGATTACACGACATGTACACGTAGTAGAAAATCGAAATTTTTTCAAAATTGAAGAACGTAAAGAGAGAAGGGACTAGTTAGAAAGAGAGCTTACATGGGCGACAAAATGACTAGCAGTGAAGTCAAATTGCCTACAAGAAAAGAACCCGATCGAGAAATAAATTGACTAATCAAATGTAGTACTCTGAATCTATATCATGTTTGTAAAGAGTTTCTCACCTAAGATTCCAAACAAGAAACTCAAAGCTTCCATGTCAGCTGAAGAAGGCAAAGGCAAAGTTTAGTGAGTATGAGATAGCCAGGGATGAGAGCAGTTATTATATACATGCATATATACACATACGGGAAATTCTTGGCCAAAACAACTGGATTCTTTTAGTATATTTTTTGAATGTCAGCAACCTAATCAAAATACCAAATCAAATGCCCGGTTGACCCATCAAGATGATAACTAATCAAAATGCCAAATAGCCTCAAATATAATTTGTTGGGATATGCCTTTCAAATTTTGGAAATACCAAGGTAATGTCAGGTAGGAGACATTCAAACGAATGCTATCTCATCCAAATTGTGAGAAACATCGGAAGTTGTAACAAATTGTTCTTTCTTAACTTTGTATCAATTATTATTTTGATTTTATATAAATTTTTTTTAATAACTTCTTATCTCTTTACACTCATATACTTTTTAATAACACGAGGTAAAAAGTACTATTCTCTCCGAAATCCTAATTTTGGCCTCCAATTCTTTTTAAAGATAAGTCGGGACTATGAGAAGGAACCTTGACCACTTGCAAGTCGGAATGAAAACTATCTGTATCCAGACCAGGAGCATGCAGTGTATTCCAGTTCTGACCCAAGTAGCACAAACAGCAGCAGCAGTAAGTGGGACTAAAGCAAAGGCCAAAGAACCAAATCAATCATTCCACGGGTGAAAAGATCGTACGCTACAGAGCTCTTATTGATGACTAATAATTGATAGGCAGGGACCAGATCAATCATTGCACTACAGGCGAGATTAATTATAGACATTTTTGTAAAAACTCTAACTCACATAGTAAAAGACATGCAAATAATGTGTAAATATATGATTAAAATCGATACGTTTATGTATATCTGATTAAAATTTATAAAATATAAAAATAAATTATACCTTTAAAATTTCGACATGAGAAGCTTTGATAATGCTCTAAATTTTCAAATCTTCTTCAATATAATCTCTCAAAACTAAAAAATTACCTAATCTAGTAAAGTTTATATATAACCTTAAATCAATATATATAATTGACTATCTCTATATAATTTACTCTATTTCAAATACTACCATCAATAGAGTATTAAAATTTGGGTAGAATTATCTTTACTTATCCTATTCCTTCTAAAATATTACTTTTGATTTCCTACAATTATTTTTATAATTTATTTTTATTCCATAATTAAGAATCATGGAAGGGAACTATCCGTATGCAATTAGACTTAAGTTTTTATAAATAATTTTGTCAATTTAAAATAATTTATTAATTACTTTCTATTTTATCAAAAGAACGTAATTATACTATTAGACTACCTAAAATTATTAGAATCAATAGTTATATCTTAAAATTGATCGATTTAATATATTACCCCAGGGATCAATATAATATTTTAAATGACTAAAGAACCCTTCATTTAAGTCACCAATTCTTATATACAATTTGATAGTACTATATAACCACGTTACATTTACAAATTAAATTCAATAAATACTATTGAATTCAAATTTAATTGTCAAATTTAACTGTCCTTTAAAAAAACTCAAAAAGAAATAATCTTAGGTGACGAATTGCATGTATGATTATTCAATAATTATTTTATTTTAATTCTCAAAATACTTAAATATTGATTATTAAATTAATCTCTTTGATAAATCAAACAAATTCAAATTAATAAATATAAATTATTATTTACTCAATTAAAATATTGTGTAAATGAAATATTTAATTTATAACAATTTTATAATATTTAATTTATATAATCCATTCCATAAATGAAATATTTACCATCTAATCTAATATATCAAAATTTATCCTTAATTTTATTACCACAATTCAAAACAAACTTCAATAAAATCAAAATAAATTATTCAAATTTATTTCAAATCGCGAATAATTTATTTTAAATTAATTATAAATATTATCTTTATGTATTTATTAAATATAACACTTGACTTATAATACTTAAATAATTTACGAACTAATTATATATATATTATTTAAATTTTAAAATACAAATATTATACATACACATGACTCAAAGGGCATAACTATCAAATTGTCGGTAGTGTGCAAAGGCACCAAAATTACAGAACAACTCCGATTAAAGGATAAGGTGCAACCGCTGCCGTTAGTTCCCCAACAATACAAGGAATTGGAATCATTCTGGAATGCTAAAGTAGAATGATCAACTGCTGCCGACAGGATTTTAGTTTGAGAAGTTCCGGACTTTTGAATAACAATTCCCTACTACATTATTTAGCTCTTCTCAATCCTTTTTTCCAGCACAGAGAAGGCAAAGAAAAGGCTAACACAAAAGAGAAATACAAGGGAACTGTGATGTAAAGAGAAGCAGCAATCAGTGTGCTGATCTTATAGCCGGGATTTTGCTAGATCCATAGGTGCACTCTGCAAAAGCAAGAAATTTTAAACTTCATTAGTAGCAATACCAGCAGAGGTTTTGATAAATTTTGTGTTTGTAGAGGTTTTAACTCTTCCTACAGGAAGAAACCCGAATCGACATCAAAAGAAAGAACATGAGAATGATGAGAGATACTCAAAAGAAAACCATATAGCATTCTCACCAAAGAGGTTCCCTTTGCAGCTCTATCAGCCAAGTATGCACACGGCTTGAAGAATCCTCCATATGATTTCGACCATTCCTCCAATCTTGAACAAATATATTTTGACCCAAGTGTATCGGCCCAGAACATAATTCCTCCCCTGCTCAATGTATATCCCATCAGATAGAAAGAACTTTATGTCTTCTTATACATTATTGATTATTGAGAAGCTATAGCTATAAAAGTTCCCTGGGTAGAGTGACCGTTTTGCTTAGAATAGACAATATTTGATAATAGCTTCTAACTCAAAAAAGTAACATACCTGTAAAATGGAAAACCCATGCCCATAATGGCAGAGATGTCAAGATCCGCAGCTTTGACTGCAATGCCTTCAGCCAGTACCCGGCATGCCTCATTTACCACAGGGAAGAATATCATCTCCACTATATCCTTCTCTGATAATTTTGCCATCTAGAAACAGATTTATTGCCAAATTCAGATGCAAAGATCATGTTAAAAGGCTAACAGTTTAAGAGTGTGTGCTTTCGGGGGGAAGGGGGGTGGCCAGTAATGACTCAACGGGGAGAGACCTTTGGGTCAACAGTAACACCAGACATCTCTCTTGCTTTCTCAATATATTTCTTTATTTCTGTATCAGGGCTGGCTTTCCTTTTGTTATCATAGACATAGAAACCTCTGCGAGTAGTTTCACCTACAACAAGCAAAGAGCTAATTTCAGAATTTCAAAACAGTTACGATGTCAAATTATGTGGAGATGAGAGTTCACCTGCCCTCTTATCCTCTTGCATCAGCGGAATGAGCATTGATTTGTATGTTCTCTCAGGAAAATTCAGGACAAATTGAGAGCCAGTTGCAATTGCAACCCCAAAACCAACAAGGTCACACAATCTGCATATTCAATACACCAAAAATATAAGGTTTTTTTACTAATTTTTATACAATTAAAAAAATCTAGAAAGAATGTTATGCAAAGAACTATGTCTTTGACCTGAAAGGTCCCATTGGCATTCCAAATTTGGTAATTGCTTTGTCAATCTGGTAGACATCTGTGCCTCGTTCAACCAGCAAAAGAGCAGCTTGGGTGTAAGGGAAGAACATCCTATTGACAGCAAACCCTGTGCAATTCCCAACCACAACCGGTGTTTTCCTTATCTTCTTCCCAACATCCAGCAAGTCCACAATAACTTGGGGAGACGTCTTTTGAGTACGAACAATTTCCAGAAGAGGCATTACGTGAGCAGGACTGGATCAAATAGGAAATGTAAGCGGTGTAGAAAACCTAAAACATTATTTCTTCCATTCCCCATCACGGCACCACCACCCCACCCAAAAAAGGAGGCCACTGTATGAACCAATTCAGAGTTACCTGAAAAAATGGGCTCCAATAATCCGGTCCTGAGATTTTGTTTTCTCACCAATTAGGTTCAAGTCGATTGTGGAAGTGTTGCTTGCAAGTATGCAATGTGAAGGGCAATACTTCTCAAGATCTGCAAATATCTGCTGCTTCAAAGACACATTCTCGATCACAGCCTGTGCTCAGAATTAAGAACAAATAACAGTAAGACATTGTATAAGCACTGGAAAGAGTTGGGTGGGGCAAGATGAAAAAGAGAGGAACAGATGGTTAGAAAAAGATTATCAACTGAATCAGCACACTCTCTTACCTCTATGACCATGTCCACATCTCTAAAGCTCTCATAATCAAGGACACCCTTGAGCAAAGAAAAAGTCTTTTCAAACTTCTCTTGACTCATCTTGCCTTTTTTTACTTGGCTTTGCAAATTGGCTAAGTTCAACAAAAATTAGTCAACACACTTCACAGACTTGCATACAAGCAACCAGTCTAAAGCCAGAGTGACCTCACCTTTTACTCTATCCATCCCAGCCTGTAGGAATTTCTCATTGACTTCTTTAAGAACCACAGAATAATTACTCAGAATTAATGCTGTTGCTATCCCAGAGCCCATTAGTCCACCACCAAGAATTGCAACCTTTTTAATCCTTCTTGGAGCCAACCCAAGATCAGTGACCCCTGGAACCTGTAAAGAAGTAGAGGTGAAAAAACGTTGAGGCTAGATATTTGCAAATGTCACATTCTAGAATGTCATTTTCCAGAACAAAGTTATGCTTGAAAAAACATCATAAAACAATGTTTCGCAAGGCTGATACACAGACACAAATTGATCACAGAACAAAGAAAAAAGGAAGGGTATGGATGACAAGCAAAATGTTAAGTAGACCAACAGTAAATCTTGGACAACCCAAATAGAAACTAAAATCATTTTAAATTCCATGTCAAGTCGTTCTGCAATGGAGTAAAGAATTCCAAAGCAAGAACATGAATATACGACCCCAGGAATTTACTAAATTCAGTATGCAATATTAATTGTCCTACTCGACTTGAAGTTCCTTAATGAAAACCAACTGAGAAAACAAACAGCTAATCTTTTACTTCATGATCAGTAATGCACAACCAAAAAGGAGGAGGAGGAGGAAGGGGGGTGGCGAGAAGAACTAATAAATATTTGTTTGATCCAAACCTTTGCAGTTCCACGTTGAGCAAAGAAAACATGGACTAAACTCTTGCACGTCTCAGAATGTAGAAGAATTTGAAATGCTTCGGCTTCCTGCCAATTTGGAACATCAGAACACAATATATGTTGCTTGATTATTGGGTGCAAGCAAAGAGAATGAAAGACAGATACAAACCTTCAATAACCCAGCACGAGGTCCTGAAACTATACCCTCCTCCACAACATCAATACAAACCAATGGATGTTTGAGATTTGGAGCCTGTTTACGGGTTTGAACTCGAGCAAAATTTAGTACATCCCTTGCCTCAGAAAGTGGCTCTAACTTGTCAGTCTTGTAAAGACTAGCAACCCAAGGCTTTCTGCGTTCCAGAATATCTAGTGCCCAACGGCGTGCAGTAGCTAGTAATTGATCTTGAGGTACCCTTGCATCTACAAGGCCTAAATTCAGAGCTTCTTCCCCTTTTATAGGCTTCGATGTCTAGATTAAGGAGAAATGTAGGAACAAATATCAGTGAAACCACAATCTGAAAGCTGTTAGGCTAAGAGTTAGAAAGGCATGATACTGACGATAGGCTTACCAGCATCATTTCAAGGGCCTTAGCAAGACCGACAAGGCGTGGAAGGCGCTGAGTACCTATAATAAGACGAGGTTATTTAATTATAGATAGAGAAACATGAGGTGCCAGACATTCAACAAAGCAACCACCAAAGAGATGACATCTATGTTCAATGGTCTCATATCCAGAGAGCAGCCTCTTTTTTTTTTTCTTTTTGTGGGGTAAAAATTCTTGGATCTATTTGTTTGCACATCCTATTCCAATGTTGTCCACTAACATCAAGCATCAATAACATCAGAAGTTGCAGAAGAACTGGCCAGTTGTTCTTCTATCATAATCTTGATGAAGAAAACCATTTACTAGACAAGTGGTGCATGCCATTAACAGTCAAACAAGATTTTAGAGATTCACAGGAATAAGCAAATTTACATGCACAAATTAGTCCCAGAATCCAAAACAAAAAAAGAAACAATTGAGCATTGGAAAATGACGAAATAAAAGGTTCCTCTGAACTAGTCCAAAAGATTGTCAAGAGAATATCTCAGCATTTCCCATGGAAATATAATTGGAAATTTTCTTCAATGGGAAACTTTTCCCAAATCACTCATAAGCTGGGGGAAAAAAATCCAGATTTTGAAGGAGATAAAGTTTTCTAAACCCACCAACAAAGCTTAAAACAAAGGAAAAACTAATACCTATTTTAGTGCTAACATCCACCAGTTGAACCCTCTCCCCTAGTAAAACCCAACCTCTCATTAGGAGGGGGGTAGGGGGTAGACAGAGAGAGCGAGCTGATCCAGATGGAACCAAATATAGAGAGCCCTTTGCCTTTGTTAGCATTAGTATATCTATATCCCACTATATTCCTGCAGGAAACTTTACCTTATATAGGCCTACAGAAGTAGCAATCATATGAAATAGTTGGAACATCCTATTTTTCCAAATTGCCATCCATGAACCAAAAACTAAAAGGGGGATAACATTTGCCATGTAAACCATCTCAAGATAAAATACTTTCCCACCTAGAATCTGCTAAAACAACGGGAATTGTAGAGAAATATATAAGATTTTCAGCTTTTAGGAATAATTAGTTCACACATTTTGGCACTGCACATACATGGAAGTCACGCTTAAAAAGTGCGAAAGGAAAGAAAGAGATAATAGAGGTGAAGAAAAGGAACAGCAAAAGATAATAATTTGTAATTGAACATATGGTGCTCCAACCTAGTTACTGAATGCTGGAATGAGATAAAATGTTATCAAGTCACTGAATGTAATAAAGGAGTGTCACAAAGTTCCCCTTTCAAAAGGAATATAAAGGGGCTAGCTCCGGTGCGCCAAGCGCTCCCCGCCTTGCGGGGGTAGAGGGAGGGATCTGGTATGTACGCAACCTTCCCCTGACATTTTGCCAAGAGGCTATTCCCATGGTAGTTCGAACCCGTGACCTTTCATCACCAAAGGAACAACTTAACTATTGCGCCAAGACCCACCCTCATTTCAAAAGGAATATATTATAAAAAATATTCATGCAGTTAACCTGGATTTTCACTAATCCTGCAAGTGCACAAAATTAGCAAATCAAAACTAGCTACAACAGTACAACCTTCAGTGAACAATATAATGCAACAATCCCATTTTAAATTTACCAACTTTCTCCCGAAATCACATCCCTTAAAACAGCTAATCATAACACAAAACTTAACCCCAAGATTTTCAGCATACCTCCAAAGCCAGGAAGTATACCAAGTTGCAACTCAGGTAAGCCTAGTTGTGCATTAGATGTAGATATACGTGCATGGCAAGCCTGCAAACAATAAATGAAGGATCAGCTCTTGGTATTCAGCAGAAAGTGTCTAGAACCAATAAAAATGAAGGAAATACCATTGCAACTTCTAATCCTCCACCTAAGGCAAGACCATCAATAGCCGCTACAGAGGGCTTTCTTGCAGCTGAAAGCAAGGGGACCTTGTGAATACTTGATTTAAACCAGCTATTGCCTATTAATTTAGAGCCTTAACACAGAAGAGATTGACAACGTACCTTCCACTGTATCACTGAGAATCTCCATGGATACAAAACCAGGTTTTGGAGCTGGAACTATAGTTGATAAAAGCTGATTTTAGCTAAGAAGTTGTAACACGCCACTAGAATTAAACATATTGAGAAGTAACATCATACTCTTTCCCTCTTGAATTCCACCAAAAGCTGTGATATCAAAACCTCCAGAGAATTTTCCATTTGCACCTGCTCAAACACAGAATAGAGTTTCATATGCTTGTCTAGATTCCTCAACAATATAATCCTCAAGTCTCAAATTTTACCTGTAATGACAATCGCCTTTACATCATTCCGCCTCAGAGCTTGCTCATAACTCTCTTTCAAGCTATTTAACACTGGAAAGCACAAAAAGGAAATGTAAAACTCTTTCAATATACTATTAAAAAGTAAAAAAGCTTAAATCTGAGGCAGAAGTCAGAAAGGCCTTAGTTGCCAATGAAAAGAGGCAACCAGTTTGCTCATTAGTTTTTACAAATTCGATTTTCATGAGGTCTGGATCATTTTGCCTTGGTGAAAATCACCCCAATAAAAGAAGCCAAAAAACCTAAATTAATCAAATTGAAGCAGAAATAACTTCATAAGGGAATGATGAAGCTTTAATTTTTATCTTGTCAGGGTTCTGCATGTCTATGCAAAGATAAGACAGCTTTATAAAATCCCTAAACTTAATAGGACATGTTTTGCAAAATTACTGAGTTTTCCCCCCAAAATACTTCATAGTAGTGTTCAGTATAGCTGCAGGCATCCCTGTTCTGGTTCATTTTCATCTAAAATCTAAAGAAGCATACAGAAGTGAATGTCCCACAATCCAAGGCATATATTGATTTGATTTCACAAGTATCTCAAAATTTTATACAAGTGTTTAAACAAAAGAATACTAAACAGAAGAATATAAAACTAATACAGTTAGATAAGCCAACTTTTGAATGAGTCAAGTTTGATTAGGTACCGTCAGTATCACTTGTCAACAAGTGAGACTAGTATTAACTAGATACGAATCTTGAATCATTAGTCCAGAGGAAGTTTTTTCCCTGGTAGATTATTGCTTCAATTTAGACAATTTTCAAGGCGTAAAACAATCGAGATGCATTTCCTTCAAAGTCACCATGAAACAAGCTCCACTAGGTAGTTTGGGTTCAGTCCTTCACTTAAAGAAGCTCTCACAGTCTTTCACTTTTGGCATAACCAAGTTGCAAACAAGGACAATGTCCATGCACTCTGCCATCTACCATTCCCAGTCCAAACTACCTCTACAGAACTAAAATCTACGAAACACTTACCAACCGATTCACCATAACCCATAGCTATCAAACTCCAGTCTGATAATCTACTCAGCTTCCAATTAGTTCTCAAAGGAAATCTTAAAATTCAAAGCCGAGATCAATCACAATTTTCATTTACACAAGGCGACATGATTTTCCATGATTCGTACACCAGCAAGAAACTCATAATATCACTAGCACATGCAAATTCCAAATCCCGAAGTAGCCTACGATAAACAAATCCAATTCAAGCAACCACCCCAGAAAAAATAAAACCAACCAAAAATACATAAAGTTTCAATCTTTGAGTCGGATGGAGGCAAAATTAACAGCTGGAAAACAAACTACAGCAAATGACAAACTAAAACCCAATAAATTGAAAATCAAAAAGATTATCAAGATCCAATATCAATAATAAGCCAGTACCATCAAGAGAAAGAGAATTCACAGGTGGGTTTATGATGGTGATCACAGCCACCCCATCAGCTCCAACCTCAATTGTTGTCCTTCCCAAAGGATTCATATTCACTCTTTGTTTCAAGAAACTTGAAGAAGTGGGAATGTTAAACAAGAAACGAATGCAAAGGGGAAATTTTGCACGGATCGTTGGTCTCAACCTCTTTTGGATATTTATTAGCGTCAAGAAAGGCCCTTTGTGGGGACTGAACACCGGAGTGACGGAAACGGACGTCCTTGCCAGGAAAGTAAGCATAGAGATAACGATGTCAACGTCATGCTTACATAAACTTCTTACATCTCACTAGGGTGGTAATCGTGTCGTGTTCGGGTTGGCGGGTCATGTCAACTTGAGATAATTACACTTGACAGGTCAATCCGAACACGATCCGATTAATAAACTGTCGTGTCGTGTCAGCCCATTTATTTTCGTGTCGTGTTCGTGTTATAAAACGGGTTGACACGACATGACACGATTAGACACAAAAATTAAATAGATAATTGCTAAATTCGTCAACCCGAATATCTACTAAACCCACCAATCTGTACACCATTACACAACAAATTTTAAAAAATCAAATCAAATCATATAAAGTTAAAAAACTAATAAAACAGTCCGTAAAGTCATAAATAACCAATAAAATAACAAATCATCCCGCTAAATATATAGAGATCTTAATAAATTCATAAGATTTAATCTTAAAAATCTAAACAAATATAATTTTGCAATAAAATTGAATTATTCAATAAATTATTTTCTCTAGATATTTAGAACAACAATTTTGTCGTAGCATGCTAGGAATTTTAAAGAGCAAATGGAGAGTAAAAATGAGCACAAAAGGAAGGCTTGTCCTTGTAGGGTGTAATTCAAATTATTTTTGTCTCAATGTCAGAAATAGCATAGTATACGAACTGGTCAATCGATACTGAGTGAACATTACCCTCTGGTGAATGCACCACACGAGCTTCTTTTCATTATATATTCGATTCGCCCTATAGGCATATTACATACGTTATTTCTTAAAGGTCTAACCTTCCTCTTTAGACTCGCGTAAGGTCGTTGCTTACCAACTCGTAATAATAATAATATTATTATAGACATTAAATAATAATTAATTAAGAATGATTCATTTACTATATATCAAGCAAATAACCACATTAATATCATTTATTTTCTTTAAGATGTCTTATATAATTAAACAAAATAGACACCCAAACAATTTAATTAATTCATATAATAAAATTTAATTCAATTAATTAATGTCAAAAATTAAATTATCTGATTTTCTATAGTAAAATTTGTAGGGTATTACAAAAAGTATTAAATATAAATATTAAAAAAAATAAACGGGTTCGCGGGTTGAAACGGGTTAAAACAGATTGAACCAGTTTATGACCTGTACACGTTTAAAGTTAAACGGGTCAACCTGTTTCGACCCGAACCCGCGAAACTTCAACCCTAACCCGCTATAACCATGTCGTGTTCGTGTCGTGTTCAATATTGCCGCCCTACATCTCACATTTCTTTGGGAGTTTTAGTCTCAGTAGCTTCTTCCACTCTCACCCTAGGAAGTTGAGGTGCACGACTGATTTTTCTTTTCGGATTTTTTTGATTTCATATTTGTTGATATTTTTTTGGGACATAATTTAGATAGAATGTACTTGTATTATAATTTTTATAAAAATTTTTGTTTAAATTAAAAAGAATTTGAATTATAAAAAAGCAAGTGGAGGTGAGAATATAATATTTTAGAATTAGATTATCCTTTCATAAAACTTAGATCATTTAAATTAATATTTTAATTAAATTAAAAAAAATTCTGAATTAAATTATTATTCAACTATAGCATTAAATTTAAACATTATTTCCAAGTAATTTAAGTGATAAAGTTTAAAAAATAATTTACCGAGTACTTTTTAACTATTTATATCATGGCATGCACTCTAATTTTTTTGGAAAAAAAAATCAAATACATATTTTGTAACATAACTTATCAAATTTTAACATTTCTTGACATAATAAAAGTAACAAATTCTTATGCGCCCTTATTTTCTGGTTAGGGAAAGCCACATACGTGAATAAAAAGCAAATCAGAAGTCAACTCTGCAACTCAAATCACACGTGTCATCAAATCGTTGGATGGTACACTGTGTCTTTTATGTGGATGCTCGTACCAACACTTAGTTTCCTTTTTTTTTTCTTTTTTAATTTTCATTTTTAAATAATATCCCGTTATAACTAAAAGATCAGATTTTCAAAAATGACAAATCATAATGGGAGTGGCGACGGGTGCTGTTTCCCATGTTCACACAATTCAAGGCACACTATATTTTGTTGAATAAAAAAAAAAAAGGCACACTATATTTTCAATTTTAAATTATTTTTAAAAATCTCCAAAAAAAAAAAATTGAGCAAGGGATTTAGTATTTCAATAAATCATGTATAGTAGAATTATAATTTATAATGATATAATTGCAAAAATTATTGAATGTTATAATTTGATTTTAAGATAAAGAATTACAAGAAAGTCTATTTATTAATTAAAAATGTTATTAGTAGAAATTCCTGACCCGCCATGGGCTAGCACGTTTGGGCTTGCGATCCGGTGGACTAGCCTGCACGAGAGAACCGTTGAACCAATTGCTCTCTTATTTTTTTTTTATATTTCAATTTTTAAAATGGTTAATTTTTTTTTTTACATTTTAATCCCTAATAGTAATATACTTTATCATAATCCCCAAAACTCTATAAATATCCTCAATTCACCCCAAAACTCATCAAACACTCTCTAAACTTCTCAAACTCTCTTATTCTCTCTACAAAAGTGTTAGAATATAATTTATTTTTGTATTATACTGTTTTAATTTTTCAAGAAAGTTTTCATATTTTGGAAGATTGTTGAGTGACAGAATAATGGATACAAGTAGTAAAACTTCACAAATTGTTATTATTCTTGGTCATCAATTAGTTAGTATTTCTTAATCTTACATTCTTATTTTTTAGTTTTATTAATTATTTTAGTTATTTATTTAATTTTTAAATTAATTTTTTTATTTATATTTTTCAATTCTCTTATTTCATTATTTGTTAATACTTTATTTTATTTTATTTTTTAACTTTTATTTAAATTTTGATTGTTTGTTTTTTTTTAGAAATAATGGATTCAAATTAATATCATCATTTTTCTTCATCACAATCATCTACACATTTTAATTTCAATATAGAGTCAGCCTTGAATTTAATAACTAAAGAAATATGTAATGAAAATAAAGGCCCTAGTAGGCCTAGCGTTAGTGTTTCACAATCATAACCAACTCCAACTATTAATCATAACGAATCTAATATAGGTGAGGATGATGTTGAAACAGCGGATGTTATAGCTAAAATAAAAACATTTATGGTTTTGAATCTTTTTGAAAATGATATTGATAATGACAGGGTAATATGTAAATTTTGTAGGGTGATATATGCACATGAGAAAGGAGGAGGGACGGAAACATTAGTTAGACATATGAAAATGTCACATAATAATTTGTTAAAAACCTACTTAAACAATAACAAATACGTACTACAGAATATCAAATTATTAATAATTTTCAATATAATCATAGAAAAAATAGAAGTGAATTTGCTAAAATAATTGTTCAAACTAAATTATCTTTTAATTTTGCAGAAAATCCATATTATGAACAATATATACAAAATAATTGTCAATCAGCATGGAAAATGATTCCTAAAACAATGTCAAAAAATGATATAATAAAGATATAAAAAGAAAAAAAAAATATTTAATTGCTATATTTGATTCTTATAATTGAAAATTTGCTCTTACTTGTTATGGGTGGACTGCAATTACTAATGAATCTTATTTGTACATTACATGTCATTAGATAGATTATGATTAGTTAGTATAAAAAATGACTATTCGTTTTAAATTATTTGAATATCCTCGTGTAGGTAGTAGTATAGTTAGAATGATTACTCAAATATGTCGTGAATATAGGATTTTAAATAAAATTATTTCTATTTTTTTAGATAGTGCTTCAAATAATGATTCTGCCATGACAATTTTGAAAAATATTATGAATCTTATGTTAGATGGTATTTTATTTCATACTAGGTGTGCTTGTCATATACTTAATTTGTGTGTTAAGGAATGATATAAATATGTTGATGATATTGTTAATATAATTAGAAATATTGTTTTATTTATTAAAACCTCCTCAATTAGGTAACAAATTTTTAAGGCATTATGTCGATAATAAGGTGTATCTTTTAAAAAATTTAGATTAGATTGTAAAATTAGATGAAACTCAACTTTAGATATATTTGAAAGTGCTATACATTCTCAAACCCAACTTATTGAAATTTATACTAGTAACAATTTTCAATCTAAACTAACTAAAACTCATTTTGAAAATTGTATTGCACTTTCAACATTTTTATTTATTTTAAAAGAAGTCACTGAACTTTTATCGATATCTTATTATCTTATTACTCATCATATTATTTCAAAACTTGCTAAGGTAGCACGTATTTTTTGTGAATATATGGATAATCCCCAATATGGTTATTTTATGAGAAGTATATTTGAAAAATATAAAAAATATTATGAAAATATTCCTATTTTATATTATATGGCATTGTGTATGGATCATCGAGTAAAACGGTTAGATTTCATAATATTATTGAATATTTATATGAAACATTAGATTTTGATTAATCTCAAACACTTAAAAAATATAAAAGATAAAATTACTAAATCTCTATCTGACATGTATAAGTTTGAGTTTGAGTCTTCTTACTCTGATTCTCTTAGTTTTTCTTTAGGTAGGCAAGATTCATCATCATCTAACAATCACTTTTAACTACCATGAAAATCTACCTCTTCAATTTCATTAGTATTTAATCCATGGAGTATTATGAAACGTACAAAAAAATCACCTATCACTTACAACGAGATAATAATTTACGAGATGCAGCATTTGGTAGAAAATAAGGATCAATATTTTGATATTTGTGGTTGGTGGAAGGCTCATATAAGTCAATACCCAATTTTATCTAAAATGGCACGTGATCGTTTGACACCATCAATCTCCATAGTACTATCGAAAAGCGTCTTCAGTGAGAGCGCTCGAACAATTGATAAAATAAGATATCGATTGGCTCCTCACACTTTGAAGATATTAATGTGTTGTAGTAGTTGGTTCGTAATCGAAGATAGGATGACTAATTCGTGGATTATTGATAATGACTCAAATAATGAATGGGGTGAGCCAAGTAGTTATTTTAGTATTATTGTAATTAGGAATTTATGATAAGTAATATTATATATTTAATTTTATTTTTAGGATATTTATTATATTTTTAAATATTAATTATTATAATATTTTTAAGAGGTTTATGCATTAAAACTTCCTTTTATATAATTTTTATTTTATTAATTAATAAAACATATAGGGGTTCAAGTCAAACCCCCTATCACTTAAAGGTAGTTTTTTTATAAATTTAAAAAATCGTGTTATTTAAATAATAATAAAAAATTACAAAACAGTTGAATATTAAAATTTTTAATCGAATTAAGTAAGAAAAAAAAAAGAATAAACCCATGGCCCGGCCTGCGAGCCTCACTGCACAAGGGCTCAGGTCGAGCCAGGCCCAGATCCTCTGACACAGGGATCGGCCTGCACACCTCGCGAGCCGATTTTTAGATTCGGTCTGACATGACTTGAAATTGTATGGGTCGGCCCAACTGTCAATACTAATCATATTCTTTATTTGAACCTCACTTAATATTATACATTTAATAATTTTTTATGAAATTAATTTCAAAACAATTCTTATCCGTTCACATTATAAATATATTCTTAATCCAACAATGCATTTAAAGGGCAATGTTGGCAAAGAACGCCATCTTCCCGGTTTTCCAAACTGTCTGTTTCTGTATCTTCCCGCCAATTCTTAAACCCCAAAAAAGCAAACCGCAAAACCATCATGGCCACCTCCGCAGCTGAAAATCCCTCCGCCTCCGGCCGTCCTCCACCGCTTACCGACATTGACATAATCCAGCTAGCCCAACAGCACGACCACCACCACCACCCTCTCTCTTCCCAACCCACTATCTCTACCACCACAACGCCCGTCAAACTTCCGCCATTTCTCCTTTCAGAATCCTCCCACAAAACCCTCCTCTCCTATGTCAACTCCCGGGCCACCGCTTCTGCGAATCCTTCTTTTGCAGTCTCGGAGTACGTCTCTGCCCTTATCTCTCTCACTTCTCTCCATTCTTCTCTTGCCTCTTTCCTTCACTCTCTTCTCTTATACTACATATCCCTCTTCACCTCCCATAAAATTCCCCATGATCGTTTCTCTCTCTCCACTGTGCAACTCTTCTCAACCCACCTTGATGTCATTCTGGTTGCCGATTTACCCTCTATTGTTGATTTGATTACCTCCTATATCCCGAAAATAAGGGATACTGAAGATGCCCATCTGCTAATTCTTTTGCCGAAATGTCTTCAGTTGATTAAAGCTTCAAATGAGATTGAAAACTCGCAGAATTATGTGAATTCTGTTGTTGACGATATGATTAAGTCTGATTGGAGTAAGGGTTTGTTGGTCAAAATGGTGGAAATCATTCGGGATTTCTCGTTTGTCGAGAAACTGAAAAGAAGGGATATTCTTGAAAAGATATTTACCGGGATGAGGGATGTTGACTTGCAAGATTTGCCAGGTTTGGTTTACCAGTTGCTAGTTTTGGCATCTAAAGGGTTCGGTAAGAAGGAAGTGATTGAAGGTATTGTGATGCATTTTGGGGAGAAAGTGGGCGGCAAAGGTGGCTCTATAATGAAACAAGTTGAAGGGACTGTGTTGCTCCATGTGAATTTTGCGGTGAAGCAGGACCCTTCTCTAGGGCAGGAGGTGTTGGGGCTGGTTAGGTCGGATTCCCGGGCATTTAATCATTTTACCGTAGCTGTTTTGCTTTCAGTTGCTAGAGTTAGGAGATTCAGTCAGAGCACTATTGGAGTCTTAAAATCAGCATTACTTTCAGCCTATAAAGATTACAAGTTTGCAAGGTAAGTCCCTGTTTTTGTACTCACGTTCAATCTCTTAAGTTCACTTCGGATTGTTATAGGTAGTGATAATTCATGCTCACTTCATCTGACATCTCTGGAAAAATGTTCTCCCAACTGTGGCTTGTTAGAAAAATGATAAGAAACTTACTGGAATCAATACAAGAAAAGGCTTTCTAATCATGGCGTAATGAACTAATGCTGATTTTCTGCCTCTAGTTTGAAGCATTTTGCTGCCATAACATGGTGAGAAATCGAATCAATCAGCTATGACTTTTAAAATAAAAAAATAAAGGTTGTTTCTTCCTCTTGTTTGGGGCATTTTGCTACCCTAAAATGGCGAGAAATTGAATCAATCAGCTATGACTTTCAAAATAAATAAAAACATAAGTAAAGGTTGTTTCTTGATTAACTTTTGCAATTTTCTGGAGGTTAAGAAACCGGGAATGTGCCTTAAAACATGATTATCATCTTCTCTGTAAGCTCTTTGCTGTTATTGTTTCTCACACCAGGATGGCAGTTTCGAAACCTGTTGATTATTTACTGTTTCATTCTCACTTTCTTATAGCTTCTGGGTATTGTCTGTCCTGATGTTTCAGAGATTGTGAATGGCTGCCAGATGATTTGGAGGAAGAATACCTTCAGATTGTTCGAGTGATGCAGGAATCCACACTAAGAGCTGTAATTTGCTTTCTATAATTTTCCTGATGAGGATGCATTCTACTGTTAGTAGTTATACTGAAAATAACTCTCATGCTAAGCATGGCCTGATTGTATATTTCTTTTATTGTGTATTATGATCATTGATTAGCAACAAATGATCTTCATCTTGTCCTCAATTGCATCGAAAAGTGCTTGATAATTCTGTAACTTAACTCCCAGGTGGGAGTATAAAGAAAAGTACAAGTTGTATGACAACTCTGTATACTTAGGTTTGAAGTGGGTACATATCATCGTTGATTTGGAATACTAAGCATATAACTTTCTTTATGCGTGGGGTCAGTGTTGCCTGCTGCCTTCCTTTCAAGATTGACATCCAATGTTTTAAACTAATTGTTTGAAGAATTAATCTGATTTCTTTAGGTTTTTTTTTTTTTTCTGTTTTACATCTGTGTTCGCAGGTAAATGAAAGCAGTTACGGGAGAGAGCATATTGCTCCTAGCATTGTACAATTGGCATTTGGATTGCTTGAAGGAGTTGAAGAGGGAACCAAGAAAGAACTTGACAAATCCAATTGTTTGTTGGGAATTGAGGGCCTAGGTTGTCAGATGCTGAAAAGTTTATTTGAAATTCATGACATGGCGAGGAAGGAGGTCGGTTGTAGTCATGAAATCTGTTGCTTTACTTTCTTTTGTTGTTGCAAACACTTTTCCAGGCAGGGACAAGCATAAAGTATAATGGTATAATCTCCACATCATGCATGAAGTAAGTTTCAGTTGGCAAAACTGGTGTGTAAAATTTGATCAAAACATATAGCTTACCTTTCCCCTCCATGTTCTATCTTTGCTGGGGAACCAGTAATGGAAAATAAATTTGATGAGAATTTTGAACTTCTTTAATGAATTTAGTATCCTTTAGAACAATTTCTGCTTAACATGTTGGATTTGCATTTGATTGATTTAAATCGGCCTTAAAAAAATATCTGCAGAGCTGTATTTTACGTTCTTTGGACATCAGCTATTGCTTTTGGGAAAGCTTTTTATCCTGTAGAATATTTAGACTGCATGTGATGGCTAGCTATTGAGCAGATATTGACGTTGTTTTATTGATGCAGATAATTGAGCAATGCAAATTTCGCATCCTCTCTTTGAAACCTGAAAAGGCTTTGCCAATTATAAGGTAGAGAAGACTCCTTTGGTGTCAAAATTATTTGTGTTGTCTAAGTAAAGGCAATAATTATTAGCTTGAGCATTTGCGTTTTTATGGTAGACTGCTTCGGCATCTGATCCAGAGTCATCCATATCCAATGTTGGAGCATGTTGCTCATCTGAAGGAATTGCTGGACTATTTTACCTTTGTTCAGGATAAAATTTCATCAGAGCTTGTATCTGCTTTATTGCCTCTTACTAAATTCAGCCATGAACTTCAGGTACTCAATTCTTTTCATATATCTGTCAACAAAGTTATCTGCTTGTCAGAGAAGAAAATAGGAGAATTTATTTATTTATTTATTTGTTGCTAAATGAAATATGTTATTGAAATTAACTACAAAGTATACATCTCTTATTTTTGAACAAGAAAAAGAAGATGTCAGCAATCTATGTCTGTAACATGTATTACTTGATCAAGTTTTCTTCCAAACTAACGCCTTTCTAATAAACTTCATCTTGTCATTTCCATTAACAAAATAAAAAGTTTGATTGTCTCTCACTTCCCCTTCCCTATCCCTCCAACCCCCCTTTTCTGCTGCTTTATTGTTTTATCTCATTTTATTCTTTTCTTTACAATTTATCCTTTTCAACTCTCTGGTCTTTTCCATGATGCAGGACTATCTCATTTTAGTCTTAAGGAAGGCTATGTTTAGGCGAGAAGATTCAGTTCGTCTGGCTGCAACCAATTCAATTATTAATCTGATTTTTGTAGAAAAGCAATTCAAAACTGACGGGCCATTATCCTTTCAAGAATCAAGCAGCCAAGCCAGTTGCAGCCAGCAGGCTGAAATATGCTGTGCAACAGGCTCTGGTCTCTTCCAGGAGCTTAGCGGTTTGCTGCAGAGATGTCTCTATCAGCAGGTTTTCCTAATATTCTCTTTCCATTTGCTTTCTATTTTAGTTTAAAATGGAAATTCTCTGTTTAAGAGATGCCTTCACTGATATATGTTTTGCATTCTATTGTGAATGTATTTTCTTATCATTTCGCTCATAGTAAATTAAAAGCAAAAAGAAGACTTTTCATAATACATTGTACCTTTCATTAGGCAAAAGTAAGAGATGCCTTGTACCATGGACTAGTGAAGCTTGTTTTGGCAGATGCATTAGTTGCTGGGGCTGTTTTTGATCTTCTCTTACCACACTTTCTACGGTTTTACAGAGAGGTATTTATTCATAAGCTCAACCAAGGATTTTTTTTTTTTAAATCCCTCTTAGAGCTTCATGAAAGAAAAAGCCATCAACTTCTGTGTTTTTGTCTAGCACAGCTGTTATTCATCAATTTTACTATCATTCAGTTGATGGGTAATGGTGGAATAATGTCTTTTCAGGATTCGGATGTCCAATTGGCCGTTTCTAATTGTGTTAAATTAGACAACGGCAAAGTTTATATTGAAGAGCCACTGGACTCCTTTCTCTCTTGCATTTCTTGGATTCTTCAACTTCAGCCATATGGTAAAGCTGAACATCTGCCAGATTCATGGGCTAATTTTGGCTTCTCTCTCACACAAGAGAATGAGGTATTGCTTATGCAATATGGAAGATTTGATTAACTGAATGGCTCTTAATATTGATATGGACTTGATACAGGCTGGAAAAATGTGCTCTGGAGAATTTTTCTTTAATGCATTATCTAAGATTCGGAAGTTTCTCAGAAGTGCTAATCTGGAAGGTCAGTGAGGCCCTTTAAGCATAACCAATTACATCAGAATAAGTTTGTGAAGCAGTCATAAAAAAGATCCTGTTATTTGAATAAATTCTTGATTTGCTTCCGAAACTTAATTTATTTGGAATTATGTCAATTGTTTTTGGCTCTTATGTGAGCTATTCCTGTATGCTCATGTTTATTTGCATGTTAAAGCAGGCTTACTTGGTAAATCTCAAGATACAGACTCTACACCTTCAGAAGAAGACGAAAAATGGCAATGCTGTGCTCTTGTGCTGTTGGGGGTTAGCAAGGTGTTGTTGAATATCATTGTCACCGAGTTTGGAAATGCAACTGTTGTCAAGAAGGTTGAATTGGAAAGTGAACTCTATGAATTTGTCCATATTCATGATTTTCTGGAAAAACATACATGCACTTCCAGGCAGGGTAGTGGAATAAGAAGAGGCACAGTAAAATCTACTGCCAGTGATACTTCAGATAAGCTCGATTCAAGCAGCTCTAAATTGTATCGGGAGCGAATTCCTCTCTTGGCAACTTCAAGCATATGTTGGCTATTGCAAGCTGCCCCTGAAAAATGGTTATCTGATTCCTTCAATGGCCGTGCAGCTTCTCAAAACCATAGCCAGCTGGCCTCCATTAATGTATCAGTGAATCATTCTAAACTGATTCAATTTTCCTTGAATACTTGCCTACATCAACTAACGTCCTTGCCGTTTGTGGGAAGAGATGATCCACTGAAGATGTTGATCTATGGGGAAATCAAGTCATTGGGACCTCCTTTGTTGAAATTGGTTTGGTGGCTTAAATCAAGATCAAATTCACAGACAGATCCAAAAAAGAAGGAAGCCAAGGGCAGGAAAGGTGTTGATGACACAAAGGAACATATTCATTTAACGCTTGTCTGCTTGAAAAAATTGATGGCAGTAAGTATCAGCAGCTCAGAATTCAGTAGCTTAATTGAAGATTTGGTGTCAGTATCTGAAACTGAGCATGGACCAAGAGATGTTTTAAATACTTTCTGCCAAAAGGACTCTGATATAGCTGATGGTGTAGATGACCAGAACACAAGAAACAAAGTATTATTCATCAAAATTATGAAGCTGTTGCTCTTGGAGCTTCTTGAGCTTTCCTTCTTCCGAGAAGTTGAGGTAGAGATACCATACTTTTGATATTTCAATTTTCAGCTTATTTGTTTTCGGATTCCTATTTTTGATCTATATGCCTGTCTAACATTGAGAGTAAGTGAGGAAAACAATTCAACATATAATGCAGGGTATAAACCCCGTTAGTAACTTTTATTCAAGACACTATACGTATTTTCTTAACTCCTGTATATTTAGAGGTTTGAAAATCCAATTTGTTCAACTAAAGAAATATACATCCCAACCGATGGGGTTGATAATTGCTATATCAAAATACATATGCTAAAACAGATGCCAAAAATGAAATTTATCTGAACACTGTGAACCAAGATTTACTGGTTTCTCTCTTGAGTAGCACTCAAATATTAGCCTTGGGGCAGAGATTAGTTGGACAAATGAGGAACCAAGAAAAAAAAACGTTGCTAGTCATTGATGCTCAGGCACTGGAATGAAACTTGATATCTTTTGTCAATTGTGAAATCTATCATATGGCTTCTGAACAATGCTGTTATACATGGTATAGGTGACATGTTACTTTTCTCTCTATTATCAATAGCCTTCACCTTGGCTTGCATTGTTTCCTTCTAACTATAACTGTGTATAAATTTTCTGTCAAAATTATATCTAAAGCATGTTATTGTTCTCAGGTCGTCTGTGATATTATAATGATGATTGGCCACCAAATTGCAGTGCGACAACGAAGTCCTGTTGGAGGCTGGGTGCTTCAAATATGCAAAAGCAGTAATGTGCAAAATCCAAAAGTTGCAAAAACTTTGGTCTCTCTTGCTGTTTCTTTAAGTTTACCTCCAAATGACTTAACTGTTGCTCAGGACCTGGGTTCAGAACTTTTGAAACTAGAGGAATCAGAGACAAGTGAGGACTTAGAGATATCTGAAGCTTTCAAGATTGTGAATAGAACAACTCGTGCCGCAATAGCCTCTGCTATTCTGCAGTTAGTTGAGTCAAATATTGCTGGCATGGACTGGATCATTACAAAGCTGAAGACCACCTCTGCTCTTATTCAGAAAGGCATATCCTTTGATCAAAATTGTAAACTTGCTCCCGAATTGTCATTAGAGGATGCTCTTTATTCCAGAGCAGAAGCTATTGCCAAGGTCTTATCTTCTTTTGTTTTAATGGAACTTAAAGGTATGCTAGTCATTAAACTCAACCTAATGCTCACATTTTATCCTTAACCTCTATCTGCTTGGTTGTTATTCAACTTTGGGTTGTAAAAATCTGCAGATCCTCAAGCAGAACATTTGCTGAAATTGGCTGCCAAGTTTTACAAGGAATTAGCTCGAATGTCGAAGCTTCGCATTGCTCCAAGAGGTTGCAGACAAGTTTTACCCAGCATCACCTACCAGAAGCTCGTGGAAATAACATGCAGGGAGCTAACAGCTCCTCTGTATAATTTCATGTCACAAATACAAAAGGTACGAACCATTCAACTTCTTAATTAGGATTATTCATCTCAACATAAAGGGTGCCTTTATTTGATAGTTATATGATGCTCCCCAATTTTATAGAATCAACAAGAGGGTAGAACCACCAAAATCAGGGGAATGGCCCACAAAATCAAAAGAGAAAACAAATGCATCCCAGACTTGATCTTTCAGATAGAAGACTATGAGAAATATCTAATCCAACTTAGCAAAGCAACCAAAGTTAACCTATTGAGGCATGCCAAGCGGAGCACTTCAAGGGATTTCAAAATCTTAGACCCAAAAGACTTTGCAAGAGAAGAAGATGCTCCAAACAATGAAACTGATGATAACAATTCGACTGGTGCTGATAATGAATCATCTCAAGGGTCAGATAATGAAGAGGAAAATGGAGTGGACAAGGTTCCTTCATCCCCTGAATCTGCCATTCCACGGGCTGCAGAGGATTCAGGGTCAGGTGATGAAGATGAAGCTGACACGGACCCTCCTAATGCAAAGAGATTAAAGAGGGGTAACATTATCGAGGACTCAGCGGATGAAGAAGAAACAGAGACACCCCTGAGTCTGGCCTTCTAGGACACAAATTCATTTATCATTCACAGCATGCTTGTAAGTATTTTACAATTGTGAACACAAGAACATGTTGGACATGAAATCTTGCATGCATGGTAAATTGTCACAATTTGATGTTTTGCTTCAACTTCTTCTAAGCATACATGGTCATCATTCATTTACATTATTCTATCAAGGTCCTCTTGGTTCTTACACTGTGGGTTCGAATCCTGTTAGATTGTCTTTAAATCAATTTAGGTCAAAATCTTAAATTTATCAGACTGTAAATCTTGGACGCAAAATAATTGAATTATAAAAAAAAATTTGATGCACGTCAAAACTAACAATACAAGTTTACAAAGTTAAACATCAAACTCAAGACCTACTTAACTAATCCCTTTATTACACCCACTGAAAAATTACCTTAAACGAAAACAAACTTCATTTTTCACCTGAGGTTTGAGCTGTGCTCTTTCTTTTGTAGAAAGCGAAATTACAGGTAGGGAATAGTACTATTAATATCTTATCTTGTATCTACCAAAGTTGCAGTACTAGTTTGTTTGTAGTATGTATGATTCACGCAACAGAGAAAATGAAAGTAAAGTTGTCGTTTACTACAAGCATCATCACCTCCTAAATAGTAAAAACTGTCCCTATTCCTCAGTCCCCAGTCTTCCCCCTTTGACAGTTTGGCAATTGGCAGCTCACCATTTTGGAACAGTCCACAAGTAATTACAAAAAAGAAAGAAAAATAACAACCTTACTTCCAACAGGCAACAAAATGCACATCACACCTCAATAACTGTTGATGGAGTCTATAAAACAATTACGAGTTTAAATTTATTTATAATGATAATATTTAGAATAAATATTTTAAAATTTTAATAAAATAGAATCGTACATTATTTTTTAAATATTTTAATCTAAATTAAATAATACATAACATACGTTACAAGTTTAAATTTATTTATAATATTGAATTAAGCATTATATATCACTTTTTCAATCTCTACTATTATAAATTATATATCATAAAATAAATTATATGTTTAAATTTAGAATTAAGTAATTATTTTATAAATATCTAATATTTCAATAAAATTGTATTTCTTGAGTTGGTATAATTAATTAATATACATAAATTTCACACAACTAATCAGAATTCAAACTTCTCTTATGATATAATTTTATCGCATAGGACTTATTTAATCATCAATATATTATTTTATTAAATAATAATTTAATAAAAGAATCGTACGTATTAAAGAATATGAATAAGATTCTTAAAATATTTAAAAAATAAAAATTATATTACTAGCAATGATGTTAGAGATTAATATATTTTCTGGTGTAAGTTTAAACATCAGAAAGACCACACATCACTCACCACCAAATACAGTGTGTTTCTCTTAGTTTTCTTTTCTTTTTCTCAGAGACAAGGGTCTTTCATAGTCTCCTTTTGCTGATTCTATCAATTAACGAAGGAAAAATGAGCGAAGAAGCCAAGAGGATGGTGGGCGGAGCTGTGCTGCCCAAATCGCTGGCTGATGATCGAAAGTCATTGGCCGATGATCGGAAATCCTTGTCGGGTTCGGCACCCACTACAGCCACAGGAAAGAAATTCATAATCAAAAGCGCTGATATGAAAGATGATATGCAGAAAGAGGCTATCGACATTGCCATTTCTGTAACTCTCCCTATTTCCCTATCTACTCTCCTTTTCTTATTTTTTATTGTTTTTTTAAGGAATATAAGTTGTTTGCCAAAAATATAGGAAAAAGATTTGATTTTTAGGCAAATGGGTAGTTTCATCTGAATATCTGGTTTATTATACATGTCTGTATAGGCGTTTGAGAAGCACAATGTGGAGAAGGATGTAGCTGAGTTCATAAAGAAGGAGTTCGATAAGAGGCATGGACCTACTTGGCATTGCATTGTTGGAAAAAATTTCGGTAATTAATCTTAACTCACTTCACCTTTTTTTTAATTTTAATTTTGTTGAATATTGCTGCGATAGAAAGGAGGAAACTTTATATATAATTGGTTTTGTCCTTGATTTGGGAAAGATTCTCTCCTAAAATTTTGTGATGAATTTGTTTTCTAAAAATAGGAAATGGATCTAGTTTTATTCTGATTCATATTATTCAGCGTTTCGCTGTGTCTGTGGACTTGTTGCTGGCTTGATTTATTAGTTTGCAAATGGATTGCTGTATGGCTGGACTTATAAAGGATCTGTTAAGCATGGCAAAATTTTACATTAGGTATATGTAGATTTTTTTGTTTTTAGCAATATCAATTTGATTTGCTGAACGTACTATGGATTATTAACAGGTTTTTGCATTTTATAAGTTGGACCTTTCACGTTGTCTTTTTTTTTTTAGTTGACATATGGTGAGCTTATCTCCCCCCCCCCCCCCCCCCAAAAAAAAAAAAATGGGTGATTTTGATTCTAAGAAGGGCTGTAAAGTATTGGTCTATGGATATGGCAAGTTTCTGATGCATGCAGATTGGCAGATTTTTGGATTCAAGGAAGGATTGCAGAAGTATGGATTAAATCTTTTACTTTAAATCTGAAGCACACTAGTTCTAGGTTTGGTACTTGGGAATTAAGTTATCAAAGGCTAACTAAAGATCTATTGGCTTGAACTTTCTTGAGCATGATAAAGTACTGATGCTTATCACCATGATTTCCAACCTTGGTTTTCATCCTTTCATCCTAATGGATTAAGGAATTGCAGGAGAATTAGACTTTGTAACTTGGAAACTGGCTAAGAATAGAAAATTAAAATAGCCAAGAGACCTGCAGTACTCAGATTTTTTTTTTTTTTTTTAAAGGAATGCATTATTCTGAAGTTTGATTTTCTTTTGTTTTAATTGGTTATCTAAAAACCTTGTCAGGGTAATCAGACTATAATTTAGGACAGATATACATTAATAGACAAAATATATTAGATGTGGGACCATTTGAAGGAAAGAACCTGAAATGAAACATTGAAGGTTGGACCCTGTAGTTTGTTTAAGTGACCATTTCAAGAGTTAATGAATGTAAAGGTCTATAAGCTTTGGGAAGTCAGGGGGATATGGCCCTCCTTGTCCTTCACATACCATCAACCATGCCACTACTGTTTACTTTCTTTCCAGGATACTTTCAGCAAAATATTTCCGTGACATGAATCTGATTTGCTTGGGATGATCATTGTTAATCACAAAGTCTAATAGTGCTAAAATCTGGATCAGGTACAGCTGCACCTCAAAAATTAGGAAATATAGATCTCTTACATAAACATTATTGGGAGAATGAGACATGATTTATATGCTACAAAATATTCTCAGTGACTTACTTGGGGTTAAAAGGAAAATCAATTCTGATTTGGAAAGGGATGCTTTTATATACTCAAGGCCAAAAGTAAGTTGTTTTTCCTGAATGATTTTGGTTCAATGATGCTTAATTGTCTCAACTCCATTAGATTAATAAACACCTTAGGTTTAAAAAATATGTTGGTTATTGGAGCATAGACAAATCCAAAGATGAGTCATGTGGAGTTCAGATTGATTCCTGTGCCTGGTTGTCTGCATGTTGTTTATGGTGTCAAGTTTTCTATGAAGAATATTTATTGCATATATTCAAATTAGTTGAGGTAGGCAAATGCCTTATTCTTAGTTGGAATTTGATAACATAATTAGATTAAAGTAGCATCCTTTACCATTTTAATACTGAAGCAAAATTACAAAATGTCAATCCTGGGGTTCACAACCCAGTAAATGATTGGAATGAAGCTTTCTAACAGTTTCAGTTGCCTAATGCCTTTCATACATTAGAGGATGGGAACTGCTGAGGCCCCTTACCCCGTCCTTACACATTGTGATTTGCTATGATATTGTCTTTCAAATACAATCAAATTTATCCCTGCCCTCCCCCAACACCATTTTAACATGTTATTTTGATGTTTGGTTCTTCCAAGAACTACTTATGCAAAATGAGTGAAGAATGATTTAGTAGCTAGCCTACATCTTTCTAAGTAGATATAGAAGCTCTAGGCAACCATGGAGTTATGGCATTGCATAATCTTGTTTACCCCCTTGGGGGAACAGCATGTTACTATGTCTTGCATTCAGCATAATATATTTGAAACTCTAATTTGTTCTCATCTATTGTTTCCAAAATTGGTTGCTATTCAAAGAACTGATGCAAAATAATTGTCTTTTGGATTTGTTGCTCCATTATCCAAGGCAAATGGTATTTTTTCTCTTTTTCTGGGTCTTATCCTGATAAGATGTGAAGCTATACTTGTTCTTATCTAAACATGGGTTTGTTTTTCTCTAAACTATATAGATCCTTTTCATTGTGTTGCACCGTGGTAATGAAAAAGTGGATAGATTTTTTTCTACTACTCATATTATCATATACGGACAAGGTATTTCTTTAGATTTCGTGTTCCCTGTTTGAAGTAAAACCAGAAAATATCTGTTTGCCACCCACTTCATTTTGGGTAGGTTCTTCACAAGGCTTTTCTATGACTGACTGGCACTTTCTTTTTCTGAACTGATTGCAATGATTGGCCAAAAAGGATAGTCAGTTTGGCCATATATGAACAAGAAAAGGAAGATGGAGAAAATTGGCCTCTGAAATAGAGTATTTCATTTGTTCCTTTCTTTGTTTTCTAGTAGAGATTTTTCTCTTCTCATGGCCTGTTGAAACCCTGTCATTAAAGATCAAAGAATTTTTTATTAGTTGGATTACCAGATTGAAGTTTCTGACCCCAATTGGGCATTGGTTTTTTCTCCTTTCTGCAGGTTCTTATGTAACTCATGAAACAAACCACTTTGTTTACTTCTATTTAGATTCAAAAGCTGTACTTCTCTTCAAATCAGGCTGAGCCAGAAGAAGCTAACATTGATGATGCCATACCTTCTTGATGTATGTATTTTTTTTTCCCCAGCTTGCCAGAGTGCAAAATATTTAGTGGAAGATTCTCCCTTCTCGTGTACTTGTATATTTCTTTTGATCTAAGGACATCTCTGTAATATTAAAGGACTTAATCCCACTATGTCCATGGTTGATTTGAGGCTTGCTTGTTAATCAGACAGAAGGGTCCAAGAAAGCGTAGTCATATCTTATTGGGAAACAAAAGTGACGAGCGGCTTTCAAATACTATTCTTGTTGAAGGTTTTCTGTTTAATCTTTTATGCAAGTTGGAGGACCTTTTCCATTGGCCAGCTCCTGATACCTTCAATGGCCAAAGTGCAGTTGAACTTTCTTCCATTTACAAATATAGGGAGTCAGAATTTCTTCCCACGACCAACAAACACCCCCCACCCCGGCACGCCACCCCCACCAAAACAACCTCTCTCTTCCCCGCAGGGTGCTGGACATCAAGTTTTCTGGTTAAATGTGTGAAAATTCTAAGAAAGCATACTAGGGCTGTAAAAATGATTGTCCACCTAATTTTCTTGGTTCATGAATCCCAAATCCTTTTCATGGAAAGCTGATTGAGTATGAAGAGGACAAACGTATTTGACTGCATGATGCTGAGGGACAATAAACTCTTTACCGAGAGGTAATTTTCTGTTCATTGAAACACGAAAACTAGAGAACAAAATTGAAAACTGTGGAGCTTATTTGCATTGGGATACCAAAATGCAAACATGGGCCAAACTGTCCCTTTCCAAGAGAAGTTCTGTGTAGACAAAATTGTGCATAAATATTTACCATGAAAAACCTAAATGATTCCAACGTAAGGTACGAACCCTCTTGCTCTTTCCTGTCTCCCGCAGCGGAGGGTATCAAATTTATGGTTCTCAAGCCTCGTGGGCACATAGAATGGTATTAGATTCTATGGTCCTCTATTCTAATCTTGTGTGTCCTAATTTTCTGTCCTCTTCCTATGCTTTGAAGTTCTAAATTCTGCATTGCATTGTATCTGTCTCTCTATTGAATTGGATGGTCAAACGATCTGCCCTACATTTGTGGATCCGACTGGTCTTGGTAGTAAAAGCTTTACTCATCAAACTACTGCTTTGATTTAGAGTTAACTTTTATTTCTCTGTGATGGATAAAAACAGAAATTGTAAGATGAAAAGACTAGCACCTGATACTCTTAAATAAAAGTTTAGTATATTGGATACACCATATGATTTTCTCCGAAAGCATATTCATATCTGATTGAATTGAGAAACGAATGTTAAACAATGGAGTTAGAAATTATTCTCGAACACGTGAAAAGGGGCAGCATTGAGATCCCTTTTGGGTATAGTAGAATTCAGGATCTGGTAAAGTCACTAGATGCATGTTACTTGTTGGAATCACAAGGGAAGGGGATGTAAATGTTCTCTAATTCTAATCTGACCTACCATGATGTGCCATGACAACTCCATGTCCACTGCAATGGTACTTCTTTCTTTGATTCAGAAGGGTTCAATTTCACGTAATTCAAAATTACGAATTAAATAATTCATTTATTTATTTTGTCTATTTTTTGTGACCCATTATATCATAATTAACCTAATCATTTTCTTGGGATTTGATGAATGAAAATGGGAGCTCACTAACTTGCATGGGCTTCCACTATTGCAAGATATTTGGGGCCACTTAGAAATAATGTGTCCCTATGCCTTTCATCCTCCCGTATGATTATGCTCTCAATAATAGTTTCCAAACTTTTGGTATCTTTCCATGAATTGAATTCAATAATTTCAATTATATGGACAAAAAATTATTTTGAACCCCAACAAGTAACAACTCCCAATCCCCACACTTCTCCCAAAAAACCAAAAGAAATCCATTGCAAAAAACAAATGGTACATTCCTAAGTTTGTCTACTTCTTGCATCTTTCTCTGTCAAGATCACCAAAGATTAAACAATGCTTTTTCACTTTCTAGTTCAATGTCTATCTCTTGTGTGCATATGGTAACAAATGACTGAACTCTGATCATATGGTGTAATATAATATCCTTACAAATTTAAGTTAGTAATTTAGTTGTAAAAAATATTTTTTTTCAATATTAAAAAGATCTTGTTTTCTCGATTAAATATGTGTTACTTGTCTTGTCTAATTACACTCTTTTATATTGCATTTCATTATGTAAAATTTAAAAATCATTTAATTGTTCATAAATATATCTTTCTTATTATTTACAAAAACGATTATAACATTCTTTGGATCATAAACAAAGTCTTTAACCCTAACTGGATATTTAGAAAAGGAAACCACCTCGATCTCCATCTCCAAAAACACCCCACACCATGCATCTAACTGTGATTTCCTCAACTCCAAGAATTTCACATCAAATTTCTCAAAGAACACCGAGTAGAGTGATTGAACATATAAATAGAGATGTAGCAGAGAACCACATGGTTTCTCATTTTGCTTAGGCCAACTGATATTACTGTTGCAGCTGCATACAGATTGTAGATTAAAGGAAAAAAGAAAAAAAATAAAAGAAGTACCCAAAACACCCTCCACAGAGCAAAATGGCACATTCTGAATTTCTCTCATGGCTCCATGCTAGGAAGCGAAAAAAAAGGAAGGGACCCAAGAGTCAATACAAAATGCTGCAAGGGCAAAACTTGGAATAGAACCCAATAAAATTAGAAAAAAAAAAAGTAAAAAAAGGAATCTGTGAACTAAAAGTTTCAGCATGCAAAGCCATTTGCTCGATTTCTGGCCCCTTTAGGACAACGAGAAGAGGGAGAAGTTGAAGTTGTTTGAGGTTTGATTGCAGCCAATGAACAGTAGTCAGTTGTTTTAGCTTTTACAGTAGTAGTTTCTTCCTCATCCATGAAAATCTGTCTGCACCTGCACTCCTCGCTACAAAAAGCCCTGTCCCCTCTGTATCAAACCAGTGTAAATCTGTCAAAATTTTCCAAATCAAACCTTAAAAAAAAATGGAAAAGAACAAGAAATAATATCCCTTTTTCCAGGCTTAGATGAGTAGCTAGGGAAAGAGGAGTCGCCAGTCATGTATATGTTTCTTTTCCTTTACTTGTTCTGATACCTTTTGGGAAGCCTACACCCCGTGGAAACTGTCTAGCTACCTGTGCACTTCTCCTTTCATTTCATTTTAGGGGTGTGGTTTTGAAGGAGAGGGGATTTATCATTTTTATGCTTTTATTCTTGGTCCAAACTTGTACGTGCAGTTGAAAGCTAGCTGGCCAGGATGGACAATGCAAGCTGCAAGTATCCCAGAGAGAACATCGATTTCTTGGTTTCTTTCTCCCATTCACCAAGCAAAATCCTCATAAAGAAGCATTAAAACTAAGCCCTAGTGAAAGAAGAATTTGCAAAAAAGGAAAAAGTTGAGAACTTTGCAGCTTACTTGTACATGTAGATGTCTCTGCCAGGCAAGAGTTTCTGCTTGCAGAGAAAACAATAGTCAAGAAATCCAGCAGCCGGAAAACTCATCATAGAAGAGTTCCTCCTCGAAAAGGGATTGTAAGTAGATGAAGGGGTACTGGGAGAAGGAGAAGATGCAGGAGAAGGTGGTTTGATCATATTCATGCTAGCTTTGCTGATAACTTGGGAAGCTTTCTTGGGAATACCCTCCTGCCCTTCCAACACTACACTTAAACCCACCATTTCATGGTATATTTCCTCCAGCCCCTCTGGTCTCTACGCGGTGGCGGTGGCGGTGGCGGTGGCGGTGGTGGATGGTGGATTTGGTGCTGGTTTTGGAAGATTTAGTTGATGAAAAGACGAGAAAAATAAATAGAGTAAGAGAGGGTCCCCAAAGTTGAAGCGGTACAAAGGAGGATTGGGACCCTCCACAGAGCATTTAGCAGAGAAAGGGCAGCAATACGGACGAGTAGCGTAGCCTACGATCTAAATTCGAGTGCTTCTTCTTTGCCACGTACCCCTTGGCTTTCAATTTCAAATGCATTCATTTCCTTTGTACTTGCAATCGCTTCTCTCTCTCTCTCTCTCCCTTTTTTTTTTTTTTTTTTTTGTATTTCCTCTTCTTTGTCCTCTTGTGAGTCCCCCTTCTTTACTATAACTTTTATTTAGATTGTATTTAAATAAAGTTTTTCTTCTCTAATACAACCTTTTACTATCTTTTCTTGGTGGGTTTTTGGTAGCCAAGTCACTTCTACATTGTGCTAGCTAGTTTCAAAAGTTTGGGAATGGTTTTCTTCATACATTGCAGCATTTGTCATGGCTTAGGGTTGGAGGAAAGAAGATGATCTGACTTTTAATAACAGTATTGTTTAGGGTAGATATAAACATTGATGGACTTAAATCTAGCTAGAATTTGGTGCAATGACATGAGAGTCATTTTATCAAATTTGAGAACGGTTGCAGCAGCATTTGACTATGATTTTTGTCGTATCGTGATAAAAGATTAAGAATTTAAATTTTATTAGAATAGTAGTTATATAATCATATTATTTTTTATTAGAAGAAGAATATAATATTTTTTAAATCAACATAAATATCGACGTATTTATTCTATTTAACAAAAAAATCTTTGAATCTAGCAAGAAAGTGGATTGAGCTACAAGAGCTTTTTGATTACTTTGGGATCATGGATGATCAAGATAATGAATGAGATTTAGCCAAATGTGTTGTCTGGGAACAAAATCTTGCTTGAATATTGTTGATTTTGTATGTTTGCTTTAGGGCATCTTCAAAAGGATTGACATGATTGGGGCAAAACCCCAGTGAGCACAAGCCAAAGCAGATGGCAGCATGAGCCATGTTTTGATTGAATTAATGCAAGAAAGTAAATGAATGATAGTTCACCCAAGAATAGATGTGTGGAATGTGATCAATGGATTGATAAGGCTTAATCAACAGCTGAACTTTCACATCAAGAAATAATTCTTTGGTTTCTATCTCTTGGAACAATTATGGTACCAGTAATCAAGCATCAAGTACTTTGAGAATGAGAGCTTTGGTAAATCTTGTTGATTTTCATTTGGTTAGAGATTAATGTTTGTTCAAGAGTACAATTATTGTAGGTTCAATTTTCATCCCATTTCTGAAAGGGGCATCTCTCCTAATCCTTCATTGGAAAACCTTGTTGGACCATATCCCCCCCCCCCCCCCCCTTCCCTCCAAACAAGCATAATTTCTTTTGAAATACTTACTATAAAGAGGAAGCGAAAGATAAGATAGATGATAAATATTAAATTAGAGATGAAAATTTTACTAACTAATTAACACTTCTAAAGTTAAAAAAATAGTACATGACGTTCAATACTCATCATTCTTCTTCTTTAGGTTCTTCTAGAATTTTATTTTAAAAGAAAGAATTTCTCAATTAGAGTATTTATAGTTGATTCTTCCCAATATTTAGTGAAATAAGGCTTTCTAACAAAGATGAAAAAGAATGAATGCATAATGACAATTGAACACTTATAGCCTATGCATGTCTTATATAGTTCACTAGAAGTTTAAGTTATTCGAATTTTATGAAATTGTCAGCTACTAATACGATAGTCAATTATTTATATTCTTTTTATCTAGATTTAAATACCTTATTTTTGTATAAAATTCAAAGTTGGATTTTTTAACTTAGACAAAGAAAATAATTTAGAATATAAAATTCTATCTTGAAGTACAAAAATGGCTTTGTGAAATATTTGGTAGATTCTCTCCCTCCCCCCCCCCCCCCCCCAAAAAAAAGAAAATCATGGTATATTAATTTATTTAAATAGAGAATCATGCATATCTAGAATTAATTAAGGTCACTTTTGACAGTGCAATAATCTAAGATGAGATAAGATTGTTGTGAGTGGGAACTTTTTCAATCACCACAAATTCTAGGCAGGTTTAGACATCTATGCATAAATTGATAGAAAGTAACCTTTGTCCTACAATGTTTTGACTTGAGTTTTGTCTATTGTTTTGTCCTTTTCTGATTTTAGTAAAATGAGTTCATTTAAGCCTATCCTCTTTGCAAACTTATCATTATGGGACTTTTATTTTACATTAAAAAAAAATTCCATAAATTAGATAAGATAGAAAAACAATACTATTCATTTATTTGTTTGTTATTTGTCCTTCAAGAATTTAACTTTAAATTTTTTAAAACTTTGACATGCGATCCTCCTTATGTATTGATGTCAAATTTTATTATGATATTTAAATATATTTCTTTATATTATCCTATTTATCTTACTATCGACATTCACCACTTAACTTTTAAAAATATACAAATATATACATACAGGTCTACGATAAAGTTTAAAGATTTTTTTTTAAATTTGAATAAAAAATTTAAATAACGAATTTTTTAAAGCACAAATATCGTATCTAAAAGTCATAAAAATATCAAACACAACTTGATTAGTGGGAAATCATAAAAAGAAATAAGAATAAGAATAATAAAGTGCGTTTTCTCATGAATAGCTAATACCTCAATTGTTTCAAAAAATAATTTGATTACACATTCTCGATCAAGATGGAATAATTAAGAAGAATATTTAGTTGTTGTAGATAAGTTAGGCACTTTTGTATTGTGACATAGTTGACATTTTGATGATTGTAATAATGCCAAAATCGTTTCCTTTATTTATGTGCCAAATTGGATGGAGATAACTAGGAGAAAGTGCTTGGTGATATTTTTTTTGGTCATATATATATATATATATATATATATATATATATATATATGTATATATATATATATATAGCGTTAAAAAATATAATATAATAAAAATTATAATTTATTTGGTAGCACAATTTTCAGATGAGTTAATATATGAAAAATTTCTTAAATTTGTCTAAAATTAATGAAGATATGCGATCCTAATACCACAAAATACCTTTGGATGCTTTTCTTCTTCATAAATTTTCTTATTTTACTTTGAATAAACCAAATAAATATCATAAAAAGTAAAAATTTAAGACATTTAGAGTTAGTCTACAATCTAAGTTAGATAAATAATTACTCCTTTTTCCTCCTATTTACAATTTTACAAATTTACCACAAATTAAATAATACATATATTTTTTTTTACTCCTATGTGTACGTAATTCTTAAAATTTACGTGCTATTAGAATGATTATTTATTTCTTATTTATTAGTAATAGATTTTTTTTAAAAAAATTCTTTGGGTTAAAAGTCCATTGGGCTATGGATGTCAAAATAAGTCTGGCCCAATATCACAAAAATTCAACAAGTAATTGGATCGAGGGAATCCTGGAAATAAAACTAGGCTTGGGCCCAAATTAGTAAGTTTATAAGAGAGCGGGAAGCATATTTGGGCCGGTTACTTGATGGCCCGTAAACTGAAGCTAGAAATTTCCCCAAAAAAAAGGGCTGACCCCGGGAAAGGCAGAAACTGAGGAACGTCGTGCGGAGACTCCAGTTGGAAGAATAGCGACGGCTACCAGTCACTTCTCCGGCTAGTGGATACCGGCGGAAGCTTTTTCCCGGATTCCTGCGAACGAGAAGATTTGTTTTCTTCTTATCGTATTTCGGCGAGTACTTTAGAATGCCTAGCTCTCCTAGTTCATTTTGTTGAATGATTTTTGTACGAGAGGAACTTCGTTTTCTGCATTTTTCTTTTTCTGTTTTTGGTTGAATTTTTTATTTGGTAGCTGCAGTAGGACATAAAGCATGAATCTTTGAAATTTTGAGCAAATTTTCTTGTCTTTGGGTGTTAATTTATTTTATTTTTGCTGTTATTCTGCTGCTAGAGGTGTGCCTAAGTAATTGATTTTTTGATAACAGAGAATTTGGGATTCTATAATGAATTTCTTTGGCATTTATACTTTTTTTCTTTTTGTTTGAAAATTGGGCTTGGGTTCTAATCTGAGTTTAAGCTGATGGGTGTTAATTTCTTGAGTTTTGCCGTTGTTCTGTTGCTAGACTTGTGCGTAAGTATTTTAGTTTTTCAGCTAAGCTATCAAAAGGGATTTTGGAGATTTTGGGATTCTGTACTATTACTTGGGCATTGTACTTTTTCTCTTTTGGCTGAGAATCGGATTTGGATTCTAATGCAAGTTTAATCTGAGGTGTGTGCCGGCTGGAATATGTTTTCAAGCATGATGTGTTTTTGATTGCTAGGCCAATTACTCATAAGATTTGTAATTTGTGGAGCTTGCGAATTTGGAATTGGTGTGTGCTCTTGTTTTTAAATATGTAATGTCTGTCATCTAGTAGCTGTTTGGTTTGCTTGAAGTTTCATTTAAATTCCCTTTGTTTTCTTAGCTCCTCATACTAGTTTGTCCTTTTACTGTTCTGAGATAGCTGTACATGTAATTTTTCTAAATGTTAGAGCCATGGGGGTTGATTCCAGAATTGGCTGTTTATTTGTGGGAAAAGTTTCATACATTAGAGTTTTAATAAGATCATTGCAGTTCGTTTTTTCTTTCCTTTTTTTTGGTTGTAAATTTTATCTTTTGCTTTTTGAGAGAGAGCAATTTTTGTTGCCTCCTCCCCTACAGATAACCTCCAACTCTGCTGACTTCTTTTGCTTCGGTTTCCTTTGTATCGGATTTGTTTTTCTGCTCTGCTAACATACCTATTGAAACAAATATAAAACATTCATATTTTTGAAACTTTCCTGTACTTTGCAGTTCAGTTGGATATGATTATTTTATTTTATTTTTATTGGGATCTTTTGTTTTCTTGTCTATCCAGTTGCAAGGATTATGTTTATTTCTAAATTTTCTAAGCTTGGAGCTCATGCTGTCAAGAGTCTTCTAAAAGGTTAGTTCTTGACCTTTTCACTGGCTCTGTTGACATTGTAATGAAAGGAAATACACTAGCAGATGAACAATATGCATATTGATTTTAGAGAGGGAGAGAGAGAGACTCCAGAATGTCGTGTTTTCAGAATCTGATTTTCTTATTTTAATAGTTTCTGAATTTAGAATGACACTCATGGAAGATAGATTGGTAGTTAATGCTTAGATTGGCTTGAATGAAACAATATTTCAGACTTTTTTGTTCAAACTTTGTTTGCGTTGCAGCCCCTACAGCTTCAGCATCAAGAACATTAAATGTACATCTGGGCCAAAGTCGTTACTTGCGACCCCTGGTGAGTATTTTACCTCAATAGCATGAGGCTTGTTTATTTGTCTTTCAGTTGTCTAATTGCTTGTGTGGTGCCTACTTTGTGTAGCTGAAATAGAAAAATCAATTATGTATCCAGATATTCATAATATGTTGTATATCTTAATAGTTAGATAATGATGGTAAAATCACCTTCGTATGCAAGGAAAGAATTTTATGAATATGCTATTTAATTGTTTGGTTGGGCTTACAATTCCTTTGAAGTCTCGAGGGACTCATTTTTGTGTCAAAACTTGAGAAGGGGTTTATACAGTTAAGAGATTGTCATAATAATGATAATAGGAGTAATAGCTTACTGGATCAAGCTGGTGGGTGCTCCCAATAAAGTCCATTATTAGTATTGCATGATACCACTGCTGCTACTAGTTCTGAAGGATGAGGATTGAGGATTTTAATTTATCATTAGGATGTGATGCAACGTTGATAGATGGCTTTAGATCACATAGACTTGATGAATGAAGACTGTTTCAGGACACTTATTACTGGGGAAGCTGATAGGCTGCAGGTAGTTGTGTGTTCTAAACAGAACTCTAAGAATTGCAAACTATCCATGGCCCAAAACCAAATTATGGAAATAGACTGTTGTTAAGGTGTTGGGATTAGTTAGACAACGCTGTGGAGCAGATCAGATTCAAGTCCTTTGAATCTTGCAAGTTGGAATACAATTAATATAAAGATAAAAAAGCATAGATAAAGAAAATAGAAGAGTATCATGGAAAATGAGTAATTTGTAATACGAAAAATAAAGATGTTTTTTTTTCTGGGTGGTAATATGATGTCTCCCTCGTGGTGTTCTTATTCATTTCAACTATACAATGCTGTTATCGTCACATTATTATTCAAGGCTAAGCCTTTTAGGGAATTGAGGTCTGATTGATTGTACTACTTTTATAATGATCTGCAAAAACCTGGATATAAGCAATTGCCTCTGTGTGTGTAACACCCCACATTTTCCAGTCGTAGTGAGCCACCACATAATTAATATGGTAGGCCCAATGGGCCACCTACCATCAACAACAAACAACAACAAACTAAGCCTTAATCCCAAGAAACTTGAGGTCGGCTACATGAACCAATACCAGGCAACGTATAGTTATGCACATGAATCCTCTCTCTCCACTTCCTTCTATCGACGATTATATTCTCATCCAAATATAACAAAGACATATCTCTTCTAATCACCTCTATCCATATCGTTTTAGGCCTGCCTCTACTTTTGTCTAACCTATCCTACCTCCCTCCCTCCCTCCATCCTCCTAATAGGAGCATCTCTCGGTCTTCTCTGTACATGTTCAAACCAACGCAGTCGGCTTTCTTTCATCTTTTCCTCAATAGATGCCACTCCTACCTTTTCCCTAATAGTCTCATTTCTGACTCTATCATTTTTAGTATATTCACACATCTACCGTAACATACGCATCTCAGTTACTTTCATTTTGTGAATATGACACTTCTTAACTGTCCAACATTCCATGCCATATAGCAAAGTAGGTCTTACGGCTGTTCTATAGAACTTTCCCTTTAGGCTCAATGGTATATTACGATCACATAAGATACCAGTCGCACTTCTCCATTTCAACCAACCTGCCATAACTCGATATGCAACGTCGCCATCGAACTCTTCGTCTTTCTGAATAATAGATCTTAGATATCGGAAGCAATCACCTACTGGTATATCTCTACCATCCAAAGTTACACTCTGAGCTATACTTCTCCCACTACTGAACTTGCATTATATATATTTTGTTTTACTCTTACTAATTTTGAAACCCTTGGATTTTAGAGCCACAACTCCAATTTAGCATTTACACTGATTCCAATCTCATCAATCAAAACAATATCATCAGCAAACAACATACATCATGGCACAATCTCTTATATTGTACAGGTCAACTCATCCATAACGGCCGCAAAGAGGAAAGGGTTAAGCGCTGATCCTTGATGCACCTCGATAATAATAATGGGCCACCTACCATCTTTACATAATATTTCTCTCTCCTCTTTCCATTGGGCCACCACTTCGTGGGTCCTACCTCTTTTTTTTTTCCCACCAATTATCTATATATAATATATTTTATGTTATAACCAATCATCTTTCTCCAAATACTTTCTTCTCCTAGGATATTCTTGTTTCTTTCATTTCCTTCCAAATGTCCATTAAACCAAAATCAACTAATGAGAATTGAGAACCCAGGTTATCATATTAACCTCTATTCTTTTCATGTCTTGCATTTCACTCCCTTATTCTTGAATTTCCTTCTCTTATTCTCAATTGTCCTTCCATTATCCAATAATTCCTCTTAAACCGGTCTCATACAATATCCAAAAGTTCACAAAGAAAAAGAAAATGGTGTGAGGCAGTAAAATATATATCCTATCTCAAGACTGTTCAAGAAGGGGTATTACAGAGAGAGAGAGAGAAGAGAGAGTGTTGGGGGTTGGTGACCAAGCCCCCCCCCCTTCTATTTCTCTGGAACAATCATTTCAGTTCACATTGCTCGCAGATGCATGAAAGATTTTGTGCAACAGCAGCTGCTGAGAAGAATTTTGAGAAAGAAAATGAAGACACCCAAAGGTGAGCGTGCTTAACTTCTGTATTTTCTGCTTCTTTCTTCCCGTTTTTACTTTGTTCAGTTATAATTACTTTAGGTGTCACTTATTGGCATGCAAAATGTTGTACCTTGTGGTGTATCCTTGATACTATGCCAGTAAAAAACTTGATATGTCTGAATGTGGTAAATTGAATTGAACTAGAGGAGAGGACACCATCTGCATTTCAAATGACTTTTTTTTCATTTACAGACCAGAAACTGTCCTTTAATGCTTTTGAGTTTACAAAGTTCTCTGAGGCAAATTGACATCATTAGCTAGCCATTCTTTGACACCCATTGCAATTGTGGTCTTTGCGATACTTGAAAGCTTTTCCAGGTGGTGTTCTAGAATCCAGTATATTGATTACCTACTTGAAAATATATTGTTTGGTTGGGCTGCCTTTAACGGTAGCTTACATATGTATTCTTCCTGGTCAAGCCGCCTAGAATTTTGCTAGTACTATTTCCTTGGATGTTGTTTCTGTTAGCTGTTAGTGCCTACTGTAAATAGAAATCATGTACTACTTATATCTTGCTAATTTTTTGTTGGTCATTTTTTCGAACCTGTAGAATATCTGTAACATTTGTTGACAAGGATGGAGAGGAAAGGCATATAAAGGTCCCTGTGGGAATGTCTATGTTAGAAGCTGCACACGAAAATGATATTGATCTCGAAGGTAAGTACCATTATGAGATGCCTTCATTTGATGAACCTAAAATGGTATACCCTTGAGATTCTTAGTAAAGCTGTTGGGTATATGCAAGGTTATGTCTTCATTACTTTCATTTGAAAGGATAAATGGATCTTGTTTGATTACAGGGGCATGTGAAGGATCCCTTGCCTGTTCCACTTGCCATGTGATTGTTATGGTATGCCATTGTTGCAGAACTTAAAACTCTTTTGTTGAATTTTCTCTTTTCCTTCTTAATATCTGTGCGGATATGATTGCAAATGTATATCCACGTCTCTTCTTAGTTGATGTTATTATCTGCTAGGATGTGAATCAGTATAACAAACTTGAAGATCCAACTGATGAGGAGAATGACATGTTAGATCTCGCGTTTGGCCTGACTGAAACGTAGGTCCCTTGTCTTGAAATTGATTTTGGATCTTGATGGTCCTATCAAGTATCAAGTGGTATGAGTTCTAAAAAACATTCTTCTGCAGGTCACGCCTGGGCTGCCAAATAATTGCAAATCCTGAAATCGATGGAATTCGATTAGCCATACCTTCTGCCACACGAAATTTTGCTGTCGATGGCTACAAGCCAAAACCACATTAGATACATTCTATCAAGACACCTGTGTATTTTTTAGTGTAGAGGATGTAATTCGTCAATTTTGTAGCCCCCAAGTAGATGAGAGTTGTAGACTCTTATAGAAATGTATGATAATGATCATACCTCATTTTTTCAGCCCAAAGAATGATGGAATAATGTTGATGAGAATGTTATTTATCAACTGTTTCTATAACATCATATTTGCATTAGTCAATTTCAGCCTCAAAGTATGAAATGATTATTGTTTCCAGTTCCTGTTGTAACTTGATTCTGCGCAAAAAACACAATAAACCTTCAGCAAGAACTGAGGTTCCTAGTTCCAATCTTGATTCCTGCAGGATCATGTTCCAAAAGTAATGCTAATTGATCCTCTGCGAGAAACTCCTTGTTCACTGCTAAGGTTTCCACTTGAGGACCTTAAAGACTTTTGTTTACAGTTTTTTAAACTTTTACCAAGAAACTTTATCAAATTCATTCAATGGACATTAATCCATTACAGCAAAGTAACATTGTCATTTTTTTCCCCTTTCCCAAACTATTATTCTTCCATTTATGATGCAAGTTTATACCTTTCTCTCGCCCTGAGATCAATAGTAATGTTTTGGTTTTATCAGCTTAATGTGGGGATGGGTCAGTCCGTGGCAATACAACTTCTGCTACTAAAAAGATAGACTTTTTGAATTCGTAATTTCCAAGAATTGTAGTCCCATTAAGCATCCGCAGAAAGAACAGATGTTTTTTAAGGAAATTCTTGTCCTTTCAACCCGTTAACGACCTTTATCCTAAAAAAGTACTTCTGCATAATCAATCTTTCTGACAAGATGCAGTAATCTTGAAGTATTGTCCGGCCCTAAATAGACAAAAATCAAGATTTCTTTCATATCCCGTCCATAACATACTTTGAGGTACTTTGTCAGAATGTTTGCCCGCTCGTATTCTTCTGCCTTGTCTCAAGATTGAATCTTTTGCTTACACGACCATATTCATTCTTTTTGATAGGCAGTGCGAGCATAATTGAAGAAATTGCTATGAGCGGGTAACTCATTTTTAACCTTGTTTCATGTTGTTAAGAGATTTGCGTTTGGAAAGTTTCCTTTTTTCTTCTTTGTTTTCTACCCCATTATTTGTCTCCCAATTTGAAAGGGTCCTGACTCATGAGGTTGCTTTAGAATTTTGTGGATGTCTTGGTTCAGAATGTGGACGATAACGCCGTTACTAAACTTGGATGCTGATAGGAAGCTTTGGGTACTAAACATGGATTGAATTTCCTTGTATACACAATAAGGGGGCATTTCGTGGACTGTTCTGGCTCAGTTGCACGACTTCTATTCGCAGTTAGCATATCGTGATGTTGGTTGGCTTGTAAGGAATTAACTAATCTTATGTTTCATTTTTGTCTTTGTGTGGTCTTAGAATTCAGCATATTAGCTTCTACCTTGTATGATTTTTATATTGTAGCATTTTGCTTACTAGATACTGATGTTGTCTGTAACGAGCTTAACTACAGTTAGCTTTTAACCTTTCCTTTGCTTCTACTGGCTGCATATCTCATTTTCACAATTTGGAAGGAAAAATCTTTTATGGATGACCTGAAGTATGCTGACTGATCAGATGATAGCTCCCATGAGTAGAGGAACAATATTTTGTCCTAGAATTTTAATATCAGTCCACTCTTCTCCCTCACCTGGACAAGTTCCATGTTGCAATTCCAACAGCTGCTATTCCCATTGCTTCTAATTTGCGTGTATCTTTTTGCAATGTGCATTGTGAGTCAATTTAGTCAAGTGGGTAACTGATTTAGAGAGAGAACGTTTTGGCATTTGATCTTGGGTTACTAAGTTGTTTAGTTTAGTGGCATTTATTCAACTGAAGGTAAGGGACGTCCTGGGCCTGGCTCTACCTAGTTTTAGTCTTGAAAATGCATGTTTGTCTGAGATGTTAATCTTGTGTATTTTGTCTCAATTCCACTTTATATCACGATTCTTGAGAAAAGAATACATGGTGAGATCTCATGGGCTGAGTACAGATCTCATGTCCTGATTATAGTTGGTCATGAATTTGTCAAATTTAGTGAACTTAGTGATTACTGATGCTTCTTTTCAAGATAAGCCCGAAGTTTCTCAACTAGCAGTTGAAAGTTCAGAATGTTTTCCTTGCAAATTAAGGGCCTAGACTTGGTAAACAGTAAAAATCAGGATTCAGGACACATTGTTATATTTTCCGTATCAAGGGTATCAATGCTATAGAGAATTAATGCATAAAACAGGATGCAGTTACTGCTCAATAAATGGGTTGAACTGTGCTTATTGTTGCGGAAGTCATGGATTCAACATTGCTAAAACTCTATGTGTCTCAGTATGCACACCTGCCACTGTTCTATGCATTGCTTGTTCAGCATTTCAGTGGGAAATTTGAACTTAAGATACAACCTTCTAGCTTGCAGAAAAAGGTTTAAAGTAGGACTTTCTTCTATTTCTTTGGTAATTCTATGGAACTTCCTCAAGTATATATAACAAGATGGCTGAGAAGCTTCATTTGAAGCATTATTTTGGCAAATGTCCATTGCCTAATCCAAATAGAAATGGTCCATGTTTACCTCTAGATGAATTTGTTGAACTACAATGTGTGAATGATCAATGAATGGATCCTTCTTGTGGCGTTCATGCTATATCTGCAGCCAGATCCAGTGTATTGGAAACAGAAAGATGAAGGTATGTTTAACCAATTTATGGAGGCTGTGGTATAAATTGATAAAGACTTGTACAATTTAAAAAATTCATCAAGGTTGTAATATGCTATTTCATGCATGGTTGTTGAAAATGTCGCTTAGGCTTGGTTTGGTTGGAGTGAAAATAGGAAGGAAAAAGGAAGAGGAAGTAAATCAGGAGGTAAATCCTCATTTGGTTGGAGTGTAAAGAGAGTGGGAAGTAAATATGGAAGGGGAGTAGTTCCCCTCCACATCAACAAATCTCTCCTTTCCGATTTGGACAGAAACTACATTTACTTCTTATTTTCACTCCAACCAAACATTATGAAAGTAAATACATTTACTTCCCCTAGTGGAAGTAAAATGTGCTAGTCCTTCTCCCTTTACCTCTCCCCCTCCCCTTTGCGAAGGGAAGGGGAAGGGGAAAGGGGAGGGGGAGTGGAACACTTTACTTCCATCAGGGGAAGTAAATATAATTACTTTCATCCTGTTTGGTTGGAGTGGAAGGGAAGTAAATATGATTTACCTCTCATTGTTTGGTTGTAAGGTATATAGAGAGGAAATAATTATTGAATTATTATTATACCCCTAAGGCTAATTAATAAAAAATTGCAAAATAGGGTAGAATTGTAATAAAATAAATAGCCTAGGACAAGAGGGTCTTTGAACCCTCATTTACTTCCCAAACCCTCCAAAATGGAGAGGAAGAAAAATCTGAGGTGGAAGGGATCCAATTCCCTTCCACATATACTTCCTCCCCTCTAATCACTCCAACCAAACTAAGTAAATTACACATTTACTTCCTATTTTACTTCCCCTCCTCTTTTCTTTCCCACTTTCACTCCAACTAAACTCACCCTTAGGTACATACTGTTAAACATTTTATTATCCAATCAAAACATCGCTGACTCAAGATTTGGAGTGCATAGTTTGTCACTCTGTTACATCCAACCAGAAGATACAAATTTTATGTACAGGCCAGAGGTTCTGACTTCTGATTGTTTAGTGAAACTTGCCAAAGAGCCTTATTTGGATGGAGTCCTGAGACCAGAAGACTAGGATTTATTTCTGTTAGGTTTCCTGAGGCAAAAATTTTGTCATTATGTTATTGCTCTTGTGTTTACCTTTCTCTGTTGCATTGTATTTCTTCTGCTGATGATCTATTGTTATTGAACTAACAGGATTTTGGTTTGTATTGTCTTGGAATAGGTCTCAACTCCAATAACTGGAGGACATTATGGATCGTATTCACTTGTCCTATGCTTATGTGACACGCTCTATAAGATAGAGAAAAGGTTATCTCTGAACTCTAGGAAGTAATTCCCTGTTCATATCTGTTTGCAGGGGTTTCGCCATAGTAGGTCTTTCATCCATAGCCAGAGAGCATCAAGTGAATAATAATGCCAACAATGACTTATGTCTGAAGTAGTGTAAGTTTTGGCTGTTGCAATCTAAGGGTACAATGTCAAGTGTTTTGCTTGGAGAAGAGCGGTTGTAGGGATTGTTTAGCAAAGGATTTGGTAAAGAGATGAAAATTCTGAACATTTACAAACTTATTAGATGTCTTTTCTGATAACGGTTCTCAGATAGAAGTCCTACTGCTATAAAAAGTTCTCTTGTTTACTTTGTCATAAGAAGTTGATATGTATCTGCAACTACTATATTTATTCAGAACATTGGGCGCATACCATTCATGTTTCTACAGATCCATACATATAACCATAAAGTTAAATTTTTGGTAGTATTTTTTAAATTAAGCTTCTTAGTGAACTGTTTATCATTTAGGAGAATATGCATTTAAGGAGGGAAATGGAATTTATGGAAAATGTTTGAAGTGGTTTCAGAAAATGAATATGGGACTGGGATATATAGTCAGTATTCTTTCTGTGTAAATTTTGATTTGCTTGGTTATTTCTGCAGGTTAGAAGGTTACAAGTGCTACCGGTCAACTCTGAGCAGCACATGACATCAAGATTTTAATGAGAAGTGCTCAAAATGTTGTGGTTCTAGAGTTCAATCTTTTTCAATTCAAAATATGCTACTCTGTTCTACTCCGCAAGCCAGTGGAGACATTTGGAGTTTGAAACATGCTTCCTCAGGTAAAAGAAGAGTTACTGGCTTCTTCTTTGAGAAGTCATGCTCTGCCTGAGCTTGTTCTTTTTGCAATAAATTGATTGAGCAAAAGTAAAGTACTGAGTTTCGAAATTTTAAATCCTCTTGTCTGAGCTAAAGTAGTGGGAGTGGTCTTTACCCCTATATCCTTTACCCCACCTCTTCCCAGAAGGAAAAAGGAAAAGGCACTATTTCACATTTTAGTTGTATATATTTGTTTTTGTGTCTCTCTTTTCCTCTCTTTCAGAAAATTAGTTGTATTTGCAACCTGTCTGAATGTTCTGTACATGTTAAGCAGGCCTTATTCTTACTCCTCAAGTACAAGAATATTGTACCTTTTCCTGTAAAATATATCCAGTTGATCACTGTGCTTTAAGATTTTCTGTCCCTAGGATACGATTATCAAAATTGTGCAGATTACATATAGAATTCATGCTGGTACATAATCTTTGTACTTTGAAGGATTTATCTTGATGTTTCAATGACATAACCAGATATGGTTTCGTTGATTCAAAAAAGTTTTGAGCTAATTTTCAGGTTCTTGAAAGTAAAGCAAGAAGCTTTTTATGTTACTCCAAAAGTCCTAAAATGGCTACATTAGATGTTTGGAGAGTAGAGGATGAGGTGAAAAATTAGTGGTAGATGGGAAATTAGGAATACAATATATGTATGAGTATGATACAGTAAAATGTAGGTTATTCTGCTTGTTTCCAGTCAGTGCCATTTTTGCTCCTTTTTGATTTGTGATCCCTTTTCTTTTCAAAAGCTGTCCCCTTCAAGAAATCTCTTTCCTTCCTCACATGTCACTATGTTATCTGGATATGCATATTCACAACTTTCCCCAACCAAGTCTTTTGCCTTCATTGATTCTCTTTCCCAATCTGTTTTGCTTATTACTGTTAGGATTGAGACCATACATGCCACTTGAGCTGCTAAAAGTCCATAGCAAAGGCCCAAGAACCCTTGTCTCCAAACAAATGCCAAGGCTATGGCCACTGGTGTTCCCATCAAATAGAAGGAATAGAAATTAATACCGGCAGCAGTACCGGGCCTGGCAGTTCCTCGAAGCACCCCACAACTCGTTGTTTGTGGGCAGTTGGCCAGTTCACACAAGCCAATCACAGGCAAAGTAGTCAGTGTTAGCTGCAAAATTTCGGTGTCTGTCGTAAAGACTCTACTCCATGCTTCTCTCCCCACTGTTGTCAATAAGAAGCCAAAGGTTGAAGCTAGAAAGGACAATCCCACTGCTACTAGTGTTGCCAAACGGGCCTTGTGTGGCCTGCCTGCTCCAAGTTCATTCCCTACTCTAGTTGAGATTGATGCACTTAGTGCTGATGGCAGTGTGTACATGAGAGATGTGGTCTGTATGACTATTGCTGATGTTGCAAGAGCAACACGAGGCCTTTCAAGGTAACCTGCTAGAAGTGTCATTATCTCATACCACCACCACTCTAAGCAAACAGCTAAACAACTTGGTATGGCAAGCCGAAGTAGCATCCTCCAATCGTGCCCTACTGAAGTTGAAGATACCTTGTTTGGCTTTGGTGCCAGAGGTTTTGACAGAGGCTCAATAGGGATGCGAGTGTAGAAGATGTAGGTTAGAAGAAAGATCAAGGTGGTAAAGTTTGAAAGAACAGTGGAAACTGCAATTCCCCGAATTCCCAGTCGAAGAATGAAAGTTAAGAACATGGTGATGGGGAGTTGTAGAATCACTGCGAGCAATGTGCACCAGAGCAATGGCCATGTTGTACCTTTACTGCGTAAGTAGATGCGCAATGGATGAAGGAGGCTGTTAGCAATGAGATCTGGGATGGCAAACCGGCAATAGAGAGCTGCTGTTTCTACTACTTCAGGGTCTTGGTGGAGACTTAACATCAAAGGCTTTAGATTGATCCACAACAATCCAATGGGCAGGGATACAAGAAGTAACAGAATTATAGTTCTTCTAAGAATGAGAGAGGCTATGGTGAAGTTTCTTGAACCAAAAGCTTGGCTGCATAAGGGTTCCATTCCCATTGCTAGACCAGATAATACTGAGTAACCAGTGATATTGGTAAAGCCAATGGCTAATGCTCCTCCTGCAAGCTCCAGGCTCCCTAGTTTTCCCATGCACACAACTAAAATCATGTTTCTAAGGTAGCCAACCAATCCCATGGCAAATATAGGAAAGCCTGTGTCTGTCATTTTCTTGAATTCTTCCATTGCCTAGCAAAGTCATGGAAAAAAAAAGTTGTAAGATTCCAGAATCATTCCTTACCCATTTTACTGAATGCTTTTGAGTTTTAAGATTTTGCTGGTGTTTCTTTACCTCTGGCATTGTCGGCCTCTTTTCGGTTTGCTCGGCCGCCATCTTTTCCACTTTCGTTTATTCTTCCCTTTTCTTGTGTGCGTGTGTTTTGATGCTCAATTACACAGCCCAAAAAGATGAGAGCTAAGCAGAATTGACTCGATAAAACTCTCTTTTCTAGCATGCAATACTGAACATGCATGCTCAGTGTGTGTGTGTGTGTGAGAGAGAGAGAGAGAGAGAGGGGTTAGAGTGCTAGCTCATCTTCAAAGAACAGAAGGGGGCTCTATAGTAAGCAGGAGATGAATGTTTGCTTTAATTTGAGTTACTGTTAGGTTTCACAAACTATATATAGAGAACATAAAGAGGCGAAGTTCTGTAATGGAGGCACGGTAAAAACATGTCATTGGCTCCTATGATTATATGTGTGCTCCCACGTACCAAATGTCCCAACTCCAACTTGTCTTTTTTCCTTAATGAGAACATATCCACTTTCTCTTTGAAAAGAATCGTGCTTAAATGTTATAATACCTAAACCTATATATATATATATAAACACATGAAGTAGCTTGACTTGATTATAATTGATGTAATTATTATGAAAATCACGTATTTTCATTATCTTCTTCTTCCTTTCAAAATTAGAAGAGTTTATTTTGTTATACCTACTTGCATATCATCACTTTTGCAAAGGGTAACATCGGTCACTTCCAGAGAAGCAATCTGAGGACATCCAAATTGGCCTCTTGGAACTAATGTGGGAAGCAACCAATTGACTGACAATGACTTAGCTTGCAAAAAAGTGATATGGCAGTTCATTAATAATGCAGTAGCAGTAGTAGTAGTTTGCATTTGAGGGAAATAATAAAGCAATTTTCCTCAAGAAGTACTTTCTGATTTCTCTTCACTCCCCACCCCCACCCCCACCATCTCTCTCTCTCTCTCTCTCTCTCTCTTGAGCAAGCTTTGGGACTTTGATGGGAAAACCCAAGAAGATGACATGCAAAGAACCCTTGAGACAAATAGAAAAAGAAAGCACATGTAAAAGAATTAACGGGCTTAAGTGAAAGTTTTGGTTGTTGTACCCATCAAAGGGTCTAAAGCATTTGATTGCTTGGAGATCAGACATTGTGGGTTCTGTTGAAGGACCACAAATAAAGTTTTGCATTGATTATTGAAATTAGGTCTTGCCTTTTCCAACTTAATTACGTTGAAGATCTATAAGTGGTAGTGAAAATGCTGAATTCTGGTCTCTGTCGCATTCCAGTTAAATGTTTTTCGGCCGCAACAGAAACTGAATTTTGGAGGGGGGGGTTTGTGGGAAGGCCTTTCCATCCAAAGATTCTCACCATGGCCATGGTTAATTAAGATGGCCCTTGCTTTCAATCTTACCATGCTTCATGTCTGGACTGGAAAGCTTTATATACCAATATTCAATGTTCTTCTCTCTCTGCTGTGAAAGCTACTGAATTAGTTAACTTTGGACTTGCATGTTTGCAAGTTGTCTAGCAACATTTCATGGCTTCTATATATGTTATCATATGTAATTAAGTAGTTGCATCTACATGCATAAATGGCTTGCTTTCTAGAGTCATGCCATCTATATTGCTTTATACATATATATACAAACTAGCTATATATATATATATATATGTGTTTGTGTTGTGAATGTGTTTTTGGTGCTTTAGTACTTTGGTGGGATGGTGTGACAGAACATTTTTTTTGAAAATAGTAATTATTACTCAAATTGATATTTTAAAGTTGGAAAGTTTTGTATTTAAAAAAATATATATTGTACTTGATAAGGATTGGATTGAGACGTGTTTATTAAAATTTAATAAAATATTATTAATTAAATGTGAGACTAATTATTAATAAAAGAGGAAAAAATATGATGTATTGTAAGTATATTATAATATTTTAAAAAATGAAAATTATTTAAATTAATATTATTTTAAATTAAATTTTTTATTTGGATTAGAAAGAATTTGTTCCCACTTACATCCTTATTAAATGAACGGGACAATTCCACTGTCTTAATTCTTTTCTGATTTTGATAAAACTTCATCCTACCAAATTTGTTAGTGTGATTCAAGAACATAATAATAATTCTATATTATTCTAAGCTTGCCTTTTTTTCCTGGAAAGCAAGCTAAACCCTCCTATGTTTCTGTGGGTTTGTACTGATGATGTTGGATGGAAAGGCTCGAAACTTTGCAGAGGAGTTAACCTGGTCGTAGTCGTACACATGTGGAACCCTGCATGTGTGCTTCTTAGTTGCAGCTAAATGACTAAGAAATCAAGATATTGTCGAACTACAATCATACCCACCACTTATAATCTTGTAGACAAATTGCATTTCAAGGCATAAGACTTCCTTTTACCATATTGCAAAGATGGGATGTTATACCTTCCCACACAATACCATTCGAACAGCTAAATTTGTAGGGTTGTTAAGAGAAATAGGACTGTTTATATCTTTACAAGTCACATCGATCTTGCGCACCGTCCCAAAAGGGTTGTTACTATCAGTTGTTTTTGTGCTATAATTTTGTTCCAAAGGTCTCAGACAGGGTTCGTTTTTTCCCAACAATGCCTGAAAAGGGTTCCGGCATTTCCCGTCAATTCACTGATAATTAAACAAAGTCCACAGTTTGAAGAAACCCTTGTGGTTCTCGTTGGAGGTAGTTTGAAGATGATCAAAAGCACTAAACACCAACGGTGCTTTGGATCATGTTATCTCTACATAAGAGGTTGAGGAAATAATTAATGGGTAAGTTGTAGTTGGAAAAAATTATAATCGCACAATTTAACTTATCAAAATGATTGAGATGAAATTCTGGGCCACATTCAATAATAGCCTGTGGCTAAGATTTCATCTTATAAGGAGTCCATTTTGTCCCTTTTATGTTCTACGTAATTTTTGTTTGGTGTTTTTGTATATATTTTTGTAATCTTTGCAAATAAATTGTTAAGTAATTTGGGTGCTTGTGCCAGTTCCTTGCCAAGTCCTTGTTCGTTTTCTTTCTTTTGATGTTCTTGATTGAATTATAGTTCATATTCTTTTGTCAAGAAAACAAGAAGGCAATTAGGTTAGTTGTATTTATCTTTTGATATGAACGGTTTCACTCACTTACTTTGATACCTCAACAAAATTCTCCTACATATTGAGTTTATTATTGTGGAACAAATCATGATTTGGCAGAAAAAAATGGAGCAAGAAGTGTGTTTTATTGACCTTGAAATGCATGGAGCTCCAAAATATGGTCATTTTTATTGTAGAAAGTTTCTTAAAGATCAACATGCTATAGTTAAAAATTACCATAATAGAATAACATCATGAATTGTTATAATCCTTAGTAGGGTCCATTAGGATTGACATTTCTTACTAGATAGAGCACTTATTTTCTAATTTGGTTTAGTCAACATATTCTCATTAGTTTTAAAACCTACTCTATAGCTTTGCTAGCATCTTTTTGTATGACATATATATTTGCAAGTGGAGAGATCTCCTATATAGATATTGCCCACATTGAATGGTCTGTCTGTTACCCCACGAGGGAGAGGGATTCATTTAGTCAAAACAAAAAGATCAAGAATTGACCCTATGCTCAATGTTTCTGGCCCTACCCTACTTTTTCTTTTTTCTTATCTATGTTTAAGAAACCGTTAGTTTATATTATTAATCTTCGAAATATAGACAATTAAAACACAAATAAAGTTTTCATTTATATAGTTATAATAATTACTACGAATAGAAGAACTTTTAATATTTTGAATAATTTAAAATACACAAAAAACAAATACACACAAAGTGCAAATCTTGCAGAGGGATGGTGCTACAAAAGCAAGGCAGAATTTCAGGATTGAACTGTTGTTTGGATGGGATGCCACCAATCTTTGTACATGGAAATCTAGACAAAACATTCAATCGGATCTTATCTTCATGTTGCTCTATTGCCTGGGAATCTAGGTTTGTGAGACCAGAGGTAGGATCATATTCTAGTAACCCTTTCAAGGAACCAAATCTATGTTCACAAGCAGGAATGAGAGCATCACCAATCAACGGCATGTTACACGAATTTTGTGACGGTTTACAAAATATAAACATACGATCGACTAAAACATATGATATAAACGTTTAGATGACCAAGTACCTTTAGTGAAGATTTAATTAGTATATTTTGATTCCTATGAATTTCAGGCTTTCAAAATCCTCATTCCCTTGAGTTTCAAGACCCCATCTGTTTGTTCAGATCGACAGCATTATCGACAGAAATCAGTTACTGATGTGGTACAGAGTAGGCATCTCTCATCAAAAGGACAACGTGGGTAATAGCAGTGTTGTAATGTTTTTGGCAGTTTTTCCCTTTGCAAGAATTCATAGGGTTCGGTTAAGTTCTTGATTTGTAAAAAGTGAAAGCATTATCAAGATCTTACTTATATATATGAACGATGATGAAGTTGCAGAGAAAGGCAAAAAGTTTCATGGTCCTCAAGATTGTACATAAAAAATTCTGGACTATATGATAAAAAAGAAGAGTGCTTATCTAGGTGATGTTGGTCCTAACATGGCATGTGATGGTCAAAGATCGATGAAGGGTCTGCATGTGATGATGAAGCCATGAAATTGCATGCTTTAGAAATCATACAAGATCAAACTTGTTTCCTTATTAAGCTGAACATGCTGGCAAAGTATTTGCAAGGTTGAAGATGAGTATGGCTACTTGATGTTAAAGTGCACATTACCTCCATGTGCATAGTGAATTTTGCCGTTTTGAGTGATATGACATTGTCCTAATTTCCACCACCTTTCTAAGAGCCCTTAACTAGAAAAAAACTCCATTGATGAAAGATCAAAAGGACACACATTTTTCATTAGGTACACGAGCCATATTGGCAGAATAAAAAAAGGAAAAGAAAAGAAAAGAGAAAGAAAACGAGGGTTTTTGCTACTTTTGCTTGAAGTCCTTTTGGTTTTTTGATAAGAATCAAAAAGCATTGGAGTTTTTTTCAGAAATGAAAAAACACATCTCATATGCTTAGGTCTCAGAGATGCATAGTGAGGTCACAATCATGAGAGAAGTAGTTAACGGTCAACTCCATCCAGCCCATTCCATGATCAGCAAATTCCCATGGTAACATTGGTGGCCCTTGTTTGTAGTCCTAACTACCTAAATATGTAGGACCATACCTTAATTTGTTATGCCAATTAATGATTCCTATCTTCTAATATAATCAAGCTTTCTAAGTTTTGGACACTTTTCAATAATGAATCACAATGATCATTTTGTGTTTGAAAGATAGATTATGTCATTATGATGAGCCAATACATATGTCTTGCTTTGATGAGATATGGAAATCGATCCTTTTCTCTCTCTCCCCCTCCCTCTCTGTTTGCTAAAATTGCCGTGGTGGACTTTTCAGTGTGGGACTTTGAAAAACTAATTATGCATATATAGGTAGTATGATCCTACTAAGTAAGATTAAAGAGCAAAATATATCTTCTTTTTTTTTTTAAATCAAAATGCATATGAATTGTGTAGATAAAAAAATGATAATGTACAAGAGTTTGTATTAGCTAACAGCAAAGCATACATAAGTATAGCTGTTGGCTAGTCAGTTATACAAACATCTTAAAAAGACTCAAAACATAAAGGTATAAAGTACTGAAGATCATTCTGAATATATATATTTTGATCTTTTTGACTATCTCATCTTGATGGCTACAATAATTGTCAAAAAATACCCGGTTCCTCGTCATCTAAAATATATCATTTGTCATGAAAGCAAGATGCATGTGAAAATTGCCAATTTGTGTAGGTGGAAGTCTTTCTGCTTTATTTCGTTACAAAAGATATGCAAATAAGCAATAGAACTCTTACATATGATAAGAAGGAAGGGGGAGGTTCCTGTTAGACCTCATCTTTCCAAATTATTGCACTTAAATTTTGTAGTATATGCATGGGGAATTGAACTTATTGATGAGTACGAAATTTTCCGTTTTTATATTATAGAAGTATATATGCTTATTTTTATTATCACTTATTAAATTATAACTCAAACACTCAATCACATTGAATTTTTAACTTAGAAGGAGGAAGTTTTTGAGGAACTATTCATTTGTATAAATTGAAATTCACAACCATTGATTTTCTTTAATATGATTCTAGAAGTTAGATATGTCTCCATAAATCAGATTTACATTAAGCTTGATTGGATTGAAAGGAAAAATTATTTAGGAAGAAAAAGCAAGTCGGTAGGTGTTGGTTAGGGGTGTAAATGAATTAAGCTTTTATCGAACATGTTTGGGTTCGACTAAAATTTGAAATATTGAGTTCAAGCTCAAATATAAATCCTATATTTAGATTTGAATTTTAAACGAGTCGAATTCAAATATCTAAGTATTAGATTCGAAGGTTCGCGAATATATTCGATTAATTAATTAGTTAATATATAATTTATAATATATTATATTATAAATTACTTATTTAAATTCGAGTTTGAGCTTGAACTCGAATTCAAACTTTCGAACTTATTATAATTGAACTCGAGTTTTAAAGTATTTTAAATGAATCGAAATCGAATCAAAATTTAATATTCAAATCGAATTCGAACCTTGTATGAAAATAATAAAGTTCGACTTGATTCAATTCGAGTACTCCTAATACTAACAAGCAAAAATAGCCAGGCATGTTGAGGACTTGGAAAAGTAGGTTTAGTTGACCCCGTGGAGAGGATGGATGGGTGATGATATGCGGAATAGTTGAGGTGATCAAGAACTTCTAGTCGACTTAGGACTCCTAAGGATAAGTTACCTAACATTTGGTCTCGAAAACCCCCATGCTCCCATGGCTCGCCATGAATGAACAGGAAGAGGACATTACATAAGGTAGCGAATTTAGTGGAAGTAGGGGAAGGATGAATGCATAAAAACATGGCAAATCTAGAAGGATGGCATCAAGCACACCTAAGAATAACATGTAATTCCCTTTGTTTAGTCTTTCTAGAGTGATTCTTTACATTCAGTTTTACTGCATTAATTTAACTATTTTCTAGTTTAGATTTCTACTTTTCGATAAGATTATCCTTAAAATACTCTCTCGGAGGAATTGAAATTACTTACATTTGGAATTGTATCTTTGATTAAACAGAGAAGAGCATTTTTCCAATATCCCAATTCATATACACTATTTCATTTATTTCTGGAAGGCTTTCTTCATAAATCTATTTTCTATGTGAGCCATTCCATATGAACTTCACGTGAGTTCAGCTTGGCTTGGCCAAGGAATTTTTTTTTTTTTTTTTAAAAAGGCTGAAGCCAATTTTTATTACTAATAAAGAAGAGAAAAATAGAAAGAAAGAAAGTCGTTAGGCCTCAACTAGGTACAGACTCTCGAATACGAAGGGAGGGGATCTGCCATCTATTTAGGTTATATAAGCCTCTTGCTTCAATAGGTAATTCCATAAAGGATCGGAAAGATTGGGACCCCTGAATGAAGCACCCAGATTTTCCAAATAATCTGCTACTCTGTTGGCTTCCCGAAAGACATGTGTAAAAGTGCAAGAACGGAAGTTCTGCCGAATCAACTCTATTTCCTGAAGAAAGTATGTGCTTTCCATGAGCTAACTACCTTCCCTTGTAATTGATGGACCAGAAGCTGATTGTCAGATTGAATCACAATACTTTGAAGATGAAGATGCCAGCACCATTTAAGCCGAAAATAAACGTCTTGAGTTTATGCCAGGTGATTTGAAGAGTGGCCAATATTCTTTGAAAAGCTAAAGATGACGTGGCCCGTTGAGCTGCACACAATTACTCCGATCCATGAAGGCCCTGGATTTCCTTTGCAAGAACCATCAACACTAACCGTAACTATATTAGATTTAATCCAAGTAACAGGAATGATTCGAGATGGCATGGGAACTTTCCAGCATACAGAGGATTTGTGTATTTGCATGTTGTTCGGATGACGAATTGGGTGAATCTGAGACCAATCAACGATAGCCTTAAGAATTCTCTTTCCCAACTACAAGGGAACAAATTTAGCTCCATTGAACAAAACATCATTAAAGCACTTCCAAGTCTCCCATAAAAGTTCTGCAATGAAGAGTCTTGCATATTCACGAACTGAAAAGAGTGAAAACCACCAAGAACAAATAAAGGAAGACATGTCTACAGACGAAACATGAATCTATAGATAATTTGCCTTAGCCTGCCACAAAGACGCAATAATTGGACAGCCCTTAAAGAGATGATCCAACGTCTCACTACTATTGGCATAGAGGCTACACCTAGAGGCCATAGAGAAACCCATGCGAGATAGAACAGAATCCAGAGGAACAAAACTATTTTCCAATTTTCACATAAAAATCTTAACTTTTCCTGGGGGATTAGAATTCCACAAGTTTCTCAAAAATTCTATTTTTTGTCGTTTTACACGGAGGAGCTCATAAGCTGAGGAAATGGAAAAAGCCCCCGAAAGAGTTAGATCCCAGATATGCTTGTTCTGCCTCAACAAAGTAATCTCTAGAGACAGCTCTGAGAGAATCAATTGTGCCAAATTTGGAGCTAAAACCGAATGAATGAGATCAACTTTCCAAAATTCGTGTCTAACCCCATCAACCAATTGCATGTTATGCTGACTAACCCCTTCGTTCAGATCTGCTAATCATCCCAACGAAGACCAATTATCAAACCAAAAGGACAAAGAACTGGATTGTGGAATGAACACCAAATGGTCCTCAATGATGTGAGATACCGTGAGCATTGTATGCCAGCAAAGCGATGATGTAGGGCACCTGGACAAAAAAAGAGAATGAAGATCCAAGGGGTTGTATTTGGCATTTATAAATTGAGCCCATAAAGTATCCTGTAACCGGAACTGCCACCAGCATTTCATTGCAAAAGCTAAAGCAATATTATTCAGCGATCGCATTCCCAGACCATTTTCCTCCACCGGGTAACACAATGATTTCCAACAGCGCTAATGGCAATGAAGGCCAAACTCTGATTTTCCCCATAAAAAATTGGTCAGATGTTTCTCAATATCTGCTAAGACTTCTGAAGAGGGGAATAGCGCTGAGAGTGTGTAGAGAGGAATGGAATGGAGCAGATTTCACGAGAGTCAATTGCCCCCCAAAGCTCAGATTTTTTATTCTCTAATTATGCACCCGAGACACCACTTTGTCAATTAAAGGCTGGAAAATAATTCTCTTGTTACGACCTTTAAAGACAGGACATCCAAGATAGGTAAAAGGCATTCTTTTCCTGGTAAATCCAAGCTATGACTGTATAATAGTGCTCTTGAGAGATGATTCCTTGTCAGAGATAACAAATGAGCTTTTCCCCTTGTTGACTTGTTGGCCCGAAGCATGCTCATAAGTTGAGATAAAATTGGAGACTGCTCTTAAATTCCTCTTGGAGGTAACTGTGAACAGTAGGGTATCGTCCGCATAACTACGATGGGAGACTGTGATACACCTGGAAGGCAAAGAAAATGGGAGGATTTTGCCCGATAATATATAAGCATTCAGACCTCTTGTGAAAAGTTCCTAGGATAAAATAAAAGGAAAAGATATGGGAAAAGTGGATCCCCAAGGAAGTTTAGTTTAGTTGTACTGGCCGGTTGAAGTTTTCAAAACAAATAGTACCTAACTAGTAAAAACACATATCTTGATTGGATGTAAATCAATGGTGAAAGTAAATACAACAATAACAAATTAAACCTTAGTTCCAGTAATTTGGGATCGGCTACATAAACCAATACATGACCACGGTAGTCATTCATATGAATCCTCTTCTTCTACTTCTTTCTAAGGGTGAAAATAACTAGAAAAAAACATAACTTTAAAATTAAAAACATTAAGATATAAATAAAAGTAAAAGACAAATATATTTTTTATTATTTTTAATAGATATAATAGTAATTAAGATAACGAAAATTTTTTATTTGCTTATTTCCCTTTCTCATTTGCAAATTGAATGAAGTGTTACCTGTTGGAATGTATACCCAAAATGACCTATGTATTTCTACATTTTGAAAATTAATAAAAGTTTCATTCATTAATGGTTATTTGTTCACATATATTGTACATTAAGGTCTAAATGTATTAGTAAGTAATCTACGTGATTAGATCATATTTTCACAGTAAGGTCTAGATTACTAACACATAAGCAAAAAATTATTCTTGATCAATTAATGGAGTTTGGGCACTTCATCAAGGTTTAGATCATTACAGTTGAAGGCTTAAAATGACAAAAATCATCAAAACGAAAGCACGTTAGAAAAACAAAAAATTTACCTTTGTGATTGAATGGCCCTCTTCGCACTGATATAGATGTCTGTATAAGGATACTTGAGGCTATTGGATCACGTCCTTGTAAATGTCTACTGCATTTCATTTACACGAAACCTTTGATCTTCCGAAATAGTGCCCGTAGCACAGCCAGTGAAGGTTTAAAGGTTGGGTTTTGATAAGTCTTGAATGCTTGGTCGAAATAGGTTTGTTTTCTATGAATGAAAATGAACTACGAAGAGCCTGTTTTTCCTTTGCTTTTCTTCTATCAATGAAAGCTCACAGAAGTTCAAAACTACAACACCACTTCAATTTCTTTTTCATTCATTTGAATCCATCCCCGAGAAAGAAGTCATTCGCGTGCAAACAGAAAGCATACATACTTTCTGTTATCCTGCATGTGAAACAACAAAGGTTTCATCCCATGTTGTTTTTTATTTTTTAATTAATTAATTAATTATTTATTTATTTAATAATTTATTAATTTAATATTTTTTAAAATTTTATTTTACCCTTGGTTTTATTTATTGGGTCAGATAAAATTATTTATTCTTGAGCTTAAACACCTATAAATAATAAATCTCAATTATTTATTTTCTGTGTTACATTAAATAGCTCAATAAATAATTAACAAGTCCAAATAGACCAATACAAAATTTTATATATTTTATCTAGTTTATATCCAGATTAATTTTTTAATTATTCAATCTGGTGTTGGGCCCTGAATAATTAATTAATCAATTAAATTAGATAAAATAAATACTCTCTCAAACTTTTTATTTTATTCTAGTCAAATAATAAATTAGACTAATAAAATAAAGCCCATAAATATCAAGATCAATTCTTTAACCCAAATCTTTTATGACTTAAGGGTTATTTCGGGGACCAAAAAACACATCGTCTTGGCTATAAAAATGACCAAAACACCCATATTATATAAATAGCTATATTTTGCATTTTAAATATTTTCTAATATCACCATAAGAAAATGTTGACCTTAAGGACAATGTTGTGTTAGTAAAGTCTTTGACCTACAGGTGTAACGACTAAAATATCCTTCTACGCATCGCCGTGCAATTAGAGAGAAAAGTGTATTAACACCTCTCTAATAGACATCTACTATCCTTAGACCTCTAGTCCAATGATCCACGACTCTTGAAATGTTTCCACTTTCCAAGGAAGCTACCCAAAAGTAACATCCAAGTCATGTTCCCCAAGACCCTGGATAATTAGATTATTTGAACAGTCACAAGGGGCGATATAGCGTATAAACTATCTTGTACAAATCTATCTTAACTAACTAGTCACATATACCTAACATACAAGTATATTGGTTCTACGAAAGAACCTCTACTACAGTATATCAAAGTATACACTTCTAGCTTCATCAGACTACCAACTCATACTCAAGCGGTAGAGTATCAGTTCACGCTGTAACAGTAATAGTTTGAATTTCTTTTAAATAATACTTTTAGAAACCACTATTACAGGTCATGTTCTACGTATTCGAAATACGCTCATACTATGAAGTGAGTAAACTACTCACTGGGTAAATGTAAGACATTCCCCATTTGGAATTCATAACACAATAACTTATAGATGATGAAATTCTCATTTTCATCAATCGATTAAGAACAAACATTTATGTGTTAAGTAATCCGTGATCCATACCTTACTATGAAAGACTACCATTTATATGGATCACTTACTTAAACAAAATGGTCCTTTCCAAAAGAAAATCGTATGCAAATAAAATGTAAATTCATAAACAAATTTTGAGAATAAATTTTTTTATTAATAAATTCGATAATTACATCAGATAAACTAGTCTAGAGGGCATATATTCCAACAACAGTATGGTTTCTAAATGAAAATTTGTTTATCTTTAACCAGTGAGTAATCCATTCACACCAATAGTATAAGCATATTTGGAATGCGTAGAATTGGACCACATAATAATAATATTTATAAAAGTACTAAAATAAATAAAGATTGGTTTATCAAAACTACTATGTAGATGAGTGCCCTAAGACTTGAGTATAAGTTAGTGGTATGGTGAAACTAGATTTGTACACTTTGATGTATGTGGGGTGAGATCTTATCGCAAGATTAATAACTTTGTACGTTGGGTGTATGACTCTAATTAATTATACAATAGAGTTTCTATGATTTATTACGTGAAGAAAGAACCCTCGTGTGATTGTTTGAGATAATCTAATAATTTAAGGCCTTGGAAAACGTGACTAAGTATGTACAATTTTAGATAACTCCCTGTGATAAGTGGATACGTATTGGAAGTTATGGATTATTGGATTAGCTATCAAATTATGGTAGATGTCATTGAGAAATGTGTTAGTGCATTTTTCCTATCTCAATGTTAGGTATTACGTAGAGGGGTATTGTTGTCATTACACCTGTATGTCGAAGACATTACACGTGCAATATTATTCTCGAGGTCAATATTTCTATATGGTGATACATAGAATATTTAAAATGATAAAATACAATTATTTGTTAATAGGGGTATTTTGATCATTTTAGAAGTCAAGAATAATATGTCTTTTGATCCCCAAAATAGCTCAAATAACCTTAATAAATTTATTTACTATATGGGCTTATTGAGTGAATTTATTATTGAAATAATTATTATAGGAATACAATTAATTATTTATTTGGACTAGAATAATTAATTGAGTCAATTTAATTAATTAGTTTATTAATTAATTATCTTAGATAATTTTATATTGAGTATAAGTGGATTAATTAATTAATAAAAATAGATAATTTAATTAATTATTTTATTAATTAATTATCTTGAATAATTTTATATTGGACCTAAATAGATTAATTAATTAATAAAAAAATTATTTAACTAGTCATTGGACTAATTAAGAAAACATGGTCCATAAGGGTTTGATGGTTGCCGCCATGTGCAAAAAAGAAAAAGGAAATTAAAAGAAAGAAAAGGAGGATGTTTGGTTGAGTTTGTAAAGGAAGAGGAAAGCTGATTTTTTCCTTTAAGGCATCACATTGTGTCTGGTATAAGGTTTGATCGAATTTGAAAAATGAAAAGCAGCTTCCGGTTTTCTTTAGCAAACGGCCACCGTTTTCTTTAGCTATCGTTTTTTCTTCGTTTTTCCTTTACCGTTTTAACTATTCTGTTTTTCTTCCAATCTTCTTCACCTTAATTCTACTTTCACCGATAGAAGTCTATAGGAGGTTCGAGAATATTTTAAAAGGTCAAGAGCTAACAAACGTGGTAAGTGTTTGATGCGAATGAGCCGACGGTTAGCTGGTATACCTATGGAACAAGTAGACGTTCCAATTCAAGAAGTACCATCGAACCCGAATCCAACTCCGTTTATTCAAGTAAAATGCCCTAAAAGTAAGTATTTCTAGATTTTGGCTTAAAAAAAATTTTAATTTGTTATCTTTTGCTGCGTATTTAATTTTCATGCAGTCCTTCATTAGCTACATTCAAACCTAAGCACAACCCGGTTTCAAGGTAAATATATGGAGTAGAAGTTGAATCCGAGTGAGTTTGGCAACATAGACTCATAGAGACCAAGTTGAATTCGAATGTCAACTGTCAAATTAATGAGAAGGTTTATCGTAGTAGGTTAGTAACTTAGGACTCGATTGATAAAATTGAAATTTGAAGTTTGAAATTTGAATATTTAAGTATTGAATTTTAAAAATTAAAATTTGAAAACTGAATCTGAAATCTAAAATTTGAATTAATTATAATTTATTTTTTACACTATATTTTATTGTAACGTAGATTAAATATAAAGAAACATTAATAATTAGACGGGTATTTAATACATTCAAATTTCAAACTTAAGTAACTTTTAACAAATCCTTATGTAGTAACTTACTAGTTGATACGTCCACGCTTCGCGCAGAGATTTTGCTCGATAATTAAATAAAATTTATCAAATATCTACAAATAAATAAAATTTATAAATAAATTATTAGTTAGAGAGTTTCAAACAAATGTTAATATACATACATTACAACTGCTATTGATAGAGCATATACATTTAAATATAAAAAAATCAATAACTGACCCTATACTTTTATGAAATTTTCTATAATTGTTGTCACTAACCTAGAAATATAATCAAAAAATAAATAAGTGTAAGTTTATTCGATTTAATAATCAATCTAAAAAATAATAAATCAATTATTTTCTATATGTGTCTATTTATGTATTTGTATAGAGTGGAGAAAAGAGATTACACAAAATTCAAACTTGTGAGACAAGCTATTCTTAAGTTATATTATCTCGATTCAAAAGAAATCAATATATAATTTTTGCATTTGTATGAGTTGTGGATTTTTTATCAAATATATCCTGCATCAATAAATATTAAATATAAAAAAGAGAGATTAGTATAATATTGTACTAAAAAGTGATAAAAAAAAATAATTATCGAAGTTGCTCGTAAAATTGGATAAAAGTACTTAAAATTGCAGACTTACAGTTAAAATAAGAACTACAATCACAAATAAAGTAGTATTATAAGACAGATAAAGCAGTATTATAAGTTGCTCTTCCATGCCTTCGTTCCTTTCCAAGATCTGTTTACCTGCAATCACAGACAAAACAATATTATAAGATAGAGATAATTAGTTTTAGTTCTTTTCTTTCTTTCTTATCTCCATCAAAATTGAAAGATAATGATAAGCAAAACCTATGTAGTAAATGATTATTATCACTTAATATCCAAACTTTTGTTGGGAAATATGCACCCTTAGACTAGATTTCTGATGTAAAAAAATTGAATATTTTAATAAAAGAATTTATTTTCAGAAATTATTTGTGAATTTATAATTTTATTTGTGCACAATCACGTTTGGAAAAGACCTATTGTGTTTAAGTAAGTGGTCCATGTAAATGGAGGTCTTTTACAGTAAAGTATGGATCACGCGTTACTTAACACATAAACTTTCATTCTTAACCGATTGATGAGAATGGGAATCTCATCATGTCTAGGTTATTATATTGTGAATTCTAAATGGGGAATGACTTACCTTTAGCCAATGAGTAGTCCACTCACTTCATGACATAAATGTATTTTGAATACGTAGAATATGACCTGTAGTAGTAGTTTCTAAAAGTACTATATAATAGAAACCTAAACTACTACCGCTATAGAGTGGACTAGTACTCTACGACTTGAGTATGAGTTGGTGGTCTGACGAAGCTAGAAGCATATACTTTATTATGCTATAGTTGAGGTTCTATCGTAGGGCCAATATACTTGCATGTTGAGTATGTGTGACTAGTTAGTTAAGACAAACTTGTACAAGATAGTTTATATACTATATCGCCCATTGTGATTATCTTAATGATTTAAATATCCAGAGCCCTGAGAAACATGACTTGGATGTTTGCTTTAGGGTAGCTTTCTTGGAAAACAGAAACAATCCAGGAAGTCATGGATCATTAGACTAGAGGCCTAAGAATGGTAGATATCATTTAGAGAGGTGTTAGTAAACTTCTTCCTCTCTAAATATACGGCGATGTATAAAGGGGTATTTTAGTCATTACACCTGTAGGTCGGAGACTTTGTTAATGCAACATTATCCTTGGGGTCAATATTTTCTTATGGTAATATTAAGAAATATTTAAAATGCAAAATACAACTATTTATATGGCAAAGATATTTTGGTCATTTTAGTAGCCAAGGCGGTGTGTCTTTTGGTCCCCAGTATAGACCGTGAGTCATAATTAAATACGGGCTAAGGGATTAATCTTAAATTAAATGAAACTATTTTATTTAAGTATCCTGATTTAATTATTGGGTTAGAATAAAATAAAGGTCCATAGAGAGAGAATTAATTAAATTAATTTAGTGGGTTAATTAATTATTCAGGGCTATGGCACAGTTTGAATAATTAAAGATTAATCTGAGACTAAACTAATATAAGCTTATTTATTGGACTAGTTTATTTGGGTTGAAAAATTAATTGGCCATTTATGTGGTTCTAATTAGAATAATTAATTAAACTCAAAAGGTTAAACTAAGAGTCCAATGGTCCAATCCAATTTAATCTAGGATTTTTATTTAGGTTAAACATGAGGATTGGAAACATGGTTGTTGACATAACACGCATACTCTGAGACAGCTTCTTCTTTGTAGAGCCAGATGTCTCTCTCTCTCTCTCTCTCTCTCTCTCTCTCTCTCTCTCCAGAAAAAATCTCTAACCTGTTAGTTGTTCACCAAATGGTAGTTAGGCAGGCCAAATACTGGAAGATCGAGAGTTCGGCGTTCACATACATGCAAAGGCGGAGTAGGAGGCTTACAAAAATCACACCAGAGGCTTCCACCAACACACCTACCCCGATTGCACACATTCCAATCCAGCTACTTTTGAGAATAAGAAGAAGAAGTAAAAATTTTAAAATCTCGGGATTTGGACAGGGCGCAACCGGCGCCGGCGTCGGCCCTGTCCTGGATTCTCTGTTCTTATTTTTCTAGTTTTTTTTTTATGTTCGCTTCCGTTGCGTGCTCTGTGTTTTACTCTTTCTACGCCTTCAACTTCCTCAAAAAATAAATAAATAAGTAAATAAAATCCATATAAATGTATCCCTGCAAAAAAAAGGGGGGAAAAAGCAAAAATAAAAAATAAAAAATTATCTTGGGATGCATCATAATCACCAGTCTTGTAGTATCCAAAATGAAAAGATCAAAGAGTTATCACATATATGGAAGAGGTTCCTCAAAATTATATTAGATAAAATGAAAAAAGTTGATAATCCAAAATAAGAAGAGAATAAGTTGAATATGAATAGACAAATTATATATTTATGTATGATATCTTAATACCCTATATGTTAATCATCAACTACTACAACTTGCATCCATAAATTTGCTTATTGCATTAGTAATAGCAAAGTTATACTTCTTTTATGTTGCTCTTCAAAGATGAGTTAAGTGACCATGAACACCAAGAAAGAGGCATTTAAGAGTTTCAACCGCTTGAAAAAACCTGGCATCCCTCTCATTTTCATGTCTATCAGCCTTCGGTTCATGGAATTGATTTTCTAAGTCATCAATTTTTATATTTGACGTATCATACTTGCATCCACAGACAAAAAAAAAGTATCTTATGATCATTAATGAAAACTCAAAATCCTAATTTCAGTTAAATGAAGAATATGTGCAAGAAAGAAGTAAGCAAGTGCATCTAGATGTCCTTCGTGAATAAATCAAAGAATGAAATTTTTTTCAAAGAGTAATAATGTGTAATAAATTAAAGAATAAAACTTGTACACCTATATTATTATAAAATAATAATGTCCCTTTGTTTTTCTTATTGACTCTTAAATTATCTTGAAGAGATTATTTAAGAGATTAACACCATCCATAAAAGAATACAAAAAGGTTTTAACAGATCATACAATTAATTGGAGAAGATAAAAAAAAAAAAAATTGCTTTGAAAATTTACTTGGATAATTTAATCCCCTCTTCACTTTTAGTTTTTTCAAAAAGATTAATAATATGTAATAAATTAAAGAATGAATCTTGTAAGCCTATATTATTACGAAATAATAATGTATCTTTTTATTTTTCTTATATGACTCTTTAATTATTTTTCATAAATTCTCTTTCTCATTTATGTCATAATAATAGTTATAATAATACTCATATATTTTTTAATACAATATTTTTAAATGTCTAATTTATTCATGATGACTAAATTAATTTCAACCATTAAAAGAGTTAGGTGGAAGTATTGATGAGATTAACATCATCAATAATAGAATACTAAAAGATTTTAATAGATCTACACTATTAATTAGAGAAAATAAAAAAGTAAAAAAAATAAAAATTTCTTTGAAAATTTATTTGGACAATTTAATCCCTTCTTCACTTAACAAAAAAAAAAAAAAAAAGATGATAATAAAAAACAAGAAAAGAAACAAAATCGTAACAGGCAGAAAAGAAACTCAAATAAAAAACGACGAACCATATTGAATTAAATGAAATACTTAAAGAAAATCAAAACGATACTACAAAAATCAATATGAAGAAATCTAAAATTTCTAAAGGAATAATAACCATCCAACGTGAAGTGATAGAATAGATAAGCTAACTAATCAACCACAAGAAGATATACTCATAGATAAACTAAGAAATCAAAGAGCCATAACAACTCAAAAATAGTAGAAATATTTGCTACCAAGGCTGTAGGTTGATAAACATTTGCAGAACATTTTCTATGATTACTGTCCACTGTTTTTCCTCTTTATTTATCTCTTTTCTAGAGTTATTCTAATTATATTTATTTTAATTATATTTTGTCATAAAATTATATTAAACTGAAGCATACATTATTTGATTATTGTTGACCTATGAATTTGTTGATGGTATTTTGCTTTTTTAATGTTATAAATATGTCTATGCATTTTTTTCCGTATCTGATTTCTTTTATTGAGTTTTGTTGTCATTTTGCTTCCTCATCTGTTCTTGTTTTGTGGACAATTCTTTTGGATTTTAATGTCATGATGGTTTCAGTAATTATCATAATTAATTTTTCTCGTCAGAATATGTGTGTGTGTGTGTGTGTGTATAATCTTTGTTGAACTAATTTTTATTTTCTTTTTTATCTGTGTGTCTATTTTTTTCTTGTTATATGGTATTTTATTTTCATTTTTATATTTTATATATGTCAAAATGCTGACGTTTTTTGCCACTTACTCAAAAGCAACCTATTGATATTCTAATCACATTTGTAACAGAATTTTCATTTTATAGGCTGTCCAAATTCTCTATGCATTTTGAAAAATTCATTAATATGATTAGTTTTATTGTCTACGAGTTATTAATATGGTTATTAATAATTAATAATAGAATAAATAAGTGTATAGTTATTAAAATGGTTATTAATAGTTATAAATAATTTTCATAATTTTTTGGTTAAAAATAATATTATACATGTTCAATGACTATTTTACTCATGACGACCAAACTAATTTCAATCATTGAAAAGTTTAGGTGGAATGATTTTAAAATCTATACTATTCATTAAGGAAGTTGAAAGATTTTTTTTTTTTAAATTCTTAGAAAAATAATATGGACAATTCAATCATCTCTTGACATTTTTGAGTTATTAATATGGTTATTAATAGTTATAAATAAATTTCATAATATCTTGGTTAAAAATAATATTTGTTATGATATATTGTGAATTAGTGGAAGCTCCACTAATTATGGATTTATGTGAATTATTAGGGAATTAGTGGAAACTCCACTAATTATGAATTTTTATGGATGTCCATCATTTAGTGGAGACACCACTAATTAAGATTAGTGGAAGGTGATGTATTCCACTAATTAAGAACTCTATAAATAGAGCTATTCTCTAAACTTGTAATACATCATCATTTTGTGAAAGAAATAATTGTGATTGTGAGAGAAAATTGTGAGAGAAAAAAATAGAGAGATTTGAAGAAATTCTTGTGCAAAGAATAGTTAGAGTTTTATTAGTGTGTAGTGTGTAGGTTTTTTTTTTTTAACGCTATCCAAATTTTATAACACGTTATTAGCACAAATCTCTACCGTTACAAAAGCCAGAAGACTAAGCACAAGTCTCTGCCGTTACCAAAGCCAGAAGACAGGTACGCATTTATTGATCTCTATGGCTAACCTCGCTAAACTCGAATTTGTAGCCTTTGATATTTCTGAAAAAAATTATATGTCATGGGTTCTCGATGCAGAAATGCACCTAAATGCTGAAGGCCTTAGTGAAACTATTCAAGCAAATAATAGTGTATCTACACAACACAAGGCTAAAGTTTTTATTTTTATTCGTCGTTATCTCGATGAAAATTTGAAAATAGAATATCTTACCGAAAAAGATCCATATGTCATGTGGGTAAATTTAAAAGAAAGATTTGACCACCTAAAGATGGTCGTACTATCCACTGCACGGTATGAATGGTTGTACCTAAGGTTGCAAGATTTTAAAATTGTGAATGAATATAACTCCGCAATGTATAAAATTACATCTCAATTAAAATTATGCGGAGAAAAGTGACTGATGAAGATATGCTGGAGAAGACATTCTCCACCTTTCATGCCTCGAATATTGTCCTGCAGCAACAATATCGAGAAAAAGAGTATATTAAATTTACAAATTTAATTACTACCCTTCTCATTGCAGAAAAAAATAATGAGTTATCATGAAGCCAGACCAACTGGCTCAATAGTACTCCCAGAAATGAATGTTGTTGGTTCCAACAAAAGCCATCGTTATAGTCGTGGTCGTGGCCATGGTCGTGGACACGCTCGATATTTCCCTTATCACAATCATAATCAAGCTGTGAGAAATACTGGCCACCTGAAGTGGAACAAACAAAATCATAAAGGAAAAGATAAAGAAAAAGAAATGGAAGAAAAGTATGAGGATACATGTTATAGATATGGCATGAAAGGTCATTGGTCACATAACTGTCGTATGGCCAAGCATTTAGTGGAATTATATCAAGCTTCACTGAAAAAGAACAATAAAAATGTGGAAGCAAATTTTTTTCAATATCCAGTAAATGATGCTGAGGATGATGATATTAATCCTGAAGATCTTAATATCAATATTACCCATATGGATGTATCGAATTTTTTTGAACACCTAGACGGTAAGATAGACAATTTAATTGGTGGTGGCAGTGGCCAGAAGAATTAAAGCCTCACCCTAATATTTTTGTATTTTTATTTTCATTATATTCTAATAATATTTACGTTTGCATATATATATTTGTATTCAGATGACTATTGTTAATGATGATGTATGCATTATTGATAGTGGAATTACACACACCATACTAAAAAATGAGAAATATTTTTCTGATCTCAAAATGAAGAAATAAATATTTATACGATAAACGGTAGCACAAATGTGATTGAAGGCTCCGAAAGAGCTAGTATATTGTTGCCTAAAGGAACAACAATTATTATTGATAATGCATTATTTTCCTCAAAATCCAAAAGAAATTTATTGAGTTTTAAATATATCCGCAGAAATGGGTATTATGTTGAAACAAATGAGGAAAATAGGATTGAGCATCTTTATATTACTCAAATTCATTTGGGTAAGAAATTTGTATTAGAAAAACTACCGTCTTTTTCTACTGGCCTATATTTTGCAAAAATACATACAATTGAAATTTATTATCTCGTAAACCAGAAGTTTACTGATCCTATTATTTTTAGCATTTGGCATGATCGGTTGGGTCATTCGGGATTTACCATGATGAGAAGAATCATTGAGAATACACATGGTCATCCATTAAAAAATAAAAAGATATTGACATCAGAAAAATTTGCATGTGTTGCATGTTTCCTAAAAAAATTAATTGTTAGATCATCACAAATAAAAGTAGGAGTTGAAAGTCCTACATTTCTTGAACGAATTTACGAAGATATTTGTGGACCTATTGATCCACCATATGGACCGTTCAAATATTTTATGGTCTTAATTGATGCATCATCTCGATGGTCACATGTATGTTTATTATCTATTCGCAACTTGGCGTTTGTGAGATTACTTGCTCAAATAATTAAATTACGAGCACAATTTTCTAACCATCACATTAAAAATATCCGTTTGGATAATGTTAGTAAATTTTCATCACATACTTTTGATGCATATTGCATGTCAATTGGGATTAATGTTGAACATCATGTGGCTCATGTTCATACACAAAATGGTCTTACTAAGTCTTTGATTAAAAGATTACAATTAATTGTTAGACCACTATTAATGAAAACAAATCTCTCAATATCTACCTGGGGACATGCTATTTTACATGCTGCAACACTTGTACGTATAAGGTCAGTTAGTTATCATAAATTCTCTCATTTGCAATTGGCTTAGGTTCAGAACCAAATATTACTCATTTAAGAATTTTTGAGTGTGCTATATATGTTCCAATTACACCAAACCAACGTATAAAGATGGGTCATCAAAGAAGAAAGGGGATATACATTGGATATGATTCTCTCTCTATTATCAGATATGTTGAACTCTTAACAGGAGATGTATTCACGGCAAGATTTGTTGATTGTCATTTTGATGAATCATTATTTCCTAAATTAGAGGGAGAACAAAAACAGCATAAAAAGGATTTTGATTAGACAACATCATTAAATTATCTTAATCCGCGCACAAGCGCATGTGAACTTGAAGTTTAAAAGATAATTCATTTGCAAAGCATTGCAAATTAAATACCAGACGCTTTTGTTGACTTCAGAAGAGTTACAAAATCACATATTCCAACTATAAATACTCCTATTCGAATTGAAGTTCCAGCAGAACAAAATATTATACTTATAGCTGCTGATTCAAAAGCACGCCAAAAGCGTGGTCGACCTCTTGGTTCTAAAGAAAAGAATTCTCGAAAGAAAAGATAATTAAATGATCCAAAAGATCATATTGAAGAAAAGAATGATAAAGACCAATAGAGAACTGCTGACAATGAATCAGGAATTGATGAAAGTAACATTAAAACTTCTATCAATTATACCACTTTCGGTAGAAGTTGGAATCGGATAGAAACAACTATTGATAATATATTTGTATACAATATATCTCTTGATGTTATACAAAATAATGATGACTCTGAACCAATATCAGTTGATGAATGTCGATATAGAAAAGATTGGTTGTAATGGAAAGATGCGATTCAATCGGAGTTAAATACACTGACAAAACGTGAAATCTTCGGACCTATAGTCTGAACACCAGAAGGTGTAAAACCTGTTGGCTACAAATGGATATTTGTGCGAAAATGTAATGAAAAGAATGAAATTGTACGATATAAAGCGCGATTGGTAGCCCAAGATTTTTCACAAATACCAGGTATTGATTATAATGAAACTTATTCTACTGTTGTTGATGCTATTATACTCCAATATCTTATCAGTTTCGCAGTACATGAAAAGATAGATATACGCCTATTAGATGTTGTCATTGCTTACTTGTATGGAAATTTAAAAAATGATATTTACATGAAAATTCTCGAAGGATTTCTTATGCCTGAAGCAAACATTATCCTCGTGAAAATTACTCCATTAAATTGCAGAAATCATTATATGGCTTGAAACAATCTAAGCGCATGTGATTCAATCGTCTTAGTGAATATTTATTGAAAGCGAGATTTACAACTGACCAGGTATATCCATGTGTTTTTATTAAGAAATCTAGTTTTAAATTTATTATATATGTTGATTATATTAATCTTATTAGAACTTCTAAAGAGTTCCACGAAACAATTAATTATTCGACATCAAGGATGTTGGTAAAATTACATTTTGCCTGAGTTTACAAATTGAACATTTGGCAAGTTTCATCAATCAACATATACAGCAAAAGTTCTAAAAAGCTTTTACATGGACAAAGTACATCCATTGAGTATTCCAATTATCGTCCAGTCATTAGATGTGAAGAAAGATTTTGACCTCGAGAAGATAATGAAGAACTCCTTGGTCCTGAAGTACCATATCTCATTGCAATTGGTGCATTGATGTATCTTACTAACAATACATGACCTGATATTGTATTTGCTGTCAATTTATTAGCAAGATTTAGTTCTTCACCAACACGACGACATTGAAATAGAATTAAACAAGTCATTCGATATCTCCAAACAGCTACTTCTTCAAATCATACTGAAAGTATAGCCATTCATGAAGCAAGTAGAGAATGTGTATGGTTACGATCAATGATTCATGATATCCGAGAAAGTTGTGGATTATCATCTATCAGAGATATTCCAACTCCTTTTTATGAAGACAATGCAACTTGCATAATTCAAATACGAGGAGGATATATTAAAGGAGATCGAACAAAACATATTTCACCAAATTTTTCCTTTACTCATGAACTTCAGAAGAAATGTGAAATTGATGTGCTACAAATTCGGTCATGTGACAACCTTGCAAATATTTTCACGAAGACTTTACCGACTGCAACGTTTGAGAAGTTGAGATATAAAATCGGTATGCGTCGGTTTAAAGATTTAAATGAATCATCTCATCAGGGGGAGTAATAAATAGACATATATAATAGTGTACTCTTTTTCCTTCACTATATTTTTTTTCCCATTGAGTTTTTATCTAATAAGATTTTAACGAGGCATATTTTTTATGTAATGAATGAACATCCAAGGGGGAGTGTTATGATATATTGTGAATTAGTGAAAGCTCCACTAATTATGGATTTATGTGAATTATTAGGGAATTAGTGGAAGCTCCACTAATTATGAATTTTTATGGATATCAATCATTTAGTGGAGACACCACTAATTAAGATTAGTGGAAGATGATGTATTCCATGATGTATTCCACTAATTAAGAACTCTATAAATAGAGCTATTCTCTAAACTTGTAATACATCATTATTTTGTGAAAGAAATAATTGTGATTATGAGAGAAAAGTGTGAGAGAAAGAAAAAGAGAGATTTGAAGAAATTCTTGTACAAAAAATAGTTATAATTTTATTAGTGTGTAGTGTGTAGATTTTTTTTTTAACACTACCCAAATTTTATAACAATATTATATATGTTCCATAACAACCAAACTAATCTCAACCATTAAAAAGTTTAGGTGGAAAGATTCTAAAATCTATATCATTCATTAAGAGAGTTAAAATAATCTTTTTTAAAAATAAATTCTCAGAAAAATTATATGGACAATTCAATTTCTTCTTGACATTTAGAATATCTAAATTATAGTAAGCTAATAACTTATATCAAAAATTGAGAAAATTAGTAGCCTACCATCATAAGATACTCGCTTACTACCTAAATCTTCTCCAGCGGCACCAATTTTTCAATGCATATTCTTTATAGAGACAAGGTAAGCACTTCTCAAGTGGATGCCTAATCAGGCAACTACTGGGCTCAGGAGCTTCACTGAAAACTAACGGGTCCATGTTGCTCCTATCCGAATTTGGGTTTGGGCCATTAGTTGGTTCGCATGGGCTGAGATCTGTGTCTAGTCCACCTCCGGCCCACTATAGCCCAATGCCTTTTGCATATGGATAATCAACACTTGCATATTAAAAAAAAAAAAAAAATCCATTATAGTTAAATTGATTAGTTTTGTTAATTTTATGCATTAAAAACTTTTGAGTTTCTTTAAAAAAAAAAAAACTTTCAAAATACTCCATCGTCTCTTTTTATCTGTCCATTTTAATTCAGACTTTTGTCTCAATTAATCTGTCTCATTAGCAAATTAATACTATATTAATTGTTATTTTTCATAAATATTCATCTTTAATATAATGAATATTGTGCACTTGTAGTGGGAAATAAAAATAAATTAAATATACTTATAATATATAAAAATTTAAAATTTAATTATTCATTAATAAAAAGAGATATTATTTGAGGGTAAAATATAAATATTAATTAATTAATTGAAAAACTTTATATTTTTTAAATTTATGAACTAGTTAAAATAGACAGATAAAAGGAGAAGAATGGAGTACATAATATGTAGTTCATATATAAATTTTTAATGTGATAGTTTATAAAAATTATATCTATATAAAATATTTGTATTAAATAAAAAAGAGTTCTCATATAAGTGGTGTCTAGGTTTGTTCAATTAATTTTGTTATTATTAGGATCAACTTTGCTGACCTGGTTTTGAATCCGCAAAGCACACAATTTTCCAAAAAGAATTTCTTTGATTATTATTTTAAAACTCTCTTATTGGTCAAATAATTTAAAAAATGTATGATATAATATTTGGAATATAAATGAATGAGTATCTTAAATCTATCTATCTATATATATAAAAGTAGATGCGAAGAGTTACCATTAAGACATGTGACGGCGTGCTATATTAACATTTGGCAAAAATGATTTTCAGATTTTTAAAAAAAAATTAAAGATTATATTTGAATTTATTTAAAATTTCAATTAATTAAATTAACTAATAAAATATATATTTATTTAATATAATATATTGATGTGTGATTCTATAAATATTATCTAAACTCATTTAAATTTTTAACTAATTAAAGAATTAATTAAATTAATAAATAATATATATTTAATATTAATACATTGAATCTTAATAATATAACAATTCGTGTAGCGCACGAGATACCAACCTAATTTTAAATGATTTGAGACATAAGTCTATAAAATTGATAGAGATTAAAGAAGATGTATCGATAAGCAGTCGTCTACAAATATTAATTTAATATTCATTAATAATTTTTTTAATACATTAATATTAATCAAATTCATAGTTTATTATTTTTATATGAGCAATTAAACAATTATTTTATCGGGTACATTTCAATTTTTAATGACACTTTAGTTGCATGCTTTCTTTTCTTCCAACTTGATATCTTATCTCATAAGAGTTGTGGCAAAAGATGCCACTTCTTCCTTCTTTTTCTTTCTTAGAATAACACTTATTTTTACAATGATTCAAATATATGCCAAACAATTCAAATGTAAAACCAACTACTAACTAATGACTTCGAGTTATTTAATATACTCTCTTTTAATACACCACTAAAAACGTAAATATATGTCTATTGATTTAATAGATACTCAACCTACTCTTATTATCATTATTGATTAAATAATGATATTAGTGTATTTTTAATAATAGTAATATTATATTGACTCAGTATCGAATTATCTGTCTTGTTTATAACTTAATTTTTATCCCAAATTATCTATCTTGTTAAAAAATTAAGATTTAACATACTAAATTTATCTCTATTTAATAATAACATTCTACTTTTTAAATATATTAAATAATTTCCTTCCTAATAAGATGGTCTCATTTAAATAATAGGAAATAGAAGCAATCTAGAGCACATAAAAAAATTGAAATTTGAGTACTTTTTAATAAATAGAGTGATAATAAAATAAATTTTAAGGGCAAAAATAGAAGTAAAAGTTTAATTAACAAAAAAAAATTGTTTATTTTAATACTCACATAATTGGTTAAATATGATAGATAATTTGAGATAGAAAGAGTATAAAAATTTAGTTGGGTATATGTTAATCAGTAGAAATGTATCTGCGTATTACATTTTTAATAATATATTAGAGAGTGTCGAATAGAGTGTAAAAAAATTTAGAACTCAAACTAAGCTATCCTAGTCGAGTAATTCTTACATGAACTATAGACAGGTAGACTAAGTGTATTAATGAATTGAATCGTACAATTTGTATTGCACACATTGTAAGTCATTAATAGACTTAGTCAACAGACCATTGATCCACGTTAAAATTTTTCATCCTAGTCGATCAAGAGTTGCATTTGTAATCTCACAAACAAAATTAACACAATAGCAACCCAAATTTTTTATTTATAATTCCAGATAAGATTATCAGTAATTTGATGATTAGGAGTCGTCTCTTACTTGTCCATGAATTTATGACCCGAGTCCGGTTATATTTATTTAAATTAAAAAAAAAACAGCTTGAAGTTTTGTAAATGAATAAAGTTTTATTACTCGTTTATCCTGCTCTAAGTGCCAGCTCTCTATGATGATTTGTCGGCGTATTTGTCAAAATCTGCCACAGCACTTCCACCGGCGGTGGCTCAGCTGCTGGTCCTACTCTTCCACCGCTCGGCCGGTGCTAGGAGTCCTAGGTGATGCTGCCCTCGGCCAAACAACGTTTTCTCTTCTGGGCCCAACTTCTCAAGCTTGCATTTTTCGAAGCTCAATGGCTCTATCCATCAAGAAACTCAATTATGTACGTCTAGTTTTTCCTGTATCAGTGTAGGCTAAATTGAGGTTCTATCGAGTTTGTTCTTACTCAATCTTGTGTTTCTGGATGTCCTTTTACCATTTGTTGCTTAATGTTAATGCTAAAATTTGTCTTAGTATTTTGTCGTCTTTCAAAATTTGATCTTTCCAGGAGTAGTGGTTGTCCTGTGCATAAGTTTAATTTATCTTTTCAAAGGCTATGTGAGATGTATGGCTCCAATCAGCAGTTCATTTGATCAGAAAAAGTTGCAAATGGCACCAAGAGAGATGTATATGGGAGATTCTGCAAAAACTGGAAACTGGGCATCCACCGGTTTTATGTCTAGTTGGTCGATCGTTTTTCTTGCACTTTACATACCGAAATGGGTCCTTGGTTCTTCATTTTAGATTGAAATGAAAAATGATGCTCGATGAATGTGATGTACTAAGAGATGGGATGCATCTTCGTTAGAGTAAAATGTCCCCCTAAAGGTCATATCAGTTCATGTCCTACTAATTGCATTCGAATTATCAAGTTACTTAGACAATTATTTTTTGTTTTCTTCTTCTTTCATTGGAAGAATTGTTTTTTTCTGTTGATTGTTGTCAGATGAACAGAAGTTCAAGTTTTGGTGTTGGTTTAATTTTCTTGAAGAGCACTATGGTGGATTGATAAATGAAGTTTTTAATTACATTTGTTCGTATTTTTACAGTTGGACGGTTGGTTTGGTGTGAGAAGCTACTGCTCTTCAACTCAAGCTCCGACTGATTCTCCAGTTGGTGGGATAATTGATGTTCCTTTGGCACAAACTGGAGAAGGCATTGCCGAATGTGAACTTCTTAAATGGTTTGTTCAGGAGGTAATATTTTAGCTTGTGGCTCAGATGCAGCTTTGAGTGCCGAGACTCAGTATATTTTGATGACCTAAATTTGCAAAATTTGCCAAGTCACTTGTTCAGTTAAAGATACTGCTCAAACTATGAAATTGTTGCAACCATATCTTAACCAAATGAAATTTGGAATCATTTAGTTATTTGTTGGCTTGACAAATGGTCAAAAAGCATATGCCAAAATCATGCTGTTTTAGCTATCTTGTTCCTAATTTCCCTATAGTATGTATGCTGCAATGTTGTTAATTTATCCCTGTTTCACGGTTTGGTAAAATGATTGTGACTTGTGATGGCTTAATTTTTTTCTAGTAGTCAAGCAGCCTGTCATTTATGTGAAGACCACACCTTTATATGTGTACAAGTGTTTGATGTAAATTTTGGGGACAATGATGGCATTGTGGCAGGGTGATCAAGTTGAAGAATTTCAACAACTTTGTGAAGTTCAGAGTGACAAAGCTACTATAGAAATAACCAGTCGTTACAAGGGAAAAGTTTCTCGAATTCTCCATGTTCCTGGGAACATTGTTAAGGTAATCTCTTAAGATGAATTATTATATTTTTCCAAGTTTTAAGTAAAGTCTCATAATCTTTCTATTGTATTCGTGTTTGAGTGCATGAGAACATTTGAAAAGTGACTATACAGAGACCTTTTCGTCAAATGCAATGTCAGTCAAGCACAGAACTGTTTATTGACACTTCAATGAGGTGGCAAATTATGCAGAAATCACTCATCTTGCTGATTCCCATGGTTTTGTTTAAAGTTCATATGCAAATTTTTATGCAGCAGATTTTGCTGTAGTAAATTGATTCTGGTTTGATTAATATATTTTTATTCTGTATGACTTCTCTTAAGAGAATTTTATTTGAGAAGTTTGTTTTTTCTTTCTCTTAAAAATGATGTCATGTTCCAATAAAGATATGAAGCTCTAACTTTCTGAAATCCCTTCTTGGCCTGAAGGCTATCTTCTTCTTGGTGAGGTAGAAGCATCTTTACCTTGATTTATTTTATTTTATTTTTATTTTTCCTCTTCTTTTCTCAAACGCATCTGAAGAATTTAATTCCTGATTGCTTCGCAATTCTGTAATGTCCTCAGTTTTATCTGATTTGCAGGTTGGGGAAACTCTACTGCAAATGATTGCTGATGAAACTGCTAACCCCACTCAGAGTTTGAATTCTTTTGGTAGTTTGAAGGCACTGGATTTCAATAGCCTTGGCACAGATGATTCAAATTCATCTTTCAAGGAGAGTAACAGTAATAGAGTTATATCAACGCCTGCTGTTCGTAATCTTGCTAAACAGTATGGTGTTGATATTAGTGATATATGTGGAACTGGTAAAGAAGGAAGGGTATTAAAAGAGGATGTCCTGAAGTATGCTGCAGACAAAGGAATTATGGGGGAAAATTCAACATTTTCTGGTAGTCCTTCTGCAGAACAATCACAAGAGGGAGACAAAATGCACCTTGGTGTCTCTCTTGCATACGGTTGGGATTTTGAAGATAAGACAATCCCATTAAGGTATTGTCATTTCTGCAAATAAAAATTCAAATATGCATGGGTTCTATTTAAACTTTATTCACAAATGCTGGGTATTAACTTGTAACTCAGTTTAAGAATACCACAGTCTGGGGTATTAACTTGTATTCAGTTTAAGAATACCACAGTCTGAGGTATTCAACTTGACTGCAAAGCATGTTTCTGGAATCAGGATGCAACTTATTCTAAACTATCAAGGAACTTTTGGAGAGCTGTTTCAGAGATGGAAATTGGATAAAATTTTGAGATACTATAACAATTAGAAATGCTTTATAGACTGATTTCTTATTTCCGAAACTTCTTCAAAGTAGAACGTTAACAATCAACTAAATTTATTTTAAGTTCTGTTAGAATTTTGTATTACACTTTAGGCTACGTCCCTGTGTGGTTTTAATCACTGTTACTTCAGTTTTCCTGTGAAGCTTGAAGAAAGATTGGTATTAAATAGTTTGCAACTTCAGTTTCTATTAGATTTCCTTCTGTACCACGGCAACCTGTAAATAGTTTGCATTTTTCTCAATTTCTTGCTGTTTATGATATGCTTGAATACATAACATTTAGGATTGACTTGTTGGACTAGTGAGTCAAATTTGATTGCAGTACTTCATGATAAATGTTGTGGGCTGTGACAAGAGGGCTATTTTGTAATACTTGAATCACATAGGTGATGCGCTGTAGTTGGCTAACTTCATATTTTTAAGCCCAGGCTGTTTGATTTTGCAGGGGATATCGTCGAGCTATGGCCAAGTCAATGAGCTTAGCTGCTAAGATACCTCATTTTCATTACGTTGAAGAGATTAGCTGTGATACACTTGTGGAGCTCAAAACATCCTTTCAAGATGAAAATTCTGATCCCGAAGTCAAGCATACTTTTCTTCCTGTCTTGATCAAGTCACTTTCAATGGCATTGAATAAATATCCATGGCTAAATAGTAGCTTCAATGAAGAACTGAATGAGGTTACCCTTAAAGGTTGGTACGTTTTAGTTTTTGTTTAGCAGTTGCTTCGAATGTATCTGTTTCATATAGAGATGTTTTTAGGTCATTGGTATGAAATAGGGGAAACTAGTAGCACCTCTCATATCAAGCTGTGATGACGATCATGGTAATTGGTTGGATATTGCTTTACTAACTTATCCTACATAAAAAAACAATTGTTCATCTTTCTATATTTTGATTTTTACCAAAAATTTATTTTGTGCTGAAAGGATCCCATAATATCGGAATTGCTATGGCCACTCCAAATGGTCTAGTTGTACCAAATATCAAGAAGGTCCAAACACTGTCAATCTTGGAGGTGAGTTCATTTGGAATCTGTACTCAAGGCACCTCTTTCTTCTCTAGTATTTATTATTCTCAGCACCTGTTTCATATTTCCTATATATCTCTTATTTGTAGGGCAAACAGGAAATATCAAAATTATAGGAATTCTCTGCTGGAATTATTTTCTGTGCCTATACACAACAATTAACCTTTTCATGTTTGTTTTATCTTGCGATTTGTCAATTTGTTGTTAGTTGAGACTAAGACCACAGGGTAGCACTGGGAAAAACATCATTTAGCCAATGCTTAATAGCATGTGAGTATCTTTTTTTTAACTTGAGCAATGTGTAGAATAAACTGTGGAGTACTCAAGCTCAATAAGCTTCTTGAATCCAATTCTTTTATTTTATCTTGTCAGGGACTGGTCTGCAATTTCTCTCAAATAGAGTTGTTTGATAATTCTTGTGTCTGCTTTAATCTTTAAAAAAAAAAAAACTCATGCCTGCAGATAACAAAGGAACTTGCACGGCTGCACAAGTCGGCTGTAGCAAACAAACTCAGTCCTGATGATATAGCTGGTGGAACTATAACATTAAGCAACATTGGAGCAATTGGTGGAAAGTTTGGCTCCCCCCTAGTCAATACACCTGAAGTCAGCATAATAGCTCTGGGTCGTATCCAGACAGTTCCTCAATATGCTGAAGACGGAAATGTGTATCCTCTGTCCGTCATGACTGTAAGTAGTCATTGTTTCTCATGCTGCCGATTTTTTCAGAAAGTTCTTAGAAAATATAGATTGAATTTGTGATTTGCCAATTACCTCTCTTTTTTTTCCTCACTGGTAGATTTTCATTAAAATGAGTGACCTGGTTTTTTCTTTCTTTTTTTTTTTTTTGGGAGTTGGGGGGTGGGGGTGGGGTGTGGGGGGTTGCTGGTGGTGGTGTTGGTGGGGGCAAGGCACAATATGAAGGGTTAATTAAAAAAAAAACACCCCGTACTCTATCTTGAATTTCAGTTTGCCCCTTTTTAAAAAAATTGTACCAATATCACCCTCTAATTGAAGCTCTGTCCAAATGGTTTAAATGGTTATAAACATGTGGTGTGAAATGTCCAAAAAACCGTTTGCCATTATCATTTTTTACCAAATCTTTTGATAATTAAAAAAAAAAAAATTGTTGACGGAGAGAAAAGCATACGAGGAATGGAAGAAACCTTCTGCCACCCTTCCCTTTTCTATGTCTTCCACCATCTCCTTTGAAATGAAGGGAGATTATATATGCATACTGAAATGAAAAGGAGAAAAATGCAGAAAATGAGAGAGAAATTCATTTAGCCACAGAAAACAATGACAAGAGACCAAGGAATGGCTCCCAGATGAGTTGTTCACTTAACGCTTGGTTTCATTCATGTATTCTTGGATTAATAGGAAAAGGGTGGCGAGCATTGAAGAGAAGGTAGAGGGAGGTTGCAATTGAAGGTGAATCAGCCCTTGAAAAGACAGAGAAGAAGGAAAGAAAAAGAAGAGGGGAGGACTGGTGCTATGAATATAAAGGAGGCTCCAGCGGTGGCAGCGGCAAATGAGAGAGAAGAGGACTCAAGCCAAGATGCTCCTTACAATTCCGACACTTTTGAATAGCATTCTGGTACCTCTATTGTGGTTAGATTCTCTTAGTCACAAAGATTCATTCCTGAGAAAGGAGAGATGGGAGGTGGGAGCAGGAGCCATGGTGGTGCCCAAGAGAAGCAGAAAAGAAAGGAAGGAGTGAGGGGGGGTGGTTGCAATGGAGGATTGACCAGGGTGGGGAAAGAGGGAGAAGAAGGGAGCCAATGGCTGGGAAGAACAAGAAGGCTGCAAGGCTACATGTGTTCAGGTGGAAGGAGAGAAGAGAAGAGAATAAGAAGAGAGGGGAGGTGGCCGTCGGAGATGCAGCAGCAGCGGTGGTTAGGGTTGTTGGGTGGGTAGAAGAGGAGTGTACAGTTTTGAGTTAGGGAAGATGGTGAGCGCAATTTTGGTATATTATATGATTAACTCAAAAACTAATTTTCTTGCTGTTAGCTTTGAGGGGTGACATTGGTACAATTTTTTTGAAAGGGGGTATACTGAGATTCGAGATGGTGTAAAGGGTGTTTTTTTTTTTTTTAAGATTAACCCCAATATGAAAAAGAAGAAACAAGAGTAGTTGCGAAAGCACAGAATTGACTGCCCCCTCCTGCCCAGCAACATCCTCAAAAGTAGTTTTTTTTTTTTTTGGACTTCTGTCTCTAATCCAGTATGACCCTTTTCTTCTCAGGTAAATATTGGTGCTGATCATAGAGTTCTAGATGGAGCAACTGTTGCAAAGTTCTGCAATGAATGGAAGCTATATATCGAAAAACCAGAGCTCCTGATGCTGAATATGAGATGATTGGTGTCTTAATCAGACTAACAAGACTTTGCCTTCACGCACCAGTTTCTGCTTTCTCAATCTTTCTTCTGCTTACAGTTGTTTGAAGCAAAAATTTGCTAATATATCATTCCAGAGCAACATTTCTAGGCCTGACCTTGTTCTTTGCCTGGTGGAACCAGAAAGGAACACAGAAGATGGTGTGTTGGCAGCAGTAAAGCCAGTGTTTCTAGCAGTCATAGTTCAGCACATGAAATCATGCTTAGTCTTAGAGGGTATATAGTCATGTTTGATCGAACTTTGAATAATATATCATTGCAGCAAGAATGTAACACACTGAAACTAATCAAAGTGGCCTTAAAAAAACTTTTGTAATTCTCTTGCAATAACATTTGACTTGTTACATTAGTCTTAAACATTATATTCACATCTTTATGCCCTCCCCAGAACACCACCACTCCTCTGCCGAGAAGGGGTAATCAGGTGATATTAGGGTTTCTAATCCATTGGTGTGTAAATATATATACACACACACACACCCTAATCGATCTAACTAAACACTATTTTGTCACCACTAAACAATTATTTTTAAAATGATATATTTCTCTTAAGGGTATTTTGTAATTTTACTCCATAAAAGTTGTTATTTTTGCAATCATACCTATATTTTTATAAAATCCTTAATTTTACTCTTTAAATATTATTTCTTTTTTAATTATACACTTATTTTATCAAACTATCAAATTTATTCTTCTAAATAACATTATAGTCTCAATATTACCCTTTAGCATTTATAATGGAAGGGAAACATTGATCATAAGCTGTATTCGAACACGAACGAATCGAACATTACATTTTTGAGCTCGAATTCAAATATAATCGAACACTATTCGAGTTTGTTCGTTTATTATTCGAGTTCGTGTTCGAACTCATTCGATTATTGTTTGATAATGTTCGAATTCGTTTAAGTTTGAGTTCGAAAAACTCGATTAATATTCGAGTTCGAATTGTTCGAGTTCGTTTATTTTTATATTTTTTATTTTAAAATTTATAAAAAAAATAATTCAAATTTTAATTAAAATAATTAAATATTATAATATTAAATAAATATATATAATAATATAATTAATTATAATATTAATATTAATATTAATATTATAATATAAGATTTATTAAGAATAAATCTTAATATTATAAAATATAAATAAATAAATAAATTAATTAATTTTTAAATATATATAATATGTTCGCGAACGTTCGAATATATTCGTGAATATGTTCGAATTCGTTCGTTTATTATTCAAGCTCGAATTTGTGTTCGAATTCGTTCGTTTATTAAATAAACGAACCTTATTCGAACATAAATGAGCTCGAACGAGCTTTTATTCACGAACGTTCGATTCGTTTACAGCTAACTTTGCACATTTAAAGGATAATAGAGAAATTATTTTGATATTTTTGAGGGCAAAATTGATAATATATCAAAAATTGGAGTGTAATTAAAGAAGAAGTAACATTTGTAGGTGAAATTAAGATGTTTTGTAAAAGCAGGGGTATGATTGAGAAAATCACAACTTTTGGAAGGCAAAATTACTAAAGTGTTGTGAATTTGATTCAAAATAGAATCAGTAAATAAAAAAAGTAAAATAAAGATACTAGAGAGAAGAGAGAGAATCGTTTAGATACGATTTCATTGATTCATTCGTTTGTTTACATATGACCCCTATTTATAGAAGTTTTGATATAGAATTTGAGAGGTTACAAAATCTGAAATGTTAAGAAAATAACCTTAAAAAAATGAAGAGTCACAGTAAACGAACAGTCACATTATCTTCAAGATAACGAATAGTCACTTACTATTGTTAGAAAAATGAACAGACACTTAACATTTCATATTTCATAATACTCCCCATTGGATGTTCATTTTCAACCACTTCGAAAAATGCCTCGTTAAAAACCTTCATAGAAAAAATCCTGTGGGATAAAAACCTAGTGAAGGAAAAGATTACACTTTCCATTATAGAAGGAATACTGTCTCATTAAAAACTTGACTAAGAAAAAATCTAGTAGGAAAAAATCTTAGTTAGGGGGAAAAAAGTACAGTATACATACTCCCCATCTTAATAACATCTTCAAGATGACTTTATATCTTTCAACCGACGCATCCCAATTTTATGTACTAATTTTTCAAATGAAGTAGTCGGCAATGCCTTAGTGAGTAAATTTACCAAATTATCACATGATCGAATCTGTTGTATATCAATTTCACCTCTCTTTTGGAGTTCGTGAGTAAAGAAAATTTTGGTGAAATATGTTTTGTCCTATCTCCTTTAATATATCCACCTCTTAATTGAGTTATATAAGCTGCATTATCTTCATAAAGAGGTATTGAAATTTCCTTTTCAAAAGGTAATCCACAATTTTCTCGGATATAATGGATCATTGATCTCAATCACACACATTCTCGGCTTGCCTCGTGAATAGCTATAATTTCAGTATGATTAGAAGAAGTAGCTGCTATAGATTGTTTTATAGAGCGCCATGATATAGCAATACCACCACATGTAAATAAATAACCAGTTTGAAAACGTGCTTTATGTGGATCGGATAAATAACCAGCATCAGCATATCTAATCAACATTCGACTGGTTCTTTTTTAATAAAATAATCCAAGATCCATTGTCCCTTTGAGATATCTTAAGACATATTTAATCTCATTCTAATGTCGACGTGTTGGGGAAGAACTAAATATTGCTAATAAATTCACAGAAAATGCTATATCAGGTCTAGTATTATTAGCAAGGTACATTAATGCGCCAATTACACTGAGGTAGGGTACTTCAGGACCAAGTAGTTCTTCATTAGCTTCTCGAGATCGAAAAGGATCTTTATTTATATCAAATGATCTCATGACCATTGGAGAACTTAATGGATATGTTTTGTCCATGTAAAACTTTTTAAAAACTTTTGTTGTATATGTTGATTGATGAATAAAAATACCATCTTTCAGATGCTCAATTTGTAAACCAAGACAAAACTTGGTTCTGCCAAAATCGTTGATTTCAAATTCTTGTTTCAGGCTATTTCTTGCCTTTTGGAGTTCTTCTGAAGTTCCAATAAAGTTAATATCATCAACATATATCGCAAGTATCACAAAATCAGATCCAGATTTCTTAATAAAAATACATGGATATAGTGGATCATTTTTATATCCTGATTTCAATAAATATTCATTAAGACGATTATATCACATGCGTCCAGACTGCTTTAAGCCATATAATGACTTTTGTAATTGAATATAATAATTTTCACGAGGATTAGAATAATATGCACAAAGCATACTAAATCCTTTTGGGATTTTCATATAAATATCATTATCAAGATTTCCATATAAATAAGCAATCACAACATCTATTAGACGCATGTCAATCTTTTCACGTACTAGATTCACAAGGTTTCGGAGTGTAATTACATCCACTACAGGTAAATATGTTTCATCGTAATCAATACCCGATTTTTGAGAAAAACCTTGTGCCACAAGTCGTGCTTTATATCTTATGATTTCATTATTTTTATTTCGCTTTTGCATAAATACCCATTTATAACCAATGTGTTTTATACCTTCTGGTGTTCGGATTACAGGTCCAAAAACCTCACGCTTTGCAAATGAGTTTAACTCCGATTGGATCGCATTTTTCCATTTTGGCCAATTATTTCTGTGACGACATTCTTCAACTGATGTTGGTTCAAGATTCTCATTATCTTTTAACACTTCAAGTGCTATGTTGTATGTAAAAAAATTATCAACAGTTATTTCTGTCCGATTCCAATTTCTGCCAGAAGTTATATAATTAATGGACATCTCACTATTATGTTCACTATTTTCAAATATTTGGACCTTTTCATCAGTTTTCACTTGATCTCTTTTTCCTAATTCTTCAATTAGATCATTTTGATCATTTAATCCTCTTTTCTTTCGAGGATTTTTATTTTTTAAACCAATGGGTCGTCCACGTTTTTGACGTGTTTTTTATTCAGTAGCTATATGAATTGTATTTTGTCCTGTTGGGACTTCTATCCGAATAGAAGCATCTATAATTGGAATATGCGATTTAGTTACCCTTGTAAAGTCAGCAAAAGAATTTGGCAATTGATTTGCAAGTCTTTGCAAATGAATAATCTTTTGAACTTCTAATTCACTTGTGCTTGTGCGCGAATCTAAATAATTCAATGATGTTGTCCAAGCAAGCTCATTTTTATGTGGTTTATATTCTCCCTCTAATTTAGGAAATAAAGTTTCATCAAAATGACAATCAGCAAATCTTGTTGTGAATACATCACCTGTTAATGGTTCAACGTATCTGATTATAGAGGGAGAATTATATCCAACATATATCCTCAATCTTCTTTGATGACTCATTTTGGTACGTTGATTTGGCGCTATCGGTACATACACAGCACAGCCAAAAATTCTCAAATGAGCAATATTTGGCTCGGAACCAAAAGCCAATTGTAAGGGAGAAAATTTGTGATAACTTGTTGGTCTTATGCGTACAAATGCTGCAGCATGCAAAATAGCATGTCCCCAAACAATTGTCGGAAGATTTGTTCTTATTAATAATGGTCTAACAATTAATTGTAACCGTTTAATGAATGATTTAGTTAGACCATTCTGAGTATGAACATGAGTTACTGGATGTTCAATAGTAATACAAATTGAAATGCAATAAGTATAAAAGGCTTGGGAGGAATATTCTCCAACATTATTTAGACGGATCCTTTTGATAGATAATTTGGAAATTGCGCTCTTAAGCGACTTATTTGGACAAACAATCTTGCAAACGTCAAGTTACGAGTTGATAATAAATTGACATGCAACCATCGGGTCGATGCATCAATTAAAATCATAAAGTATCTGAATTGCCCACATAGTGGATTAATTGGTCCACATATATCACCATGAATTCTTTCTAGAAATATTGGAGACTCAAACTCCACTTTTGTTGGAGATAGTTTAACAATCAATTTCCCTTGAGAACATGCAGCATATGAAAATTTATCAGATGTCAAAATCCTTTGACTTTTCAAAGGATAACCATGCGCATTTTCAATTATCCTTCGCATCATAATATCTCCTGGATGACCCAAACAGTCATGCCAAATGATAAATGTAGTAGGATCAGTAAACTTCTGATTTACTGAATGATGCTCTTCAATTGCATGAAATTTTGTGCTATATAAGCCAGATGAAAGAGATGGTAGATTTTCTAATACATATTTCTTACCCTATATTATTTGAGTAATACAGAGATATTCAAAACCATTTTCTTCCATTGTTTCAATGTGATACCCATTTCGGCGAATATCTTTAAAACTTAATAAATTTCTTCGAGATTTGAAAGAAAATAACGCTTTAAGAATAACAATATTTATTTGTCTGGGTAATATAATATTAGCTCTTTCAGAAACTTCAATCAACTTTACACTACCACTTATAGTATTAACATTTGTTTCTCCCATCTGCAGATAAGAGAAATATTTTTTATCTTTCAATATGGTGCGTGTTGTATCACTATCGAGAAGGATTTAATGTAAGTCAAGTTTATATATTTGTAAATTAAAATACAATTACTTATTAATGTAATTTTCATTAGTACATGTATTCGTCAATATATTTTAAAGATTTATTACTAAAAAAGATATATCTATCTAAAGAAAATACTTAAATCTCATATATTAATAGACTTATACTTAACAAAATGTATATATAATATTCCATATATTTATATATAATACATATTAAAACTTTGAATTATTATATTTTATAATCAATTTACTACATTATTATTAACATTATTGTTGTTATATACTTATAAATAAATAGTGAAATAAAATTAATTTTTATTAATAAAAACTATTTTATATTATATTTTTAAAATTTTATTTAGAATAATGATTTTTTTTATTTTTAGGTCAAAATGATAAAAATTATTTTTTTTATAAAAATTCTAAAAAATTCTTAGCACTTAAAAAAAAATAAAAGAATTAAGAATATTAATGATTTTATTTTACAAATGGTATAACTAAAAATTATATATAAAATTTTTAAAATAATCTATAATAAAAAAGAGAGTAATTTTCATCGACTATATTAAACAAAATATAATCAATCTAAAAATAGTAATAATTTTAATATACTTTTATCATTTGATCATAAATTTTAATTTTTTATCATTAAAAAAAAAATTCTTTGTCTTTATATATATATATATATATATATATATTATGACTATATATATTATGTATTAATTTTGATTTTTTAGTTTAGTACGATTTGAGACAATTTTAATACGATTTAGGAAGATCCTTGATACGGTTCAATTTGAAACAAGTCAAAAATTAATGATTTTGTTATGAATTATTGGAATCTCCATTAATTAGTGGAGGCTCCACTAATTATGGATTTATGTGAATTATTAGAAGATTTTTATGGATGTCCACCATTTAGTGGAGACACCATTAATTGAGATTAGTTGAAGATGATGTATGCCATGATGTATTTCACTAATTAGAGCTCTATAAATAGAACTATTCTCTAAGCTTGTAATACACCATCATTTTGTGAAAGAAAGATTAGTGAAAGAAAGATTAGAGAAAGAATTGTGAGAGAAAGAAAGAGAGAAGTTTGAAGAGAAATTCTTGTGCAAAGAATAGTTAGAATTTTCTTAGTGTGTAGTGTGTAGATTTTATTCTAACACTACCCTAATTTTATAACAGATTTTTCAATTTTGATTCTTTTTTATCCGATTATTTGAATCATATCTGTTATTCTTTAGTTTCCGTAAGCAACCTTATAAAAAAAAAAAAAAAGCATTTCACAGGAAAGGAAAAAAATTGCGGGAATGGTTCCCCACGTGGCATATTTTAAGTGGACTGTTCCTGGCCTTTTCGCCTTAGCTGTCACACTAAGATACTGCCTCAACGCAAAAACCCTAGACCTGGACTCGCACTCTCCCCACCTCAATAACCTTACTAATAGAAACCCTCCGCCCAGAATCTCCAGAGCCGCCATAGCCGCTGAACCCAGGTGTCAACTTCAGCAACACCAGCTATGGTAAAAATCTCATCTTTCCTCTCTGCATGCCAATATTTCTCGTCATCTACAATGTTTTCATACAACTCCATGGAAATTTGTATCATTTCTTGAGTATTGATTTTGATTCATTCTCTGCATCTTGCTTGATCTGTTTTAGGGTATTGATTTGAAAGCCGGAGGCAAAAACAAGAAGACGAAGAGGACCGCCCCCAAGTCCGATGATATCTACCTCAAGCTCCTGGTCAAGGTGTGTTTTGTGTGTGTTTGTTGAAATGGTTGTGTGGGTTGTGTATGTTGTGCGTATATTTGTATCTATTGTATGTAGTTAGCATTTCTTGTGTTGGTGGTGGTTGTATTGATTAGTAATGTATGCTGTACAATGTAGCTGTACCGGTTTTTGGTCCGGAGGACAGAGAGCAAGTTCAATGCTGTGATACTGAAGCGGTTGTTCATGAGCAAGACTAACAAGGCTCCCTTGTCACTCTCTAGGCTCGTGAGCCTCATGAACGGAAAGGTACGTACTTGATTAGAGCTAGCTGTGCTTGAATTGTGTTGCGTTTAGTTGGACGTGGTTCTTATGTTTTTAATCTCTTTTTTAAGGTAAGCAAGTTATTATGAGTATTCTAATCCGATTGTTTTGGTAGTTATTTCAGTGGTTTGTTGTTAGTATAAGAAGTTTGTTAATTGAGGCTCATTATTTGTGAGGGAAATCATATAGCCGGATATAAAAGTTCTACTGGCCTTTGGTGTTTAAGGGGTTTCCTTTTTCCTGTGGGTTAGTGGTGAAAGTGATATCTTTTCTCCCAAGGCGGGTCAAGCCTAATGAAGAGATGGAGGAGGAAATTGATCATTTTATTTGCAATCAATTGTTAGCTTAATGTTAGTTAATTGCATTGATAGCTGTGTGCTTTTTCTGTTTCTGGGTTTTCTATGTATGCTGACCTAATATCAACCAACTGAATTCACTGGATTGTTTTGAAACTTCCAAGTAGTTACCGTTCATATTTCTCAGACTTGGACATCATGATAGTGTAATTCTCTTAATTCCTTTTTATACGAGGCTATTAAAGTATACCTTTTATTAGATCAAGCAAAAGGAATAGTTATTTCCCATGGTAATGAAATTAAGTAGGAGAATCGAACCTCCAAATATTCCTTTGGAATAAGAGATCCTTTGGTCATTTCTGTCTGGTTTTTGTGCAGGAGGATAAGATTGCAGTGATTGTTGGAACAGTCACTGATGATATTAGAGTTTATGAAGTGCCTGCAATGAAGGTGGCTGCCCTGAGGTTCACAGAGACTGCAAGAGCAAGGATTGGGAAGGCTGGTGGAGAGTGTTTGACATTCGATCAGTTGGCTCTTAGGGCTCCACTTGGTCAGAACACGGTATGAATTCAAAAGTTTTGTAGAATTTTGTTTTTCAATCATTCAGAGTTTTATTTGTTCTAGTCTTTGAACTATATAAATTCTTAAATCTCCTATAAGGAATTCACCAACGCATCTAAAACTGGCACCTGTTCTAATAATGATTTGTAGTGCTTTCTGAAATTGTGTTCAGGTCTTTTTTGTTGTCACTAGTCATTTGTTAGTGAAGTCAGTGCATCTTAGCTTTGAACTTGATTTTAATACCCATTTTCTGTGGCAGCACTTAGTGCGGACATCATTCTAACCTCCTTCTTAGTTTAGATGGATTATTAAGTAAATAAGAATGGTATAAATGTTTTTTGCAGCATGATATATATATATATATATATATGTATGTATGTATGTATGTATGTATGTAAATCTTTGGATGATTTTCCTCTTTATTAAATGGGTTAGAACAGTTAAAAGTATTTAGCCTCAAAGTTTTGATTGAAAAATCACTTTTTTGCTTACTGCAGGTCCTACTTAGAGGTCCAAAGAATGCACGAGAGGCAGTGAAACACTTTGGTCCTGCTCCAGGTGTACCGCACAGCCACACGAAACCATATGTTAGGTCCAAGGGTAGGAAATTCGAGAGAGCTAGAGGAAGAAGAAAGAGCAGAGGCTTCAAAGTTTAAGTTGGCTATCCTTTTGCTTTGGTCATATGTTGGCCGAACTATCAAACTCTTTTCTATGTCAATTTTGTCAGAGTTGTTTTTCAAGGCACAGTCTATTGACTATGTTGTTACTTTATCGTTGAATTTGAAGATGTTTCAATTTATAACTTCCAATTCTCCCCTTCTATCAGTCTTTTATCTTCCAAGAGTTGTTATGTTCTTTGGAATGAATTCTTGCAATCTACCTTTTTAGCTTCAATTTCTTGAAAATGCTTGGTAACTTTGGTGTTGAAATTTCATTGGCTACCTTTGATAACTGATGTTGGATGATATTTGTATGGAGAACGACTGGGACAATCCTTGTCCCAGATTCTAGTCTGAGATAAGAATGTAATAAGCTTATAGCTACCTCATAGGATTGATGATTTTTATTTGGAGTAGACCTCTCTGCAAGGTTGCAATTTACAAACCTCCCCGCTTCGCAAAGATAAGTTATCAAATTACTATTTCGTAAAATACTTGTATAATAATGCTATTTTGAAAATGTAGATGAAAGCATAAACCCCAAATGAATTCTGCTACAAACAGTAGTTTACCCTAGGAAGCAGCATTAGCCAAGAAACTGCTTGTTTGCAAATGATGAAATCTGCAGTCACAACCCTTCGTCAGCATCTTGGGTTCGTTTCAGGGCGATCCTCCGGGTCAAGAGTCCAGAAACTGCCAGTAACTGCTGGTCTTGAAATGCCCATACACACAGACACGTCTCTATCCTTTGCAAAATGGCCATAACCACTTCTATATCTGCCCTTCCAATCTCATTACAGTTCCATCCAAAACTTCCATCCAAAGACCTCCCTAACTCAATTCTGCTGTACAATCTCAAGAGGGATTGACCACTTGATCACAATGCTCCTGCATAAGACACTGCTACTGGCCATCAGTATTTTCACTGCCTGCTCTCTCTTTCCATCCTTTGCTTCTAAAGTCTCAAAATCGGGTGCCATTTCAATTACCAGTTATTTAGAGATGGTTTGGCTGACTTTTTTTTTTGGGGGGGCAATTTTTAACTGTTTGGTGACTGGTTATTCTTTCAGATAATTTACCAATGCCAAGTTTTGCCTTCAGTTGGTCAGATAAGGATGGCACTTTCGCTGCTGGAGAGGTCGCAAACATAAAGATTAAAGTGCTGGGAACTTTTGAGAGAGCAAAATATAAGCACTCTTTTAATCCTAACATCACAGTCAATGATAAGATGGGCAATAGTTCTTTCATTTCTGGGGTTTCATCACATTTTGGTGGTGATATTAACAATTGGAGGATTTCTTTCATCCCTATTATGGTTGGGTTGTTCAATGTGCTCATCACTGATGACAAATTCAATGTCTTGGACTCTTCCCTGCATTTTCGAGTCACCCCAGGTTTCATTTTTCTTTTCTATTATTTTAGTTTTCTTTTAATCGCAGTGCGTGATAAATGTTGATCTGTGTGTTGCACTGAAAATTGTCACTCTACTGTTTCAGAAGTTTGTGAGATGCAATAGACCTTCTTGTAAGTGAAAATTCTTGATTTGCAGTTGCCTTGCTTATGAAATAGTCAATGCACAACATGATTGCAGCTTACAGGTGGTGTCTTTTTCGTCTGTAGCGTGATACATAGAGTTGTAAAACTTGTATAGACTGGTGTAGGTAGCTTAATTTGTGAATAAATTCCACATTGTTTGCTTAATAACGTTGAAGTTGGACTAAGATGATTCTAGGTATTTGAATCCTTATTTATGAACACTAAAAGTAGAACTTTCAATGATTTATGAACAATTCAACATCCTTGCTAAAGGCTTTCTCTCGTTAGTTTCATCTATTTTATCTTCAGTTCATATTGTCTGTTGTCTTATGCTGAAGTATGTTGTCAATATGAAGGAAAAAGGTATCCAGCTGCTGGAACCGTATCATGGTTTGCTGGAGTAGACGAATTTATTGCAGGAACAAAAGCTAAACTTCTCATACTTCCAAAAGATGCATTTGGAAATAATATCTCTTCAGCAAGTGAAGGAGAAAAATCTTATAATTTCACAGTGTCAACTTCTCATTCAAATGGCTCTGTTGCAAGTTTATTTAACATCACCAATAAGGGGTGGAACCAATTAGGCTATCTTTGCATCGAGTTTATTGTGGCCATATCTGGAAGCTTCTTACTTAATGTGCAAGAGCAAAACCAAACATTGATAGGCTCTCCACTGCCACTCGAGGTGAAGCCAGGTAACCATGTAAGCATTAACTTTTACTTGTGTTCTGAATGCAGAAAAAAAACCCAATAGATCTCTCTGCTACACAATTCTGTGTAATCTTTATCTGCGAACTGACTGGATGACATGGCTGCTGTTCTTTAGGGTTCCATTATACTTAGTGTGAAGTTCGTTTGAGAGAGACCTTTACTCAGAAAAATGCTGACTTGAACTTTGCTCCCTGCATCAAAGTTTATCTTCTAACTTTTCCATGACAAGATATTGCTATCTCTACTAAGCAAAAATGACCCCAAAGTTTCTGACTTCTACACAAAAATAGCTGCTGTCCTCTTTCTAGTGTTTAAGTTCCTTGATATTTGCTTACAGGAGCTCTGGATGTCTCCAATTGTTTACTTCACTTCAATATTGACACGAGATCCTTCCAACTATTTTCTGTGATGGAAGCATTTATATACCAACATGATCAATATGGAAATCCTGTTCCAGGACTGTATGCATTTGATGTGGAAGTTGTGGAGAAGGGAACTAATTTGACTATGCCCATTTCAGATCTGCTCTTTGAAGAGGTTGGGCTGGGTATTCAGGTGTTTTCTTTTAAGCTAGATGAACCAGGGGACTTTATTCTCTTGATATCAGGGCAGAACAATCTCATTTCTAATGTGCCGTATGACTTCACAGTTTATATAGGTAATAGTCTCAACTATTCAAGCTCCATTTCATCAGATGTCACTTTATGAATATGGTAGATGAGGCTTTTCTCCTATTTGAATTTTAGGAACATCAAATAATCACTTCAATGAATCAACATTAGTAATAACTTTCATATTTTTATGACACTTACATGACAACTGTACACTAGTTCTGTTGCAGAACAGGATTTATGGTGACTGATGCTAGCTTTTCTTTATTTGTACTGGCATGCAAGAAAAACATTTTGCTGTCCATTTTAAGCTTCAACTCTAATGTTTGACCTTGAATAGGCTATTGTGACGGGGAAAACAGTCTTATAAACGGTTCTGGTCTAAATGACTCATTTGCTGGCAAAGCTGTAAGTTTCTCTGTTTTCTTGAGAGATGCTTATATGTATCCTTCTCCAGTTGATGTGGAAAGGCTTCAAGTACAAATTCTGCATGAATCTGACTCCAAGCAATTACATTCAAGCATACATCCCAAGAAAACTGTAAATGGTAAAGCATTGGAGATTTACTTTGTTGTTTCAGTGTATGTTCACTTTGAGTTGGTAATTTGTTGAAGGAATTGATCGATGCAACAGGTAGTTTTTCCAGTGCAACACTTGAGTACATTCCAACCAGTCGTGTGGCAGTTGCTCCTGCTTCTGTTGTTAATGCAAACAATGAGGCAAGCAGTGAAATGAGATTTTTTTATTTTTTAGTTTTTGGGTATAAATGTTATATGATGATTACTGTTAGTTTTTGATGCAGTCTATTGGCAACTCAGGATTGAGGTTTAGTGCCTTTGAGGTCACTTTTGTTCCTGAAAAGTGTGGGATATATGAAATATCTGTGTTTTGTGGAAATATTCAATTAAATGCTGGTGCCCCATTTAGAAAGATAGTGAATGCAGGTACATCTGGAACTTCATAGTTAGAGCCATAGTTTATCTAGTGCCATTTTCAGAGATATTGATATTTTTGTTCTATTTTATTCCAGGGAAGGTTAATATATCCCTTTCAGGCGTGGTGAAATTCGCACCAAAAGTGTCAAAACTGATGAAAAATGAAATTGTAGTACAGCTTATGGATTCTTACTCTAACCCCGTCCAATTGCAGCACTCAAAATTGAAACTTGAGATTGCATCAATTAACGGATCTGGTTTTTCCACATCAGTGTTTGTGGACAATAAGGATGGTTCATATACGAGTAGCTACTTGGCCAAGGATGTTGGCACCTATGAGATATGTGCTTCATTTGATGGACAGCGTTTCTTGCCATGTCCTTTTGGTGTGAATGCATACAGTAGTAAGTTGATATGTTTTGAGCTTTGGATCTATAGCAAATCATTTCTGGTGTGAATAAAATTGATTTTTTCACATGTAACATTTAGGTTTGTCTTGATACTAATAGACATCTACAGTCCTTTAGGAATTGAGGGACACAAAACTGCCAAGATAAATCAATTTTTTAGATACCTGAATACCTAGTGTTACCTGTGTCATATTTCTATGTTCATCTGTTTGACAAATTTTTTTTATTTTTAGATGAATATTTTCCCAGAGTTTCCAATGATACAGTTTATGTTTGGGAGGATGAGTCAATTGCATTTGATGCTCTAGAAAATGATTACTTTCCAGGTGGCAATGCAAGTATTATTGAATTCTCAAAGGTAAATGTCCTTGGGCTTCTTCTCTACTTTAAGGTTCCATGTTGTCGTACATGTTTGTCAGTTAGGTTGTGTTAGTTCAAATATGTAGATGCTTTTCAATTTACCATGAGAACTGAAATTATGAAGGAAATTGTAAACTAAATTAAATTAAAAAGCACTTATATAGTTTTCAATCATTCATGAAAAGATAAATATAGACTTTGAATTCTTCCAAAATTGAACTAAAATGGAAATGCCATTCCTTGTATACTTCCAAGGTTACCAATGCTTATTTTTTGTTTGCAGCACCAGTGTTTCAATTTGAGGGATATGTTTTTCTATTTCTTGATGACTTATCTGGTAATGGTATTTGTGGCAGCCCCATCATGGTTCGCTTATTCAGAATGGGCTCCTTTTCAGATATACACCATATAAAGGATTTTATGGAAATGATTCTTTCATTTATACAATAACTGATATAAATGGAAATACTGCTTCTGGGCCAGTGAATATATCCATCCTAAGTGTTCCACCTCAGTTTCTATCCTTTCCAAGTCAACTGCAAGGAACTGAAGATACTATTAGTCCCATGTTTGGGTGGGTTACTATCGTGGCTTCATTTTATTTGAGAAAGTAAAGAACATATATAAAATTTTCCTCTTACGCTTTTCATAAGTGGAAGGGCAACAGTAAAGCAGAATATTTTCTGGTATCTAATGTTTCAGTTTGATTATATTTGCAGAGGTTTCTCTGGATTTGAAATTGTATACTCGGATTTGAAGGAAAACATCACAGTTTTTCTTAGTGCACAATCTGGGACTCTACTTCTCTCACCTGTGCCAGTGCAGTTTTGGTCTCCAGTATGGGGTGACTTATATGTGAACAATGACATTGAGAAGGATAAACAGTTGATTTTAGCGGGTACTTTGGAAGTAGTCAATTTTGCTGTTCAAGGAATCCAGTACTTTGGGTAGCACAAACTCATCGCATAAGCTACTTTTTTATACATAAGTAACATCAGCTTTGTCCTCATTTTGCTTCTTGTTTGATAATTGTAATGGTTTAGGAACAAATATGCATTATTTCAGCACGTAGATCCATGATAACAATTAAGCATTCATAAATTGGTTGAATTCGAAAGTGTTTGATATCCCCTCATTTTTCTTTTCTAGTTGGTCAGTTCTTCATGGATATGTTAATTCAAAGCTGTTGATTGACAATGATCAGTCTGTGTATATCTGCCTGTTGTTTACTCTCACTGACACACGCTTTCAGTTTTGAGAATCTTCATTCTAAACTTTCTATTTCTTTCCCTTATAAATCAGAAAGGAGAACTTCTATGGCAAGGACACAATCCGAGTCTCTACCATGAACAGAAATGGAAAGAACAGTTTAGATTTTCCTATATTTGTCGAACCTATTAATGATCCACCGTTTATAAATGTACCTCCATTCATTGTCTTTGAGGATTCCAGAGATGAAGTGCTTATTTTCAATGGGCAGAAAGACAAGTTCGATTTCTTCATTGGGGATCCTGATCTTCTAAACTTCCCTGGTATGATGGACAATATGCCATATTATTGGCCGGTTCCTCACTTCCTCTACGGATTTTCATATCTTATGAAGCATATGATCATGGCAAAGTTTGATATCTCAATGTGCATCACTAAGATACCATTAAATCAAAATATGGTGTACACCAAACATCAAGTCTTGCAGGATTTGATGGAGTCCATGATGATGGTGATATAATTAGATCAATCATGATTCTATAGGTTATTTTTTTTCTTTTTTTCCTTCTTTCTCCCTCCCCACTTCTTTAGGCTGGTGCAATAGGCTTAAGTGGCACTTTTTCACAAGAATGATCAACTCTGTTTGTTCATTATATCTTCATGTTAGTTTTTAGGATAGTCTCCATAGAATTGCCTGCTTTCTCTAATATGTTTTACCAAGCCACCAGCCGTTGCATCCAGCAAAATACATTATTTCAGGTCATATATGAGACTTGGAAGTTTGTATAATGCTTTTCCTAAGTACTACTGATTCTTATATTGAGGAAGTAAGATCCAATCAGTTTGCTGGCTTGGATGATCATTTTAAGAAAATCTCATCACTATTTTTCTGTTGAGGCCGACTGTTTGCTTCTTTACCCATTTGGTACCATGGCATCCATTTTGTTAGCATGTGGAATAGGCAGAAGCAAAACACGGAGTTATACAACAAAAGCAGCCCCTTAGATTCTGATATGTGATGGAATAGACGTTTCTTTACATCCTCTGGATTTATCATTCAGATCTGGAGTCTCAGATTCTGCTAATTCAAATTTCAGGTAATAAGTCTCACTTTTTAGTCATTTTCTCTGTGGAAGTCAGTTCTGGATTCTTGACAGCAAGCCTTCCATCTATTCTTGTCAACACAACTGAACTAAAGCTAAAGACAAGTTATCAGTGGCAGCCCCTTCAAACATTTGTTACTATCTCAAAACATTTTACAGTCAAAGCAAAAGGCATTAGATTGCGGGGAACCATAGCTGACTGCAATAGTGTCATGCAACATCTGCTGTATCATGTAAGTCCTCTGGAAACATTTGACTCTGATTATCATATCTCACTTGCCATAATGCTTTTCTCCTCATTTAATCTGCTATGCATGGTTGTATAGGCTTTTCTTCAGAGTGATCATGTCACTTGTATGGGCTTTTGATAAATCCACGACATGAATCTGGTCAAGTATTTAACTTCTCTGTTTCGATAGCATATGACACTTTGTTTTTCAGAATAAGCAGATTATATGCAGTCTGAGGATCCTGCAGCTACTTAATGCAAAGTTGAACAACTATTGCATTTGATGGCTTGAAACATACCCTCTCAGTGCTCCTATTCAAGAAAAAAATGGGAGAAAAAGGACATTTACCTTGATGTTTCTCCGCATTTTGGAACTAGGAAATCTGTTTATCTAGAGAAGCAGATTTATGTATTCTGGTCCCCATTTTGTCATTAATGGGAAATATCTACAGGGTGGCAAACATGGTGCTGTGTTAACTGTGAAAGTAAATGATATGGGGAACCATGGCTGTTATCCAAACTGCAATGAAATGATGTCGATGTCTCTCTCTGCTGAGGCTACCACAAATCTAATAAGAAGACGACCGATGAGTTGGTTGTTAGCTCATTGTAAGTAACAATGTTTTACATGGTGAAGATATGATCTGCAAGGAACTCATTTCCTGCTTTTGTTTTGCTTTAACATGTGTGGTACAGCTCTGGGATCAGTGATTGTGGTAGAATTCATTGTGGTGCTCTGTCTTGGTGTGCTGCTACTACTATTTGTATGCAAATGTGCTATCGTGCTCATCCATGAAAAAAGAAGGCGGGATGCCCGGGAGATTGAGCTCTCTAAGGTTGAAGATCCACACAAACAGGTTAATTTGTACAAGACTAACTTACGCTCTTCTTGATTCTTTTCATTACCACCCTCCATTGATTCTTGTTTCCAGATGAGCAAGGATTTAGCATGAAAGTAACTTCATTATAATCTTTTCATAAGCACAGAAAAAGAAAATCAGCTGATCTGCAATGTTGAATCAGATGCTTTACTCTATGATTTTGCAGCCAAGTATGAACCTAACTAGGAAAACAACTCACTTCACTGATTGCTCTTCAAGTCCCTTCTTGATCAGAAGCCAGCCCTTCACTAAAGGGTACTTACTCCACAACCTGACTTCCTCAGTATTGAGCATTTCTTTTCCAGCCCCATTGCACCATTTGATGTGTAAATTGATTTCCAGATCATGCAGTCAACTGGGAACTGCAGAATCAGGCCAGCAGGACATGCATAACTCAACTCAACATCCTGGTGATTAGCAGCAGCAGCAAATGGATTCTATTCCAGTTCCAGATGCCATAGCACCTGCTGATTCAAGAAAAGAATGAATACGCAGCTGTCTGAGTCATTCAAAAGCCAAATGAACATATTTTCTTCCTACTTTAAATGTAGTTCTGTTCTTCAAAGCTACAATTTGTAGCCATAGTTGTATTTCAAGTTTGTAGAATGAGTTCTGAACTAGTGCAAGCAAAATATCAATTTACGTAGTAACTTGGATGGTTAGTAACGCTTTTTATTTGATTATAGTTATTTTATTATACGTTTTGAATCTACTCAGAGAAAATAACACTTCATATTGATTCCTTCAAAAGAAAATCACGTACATGAAATGCAATGACTATTTCATGTTGTTCATATAGACATTTTAAGTGATACTCTATTGATAAAATATTACTACCTCCGTTTCACAATATAAGTCGTTTTAAATTTGAAAAGTTTTTTCAAAATATACGTCGTTTTACAAAATTATATAAATATTTATTATTATTATTTTTTTATTCTATCCCTCCCTACAATCTTTCTTTTTACTAAGACCCAATTATTTTTAATTATTAAAAAAAGACAAAGACTTAATTATAAGTATTTTTAGAAATTTAGTTTTAAAATTATTTATATTACGAAACAGAGATAATATCATTAAATATTCAATTTGGATGAGAATCTTGAAAAATACATTGATGAAATACTACCTAAATAACGGTAATTTCAAATTTATTTTACAATTTTTGATTAAAAAAACATCTTTATTTGTCATTAATATAATTTAAAATTTTACACAAAATGTGGTACATTCAGCTTTGGAGGTGGTACGAGTTTCGGCCCTTCAAATTCTTCAGTTGCGGTTCAACGCTGAAACCTGAAAGTATATAGTGGACATGTCTGCTATCACAGCGACGCCATTGAGTATAGTGTTCGGAGGAGGAAGGAGAAGAGCATCGACAATGGCTGCCACAGCCTCAGCCTATCAGAAGCTTCTCAGCGTCGGCACCAAGATTGTCTGCGTCGGCAGAAACTACGCTGCACACGCGAAAGAACTCGGCAACGCCGTCCCAAAGGTTCTTTCTTTAATCTATGATCGGAAGCTTATAGCACAAGATGGAATTTTTTTTTTCACCCAATTTGATCTTGGATTACTGAATGCCAAGTTCAGTTCTTTTTCCCTAAAAATGTAGGAGCCGGTGTTGTTTTTGAAGCCAACGTCGTCGTATTTGGAGAACGGAGGGAAGATCGAGGTGCCGCAGCCCTTGGAATCGCTGGATCACGAGGTGGAGTTGGCCGTCGTCATCGGCCAACGAGCACGGGACGTCCCTCAGGCCGCTGCTATGGACTATATTGGAGGTTTTGCTATGTTTCTTCTCTCTTTTTTTTTTATTTATAACAAAATACATGTTTATCAATTCTTAAACCTAGAAATAATCTTGTTTGCTGTGTTGTAAAATTGTTATTTTTGAAATTTGGCAGTCTATTCAACTTAAAAACTGATTGCCGGTTCTTTACTGAAAAAGGCCCTGAGGTGGTAGGTTGAGTTTCTTTAAATTGAATTTGTGGTAAAGATACTATTTGTAGTCGTTGAATAATCATTTGGTGATTGTTTGTTTGAGATGTGTAGCATTTTCTGGTTTGGGATTGAGGTGGTGAATTGTAAATTCAGCTGTAACTTTGTATAAGTGGACGTTTAAGCTCGACTATTTTATAACTTGGCAAAGAGATGAAGAAGAAAGAATCAGTCTGAGGGAGAAACTTGAGGGCAACAGGAACAGATAATTGCAACTCGAAGATAATTCACTTATGATAAATCACAGCTTCACTTGAGTGATTGGATATGAGTGATTTAATTACAAGACTGAGCTCATGTTATCGCTTTATGGAACTGAAAGTCAGCGTGGCTGGAAGAAAAAGAAACAGAGGGAATTGGGGAAGAAAAGAAGAGAAGTCTTCAATGAGGTTAAAGAAATTATCCATTGGCGTCTTTGAATATGTAAAAGTGCAATAACTAGTCAATCATTATATACAGAAGAACCTAATCATAGTCACATCTTGTGCTCTTTTTTTCTGAATTTTCATTCTTTTCGTCATTTATTAGTTTTCAGTTCATTTCTCATGCTTTAATTGCTCATTGAATTGTTTCTTGTTAGATTATATTTGACATCCAATAATTGTTTGCTTCAGGTTATGCTCTTGCTCTGGACATGACTGCAAGGGAGATCCAAGCTACAGCAAAGGTATCAATTCCTCGTAAAATACTTTTCATCATAAAATGTGATATCATCACTTAACACAGTAAAACTCTTACTTACTTGGGAAAATGATCCCTCTTCTGTCAGCCCTTCAAATGGCAGAAATTTGAATTTTCTTTTCTTATACTTCCTTAGTGCAGGAACATGTTTAACAAAGGCCCAGAATCCCGTTCTCTAGCTTAGTTTTAGTATAAATGCACCTGACAAAAGCATAAAATGAAAACAATTCTCTTTTCTTGGGGATGTTTGGGATGGTGTAGATTAGTGAGGAGGGAAAGAAGCATTGAGATTTTGCTCTCTGCCAGTTCACTGGATAGTGTCGAATAGGATATCCATTTAGTGCATTTGTTGGTCTTCTATTAGTCATTCTTGTAGATTATTTAAAACATTTTGGCTTGGAAAGTTAACAGATTAAGGTGGGCATGTGCATTGGTGTAGAGTGGTTGAAAGAAAGAAAGCATGTTATGAATCTACAAGAGATTTGTTTTTTTGGATGTTGTTCATAACCTTCTTGTTTTCAGCTTGAGTGTTTTGACTTGGTGCATTGTGTGTGCTAGGCTGCAGGTCTTCCATGGACTGTAGCTAAAGGTCAAGACACTTTCACACCAATTAGCTCAGTTGTAAGTATATAACATACACGGTAATACTACATCTTTTTTTTCTCCCGATTCTGTCTCCAGATTTCTCTCTAATATATGAGGGTAAAAGAAAAAAGTTTAGCTGCCAAAAATGAGGTACTGAAAAAAAAAAATCACCCCATAAGTCACGATTTTATTTCTCAACAAACTTCTTCTTTCTTCCCTCTCCCCAATATGTTATTCAAAATGTTTTAGTTAACCAAGTACTCTACTCTTCAATGTTCTATCTCATCATCTAAAATGCTTTATTAGTTGACATTTGAAACGAACTTTCTGCAGTTACCCTGCTCTATGGTTCCAGACCCTCACAATTTGGAATTATGGTTAAAGGTATTACTCCTGGATTCACTAATTGTCTATTCTTTATCGTTCATTGGCTTCTTTCTCCTCCCAGCCCCAAATTCTGAGAATTTATATTTGAAATGTCCAAATGATCTTGAAATGGATCAACAGGTTGATGGAGAGACTCGTCAGAAAGGCTCCACCAAAGACATGATTTTTAAGATCCCGTATTTGATTAGCCACATAAGTTCTATCATGACACTTCTTGAGGGAGATGTGATTCTTACAGGTGCAAGGGATATACTTTTTCTTAAAAGAAATGTTCACAATGTTATTTTCAAAATCATGCTTTTGTTTCTATCAATTTCCTTGTTTTTTGTTAGGTTTGTATCAATGAAGTGAGTTCATGTTGCAGGCACTCCTCAAGGTGTTGGTCCTATTAGGGTTGGCCAAAGAATAGATGCAGGCATTACAGGTCTGCTGGATGTACACTTTGATGTAGAAAGACGACAGGCTGCAAAACATTCCTGATGTATTGACACATCAACTTTGTATCAAACTGGACTTCTTTTCTGACCAATATTTTTCAACATTATTCCTTGAACCTCATATTTCAGCTGTAAGCAGTGTAAAAATAATTGTGATTGTAGCAAACCTTCGACAATCTTGTATGACACAACGCCCTTCATGAGCAAAGTATTCCCCTTTGTACCCGAGATTGATTTGCTTGCACTCTTTTTTTCCTCTCTAAGTGTACCAAATTGATTCTTCCTTTTTTTCCCCACCTTATTCCGGAGTCGATTATATAAGAATAATTATACTCTCTCTAAACTTGGTTGTTCAATACCTCAAACCAGATAAGATGCATGTGGGATCCACAATGCACATGTCTGTTTCAAAGTCTCCAAATTTTAATAACCATGACAATCCCATTGGACAATCTTATTTCATCATAGATTACGTCAAGTGGGAAAATGCTTAATAACCATGAAATTTAAGCCCAATCTGTCTTGTCCACATTCTTCGTTAGTAACTATGAAGAGAGTTTCATGCTTCCACCCCTTTACCAAATGTCACATATTGTACTTTCGAGCCCGAAATATGATTATGGACTTGGCAACATCGTCTTCGTTGAGTTAAAATAGATGGTGTACATAGACTTAAATTTATCATCAGAATTTTATATAAGTTCAAGGTATCACATCAGTAGTAGTGTAAAAAAATATTATATATACAATATACACAATAAGATAGTATACATAATGCGGGAGCAAACTCAACTCACTCCTTCTAAACAAGCTACATGTATATCGCATGATCGATGTTTAAAGAAATTATTTTTCTTGAGAGGCTAAAGATGATAATTATTCTAGATACTAATTTTTTACAACTTAGGAGTAAATTTTTTGGCAATTCTTATAGTGTATTTAGATAATAATTATTTTGAAATGAGTTTATTTGAATATAATAAAAAATTATAAAATATGTGAGGTTAATGTGTGACTTAAATATGATTAAAGAGTAAGATGAATTTGTTTGAATATAATAAAAAATTATAAAACATTTGAGGTCGAGATAGGACTTAGGTGGAGTCAAAGAGAAATAATATGATGTGTTGTAAATATATAATAATTAAAAAAATAAAAATCATTTAAATTAAATTAAAGTAATGTTTTGGATTGAGAAAATTCGAGTCCAATTACACCCATCAGGGTTAACAAGGACATAAGCGGACAAGGGCTGCTGGCCAGGCATGTTAGATGTTTGGATCCCAATTTGGCCGATGACCTTTCCTTTTCTACAAGTTCCAATCCCTTCATTTCATCTTCTCTATATACTAGTAGTATCCATTATCATGGGAGACCACCACGGGACCACCGGGCTTGGCTTCTTGTGCAGCTCCCGTTTCCCTGGCTTTGCAACAAGTCTCCCATAACTACTTTATTCACATTAAACAACCATCTTCTTGCTTTCAGATTGATGCTGCTTTCTAAAGATCAAAGTCTTGGTGTCGTGGGAACGTTTAGATTCGAAAATGTTAAATTTGGTTCATCGGAAAATATGGCCGAATTGATTTTGAAACAAACCAAGGAGAAAAGATAAGGTTTTGTTGTATAAAATCACCCAAGGATCATGGACGAGAAACACATGATCCTCTCGAGTCGGTCTCAATTTACGGTCAAAAAGATTGAAGGTCATTGTCTTGACAGATTCTCTTGGATGGAGATAAATTACTCAATCTAAACTTGATTGTTCAAAAACTTCCCGACTGGTTAAGATGCATGTGGAATCCACAACTCATGTCTGTTTCAAAGTCTCCAAATCTTAAAGGACGATGACAATCCCATTGGACAATCTTCTTACATCACAAAGTGGAAAAATTTATAGTAAACATGGAATTTAAGCTCATTCAGGCTTGTACACATTCTTCTTTAGCAACTAATAACTATGAAGAGAGTTTCATCCTTCCATGGCTCTAAGCAGAGAGGTGTTATCAAATAATATTACAATGATCTAAATTATTTGGTGGAAATATAATCTAGGAGTGGTGAATGCCATTTTCTGCTTCAAGAATCAGTAGGAAGAGCTCCGAACTTCTGAATAAAGTCGTAGATGTGCTTGCTTATCTCATCAGGCCTTTCTTGGGTAATAAAATGAGCTGCATCTTTGATCACTACAAAATCTTGCAAGTATGGCTCATCTTCCTCAAAACCATCTTCGTCTAAGTAGTCTGCCCGTGTAATATGGAGGACTAGGTCTAATTCCCCAATGACAAACTTGGTTGGTACTTTTACCTGAGCCCCAGTCCAGGGTGCAGTGAGTTCCCAGGTTCTGCAATTCAGAGCCAAAGAATTGATCAAATCAAAATTCAAACCTTCATCTCGATAACATATGGCACAATCATCAGAAAATGTTGAAACTTACAAATTAAAAGCACGATAATAGTTCACGGCTCCGGTGAAGCCGGACTTCTCAAATTTTGAGACATAATATTCCACATCTTCCTCTGTTAGCCAAGGTGGCAGGCCAATTGGATAAGCTGAATCGTCAAAGTCTTTAGCATGAGGAAAGAAAAGCGAACCAGGAATGCCACTGGTAAATAGCTTTGTTATGACTTCCTTAACACCAAGCTCAGCTAATTCAGCCTCTATGTCACCGGGTTCCTGAAACAAAAATGACCAATTCTTCATCGAACTTACCTATCTATTAATCAATCAAGCAACTCGATGCCTCAATCTTTTTATCAATAACTAAAAGAACAGTGATTCATCAAATGCAACAGGGTGGAAAAATTAAAATAATAATAATAATCTCTACAAAGAATCATGTTGAGATCGAGTATGATGCTATAAACCAAAAGAAACCCTGCAAAACTTTTCTTTCCAAGTTGGAAATGTGATTTTTCTCCCCTTCAGAGTCAACAGCAGAGCTCCATGGTGACTAGTCTTTGGAAATTTTGTCAAATTTAAGTTCTGTAAAAGCTAGAAGCTTTCACATGCTTGTGGATTTGCAAACTCAATCTAAGAATGAAAGATAGGCAGCTTACTATGCCTTTTTATCTGTCCATATTTCTTCTATCGCTTCCATATATCATCAACAAATATTCTTGCTTTGCACTACCCAACAAGTCAATACTGTTCGTAATTTCTTGGCATACACTCCGCAGATTGTCCATGACAGATCGTAAAACACCTTTCTGGCATGTAAAAGGCCAAAGGGCGTATGCTCACCAGTAAACACAAAGTAAGCACTCTATCATCATCAATCAATAATAAGAATACATACACATATTTTCTATAAATATGTAATTTGAACGATTGCAATGTCAACCCTCTCTGTAAACAGTTTTTCAGAAGGAAATATCTCTTCCAGTTCGTAAACGTAATAAATCCGGTGTATTCTTTGTTTTTCTTTTATTCTTAATTTCTTCAATTAATGGTGTTTTCCGTAACAGATCCGAATTGGTGGTATGATTTAACGGCAACAGATCATAATGCTATATATGCAAACCAAAATCAGTAGTCAAAGTGAAAGACAATTCACCCCAAGAGAATATAAATGAACCTGGAATCTGCACATGAAAGAATCATCTCCATATGCCGCCCTCATTATCCCTGCTGGCTTTATTTTGGGGTTCCTCGTAGGAAAATGAACACTCAAGTTCACCAAAGCCTTAACTTTATCGGGCCTAAACAAGGACAAGTGCCAAGCAATAACTGCACCCCAGTCATGACCCACCATAAACACCTTCTCCTCATCAGGTGCTATGGCTTGGAGTAGTGCCACAAGATCTCCAACAATATGAAGGGTGGTGAATTTGGAGATATCATCAATGGGTGCACCTGTGGTGTCACCATAGCCCCGGAGGTCCGGAGCCACAGCTCTGTATCCATGAGCTGCCATGAAGAGAATCTGGTGACGCCATGAGTACCAGAGTTCTGGGAAGCCATGGATAAGGAGCACAAGAGGGCCTTGCCCAAGTTCTGCAAAGTGCATATTGATGCCATTAACAGGTACCATCTTGTGCTCTATCTTCTCCATCTCCCCTCCTTTCCTAGACTGCTTGAAGTCTCTCAAATGAGGAAAAAAGTACGCTGGCTTTCATGATTTCGCTGATAATCCGGTCCAAACAAGAAGGATAAGAAGTCTACAAAGAGTTTTGTAGAAAAGTTGGATGCCGGAGCTGCTGACTTTTGGGGCAAGTTTGCACATTCTGAGAGCCATTAATCAGAATGGCCCCAAAGGGGGCCATTCATCTTCAATTGGTCCGATCTTAAAAAGTGCATCTAAAATGACTTCAATGCATTAAAGCAATATATCTTACACAAAATATGACGTATTTTTTTAAATGCATCCTGACCGCTCCATCTTGTAATGTGTTGAGACCATTATGTAAATGCGTCATCCCTAACATATGACGCATTTATGTCATGCGTCATATAAAGACGCATTTATATAATGCGTCACTATATAGGACGCAAGACATTAATGCGTTCTTATAATGTCCCTTGTTTTTCCTTGTTTTTTATGGTAAAGAATTTCAAGATTCGAAAATTGTGTATCGTGTAATTTATAATGAATTACTCAAAATTAAAATACAATTGATCAACCTATTGAATAAGTTTAAGTGTTCATACAATCGAATGTTATTTTTAGTAAACTTTCATTTCAAACCGTGGTTTGGTTTGAAATGAAAGAAATCAGAAGTAGTCAATGTGAAAAGAAAAAGTAAATTAGGGAAATAAAATAATTTTTTTTTGTAATACAAGCGCATATAATTGTATAATTTATTGTTCAGGATCAAAATGAGCATTGTTACAATTTCGCCTATTATGTTTGGCTTGATAACAATTTTCGCATTTTGGAGGGAGCCTTCATTTCGGTAATCTATCTCACCTCGAAAACGTGCAGTACGCCTTCGGCCAGATCGGTTACCTTTAAATGTAGGTGTATAGCCCTCTAACAAGAAGTCAGCATTATGCCAGATGTTGTCATTGCCCACAGGGTAGAAGTCATGCTTGTAAGCAAAAATTCCACTGTATTTCGTGCAGTTACAGTCCCGTGATGACATCTTAACTATATAAATATTGTTACCTTTGCCCCTAACTCTTGCGGGTATCCTTACACTGAAAATTCCACTATGTTCATTATACTGTATAACCCGATAAGATCTAGCCTTCTGCGAAGCTATCTGGAATGTATTCTATATCAATGGAGGAAATGATTTGTTACAGTTGTTGGCCTCAGATCGATGCAAGTTAAAGTATTCGACTGTCTTTATAAATGTTGCATCAACCAGTACTTTGATTGGTAATGTAACACTCCGCTACCTAGGTCCGCCAGGGCCAGGGATGTCGCTCCGTCCAAAGGACAAGGGGTCTTTATAACTAGGACACATAAATATAATAGCGGAAATAAAATGATACTTCAACTTAAAATTTATTACAACCCCAAAGAAATAATAATAAATCCAAGAATACTAAAAACAAATCCATAATAAAAATTCATCCGCTCTCAGCTCTCCCAATATTACACAAAATAAATCCTCAGAAAATTCTTCCAAAGCAGACAATATATAGCTACTCATGCCCACAGCAGGATGGACCTGAAATCATGATAAAATGGTGGTGAGACAGAAATCTCAGTAAGTCCGTGTGTACTTCGGGTGTTTAGTGAAAACAGTTCGTGGATGCAAAGTGTGAAACCTTTATAAGAGAAATACTGGCAAGCAATAACATTAGTAAAAAACAAGAGTGGTATTTTGGCTTTTCCAGCCATACATAAGTAATAAAATCAACCACTCGAAAGAAAGGGATATGGGTTACCACACGTTGGGCCCCATAACCGGTCAGAATACCGACACTTTGTGCAGATTGACAAAAGTAGGTGATCGGCCTACTGGGTAAGATACTCATCTTTCTCTATATCCAAACAACAATCGGGTGTCCATTCCGGCAAACCACAGTCACTTGACTGAAAACAAACTGCTAGCTCGGACCGGCACGACTCACTGGACTGACATCTTATCCGGGAAGGACTCACCCCTCAGAGGTGGCCACCTACTGAGAGACTTACCCTAACCCTTCAAAGACTAGTCCTAGTAGTCCACCCTTATTGAGTACTCAATGACGTTTCCCACTTGGGATAAAATGAACAAAACACTGTTCCACATGAAAATGGCAATTTATGGGTTTTCCAAAGTCTTTAACAAAATCAGTTTTAGAAAGAGTTTGAGTTTGAGTAAATCTGCTCATTGGCTTTTAAATAATTCAAATGTTTGAAATAAGAAAGGATTTAACCCTCAAATGCCTTTACATAAATGAGTATCCATGCACTCTACACTTGGCTTGCCATAATAAACATTTTGCATCAAGCAGGTTTTATGCAGGAGCTTACCTGATTCTTACTCACAATAACAAGGTCTCCAACAGCAGACCTAACCCCACATGGGCAAATACAAATCACAATCAATTTCAAGCCACAAACTACTTCCTTAATTTTAAATCGACTCAACTTACTACTACCATGATCCTAGTGTCCCAAGCTTTAAGGTTAAACAATAAGTAAATAGGTTTAAGAGTTGAGCCTAGCACAATTATTTAAAATAATTAATGGTTTGGGAAATAAATTTAATAAGTTGAAAGTTTAAATCTTGTTAGGGAAAATTTAGAGTTTATTTGATCAAGAGTTCTAGGTAGTATTAAATAAAATATTGATTTATTAATAATTTAGTTGTTAGAAAATAATTGGTAGCTAAAATTAGTTGAAAATAAATTTAATGAGTCTCACTTGAATAATATTAAATAAATTCTTAAGGAGTTTTGATTAGAAGATAAAAGTTAAATTTTTAGTACTATATATTCTACTAATTGTAATTATTTTCATAAAGGCTTTAATTGATCTCATTATATTAAGTAATACACACACACACACACACACACACACATATATTTTTTATTTTTCTAGCAAAAATCATTATTTATTTGACTAAAATATCCTTTATATATATGACAATCCAAATCTACCATTCCTAGGGGTTTTTTTTTTTTCGAAAATACTAAGAGAAATTATTTTATTGAATATTTTATTCATGAAGTAAAAATTTGTTTGGGGACAACTAGATCATGATCAAATTCCTATGGCTAACCACAATCAATACATACATAATCCTTTAATTCATCAAATTATCCAAATCATGCATACAAGTATAGATCTCAATTTATCAACACATGATCTAACCCCTACTAGCATAAATATGATCATGGCTTCAATATTAATCCATCATGAATATAAATACTATTCACCAAATGTGACATAATCTCTAGCATACTTCATCACATATACTACTTATGACATGCATCAACCTCAAATCATCATATAATCATCCAAGACAATCCTTCCATGCATAAATCCCATCTCCTTCACAATCATACATATATTCATACTTCAATCTCAACAATATATATATATATATACTCAAATCCTATCACCATCCACCTATTATCATTATCACCCTAGAGACATGCTTCTAGAGTTTAAAAGAAGGATTGATGGTACTTACTTGGTTGATGAACGCCTTGAAGGAGTTTAGAGTAGATCTCAACTCCTAGGTGTCTAACTTTGTCCAAAGGAGATAGCGAGAGCATGATTATGGAGAATAAGTCATCCGGCCAAGGGAGAGGAGTTTCGACCGAGAGAGAGAGAGAGAGAGAGAGAGAGAGAGAGAGAGAGAGAGAGAGAGAGAGAGAGAGAGAGAGAGAGAGAGAGAGAGAGAGAGAAGAGAAGAGATCATTAGTATGTTTATTCACATAGGTTCTCACTAGAGATCATATTTGGAGAAGATGAAGTTGATAGAGTAAATTTACCTTGAAGATGTTCTTGTCCTTCACAGAAATTTCTGCTTTTGATCCGAAGTAGCAAGATGATTTGAGGAATTTGATGTTAATAATTGTGTTGATGGACTCACAGCAGTGAGTAGGTCAAATCTGGAAGTTTTTGAGAGGATTTGAGGTGGTTTGGAGGGGTATTAATTGTAGGGAAGAGGTAGGTGTTCTTGGTGTAGTGTGTGTGTTCTTGGAGATTGAGAGATTTCGAGAGGTGGTTCTTGTGCAGCTGCCGAATTTTTGTGAGGGATAGGGCTGGACGAATTTCTGTAGGGTTTAAGGAGTTGTTTCTCTGATTTGGAAGAGAAAATGAAGGGTTAGTTGTCACAATCCTTGCTGAATATTTTTTGGAAGTGAATTTGGAAACTAAATATTCTAGGATATCTTGATAATTTGGAGAGCTTTGAAGGTCTCCTATGGCCGACTGGTTGAGCAGCTTTTCTGAGGAATTAAAGCTGATTCAAGGTGGCTTATGGTGGCCGAAACTAAGGTGCACAATGATGAAGAAGATGTCTGGTCATTTGAGTAAGATATTATGGAAGGTTGCTAAACAAGGATGGCTGGAATTTTGGAAACCAATCAAGCTAAATTGCAGGGATTTGTTGGAGAGATTTTCGGACAACCATTGCTGAATTTCGTGCAGAAGCTTGAGGAAAACAATGGAGCTCTGTTAATGGAGGTTTAAGGAAGGTTTTGACAGATTAAGGTTGGTGTTTCGGCCAGAAGAAAAATAGGAAACAAAGTTGGAAATTTGGACTGCCCAGCATTTCGCTGAACAGGAATTTTTCTGGGCAGATTTTCGGCTGCCACTCCCAGCCAATTTGTAGCGAGTTTTGAAGGGAATTTCAGGGGTATTCAAGGCTGGTTTCCAGCCTTCTTCATGAAGGAAAAACATGGCTAAGGTACTGAACAAGATTTGGAAGAAAACAGCTTGGTTTTGGACTCTCAAAACTGTTTTTCGTACAGGAATTTTTTCCTGTTTTGCTCTAGCTTTGAGTAGTCCGAAATTGGTCAAGAATTTTCAGGTTTCAAACTGATCCTAAAGATCATTTTTCTGGCAACATTTGGGAGGGAATGTTAGCTAAAAATTTCGACATTTTAAAGGTACAACAAGTTGGAAAATTTCAACTCATGCCATAAAGGAAGATGAACTAGTCTAGAGTGAAATTTCAGCAAGCTTACTAGAGGGATTTTTCCCCTTGGAATTTCCCACCATTCTTCCACATTTTTCAGACCATGAGAAGCCTTTTACTAGGGCATTTTGATCCCACAAGATCACAGCATTTTACTGAAATTTCTGGAAAGAAAATGGATAGAACATCTTGATCAAACTAAGAAGTTGAAACCTAAGGAAAACCAAAGATCAAGGGAACAAGAATTCCCTTTAGGAAATTCGAGTAGGGCAAAAGAGTAAAATGAGAATACTCCTAGCATGTCTCTCTTAGGACATCATCCCTACCTTACTCTAATCTCCTAAGACTGAAATTTCCTCCACTAAGCAAAAATAAAATTTAATCTAGCTAAAGCTTCTATGATGGAATTTGAACCCAAGACCTCAAGAATTAATTCCAAAGCTCTAACCACTACACCACAACAACTCTTGTTGATATTTTCACTAGAAAATTATTTTCTATTCAATCCACAGGCTATCTCCCTATTTTCACCTCGGAAAAAATTACCATTTTGCCCCTCTCACACAATACTCATCAACAAGACTTCAAGACAATAAAACTCAAATCCAAAACACATAAAAATCATATGAAAATATATTTAACCATGAAATAAAATATGATATGCATCACAACCCCCTTACTCTAAGGTTGGTTTTGACCGGGGTTTCATAGGTAATGCTCGTGTTTTTTTTAGAACATAATTCAACGATTCAGATGAATTAATTGTCATACATCCGTATCGATATCTCCCATCATGTGAAAGTGTCCACTTTTTTGGACCAATCTGCATCAACTAGTTGTATACTTCCTTATTGCATTCTCTTATTTCATCCATTACATATTGAAATTTAGATTTCTTTCTCTCTGTACCAGCTTTGTACATCAATCGCTTCAACTTCGTATTCTTGAAATGTCGATTGAAATTGGCACGAACGTGACGTAGACAGAACATGCGAACTCCCATAGGCTCATTCCATCTAGACTACCTCCTCATAGCAGACAAGATACCTGCATGCCAACAGACACAACACAAACATATCTTTTGCGTACCACACGACTTCGGACTAGTCTTAGAAACCATACCCAACTCTCTATGGATTCAATATCGACAATCACAAAGGTTAGAGGGAACAGATGGTTATTTGCATCCTAAGTACTGGCAATCAAAAGCATACCTTTATATGCATCCCTTAGATGAGTCCCGTCAATTGAGATCACGGGACGACAATACCTAAATCCCTCGATTGATGGCATGGAGGCCCAAAAAATAAATAGAAATATGTTAGTATCTCCAACACTGGTGTCGTAGTGTTTCTAGTGTACTATTATGTCGGGGTTTGAATCTTGTAATACCAACATATAGTTAGGCAATACTCTGAAAGTATCGGACCATCTATCATATAGCAACTCAACAATGGCTTTTCGGGCATACCACCCCTTCCGATAAGAACATCCAGCCTAGAACTGCTCTTGAACAACTCTTAATATAGTGCTAACATGTATCTCGTGATTGTCTCTGATAAAATGTAGTATGTGTTGTGTAATAAACTTATGGGACAAGGTCTTATTGTTGTTGTTTATAACTCTCTGCAAACATGTGTGCTCGTCATTCTAAATTGATATTTTCCATCTTGCACTACCAGCTTTCTTAATGATTCTTATGTACTCTGCACATGGATTTTACTTAGTGTTGTTCCTACAAGAGGCAGTTCAAATTGTACTCTTACTCTTGATTACAGTGAACTCGTATCATTTCCTCATGTTCCATAATCTTACAGCGTAAATGGCTTGTTTTTTATCCTGGAAACTCATTTTATGGCGCAACTCCCAATTTGCTTCCGACCATTTATCAACTCGCAAGTCATATTTGGTATAAAAAAAATCATCATCAGGTGCACCTGTACCTAGGTCCTAAAAACTAGTATATTAATGCATACGGGTGTCATGAAGCGGCTTGTTTTGTGCTAGTGCTAGGGAGGCCGGAATAGTGGTATGATGTATGTTTGTATATTATAGTCATTGTCACTGCTAATGCTGTCATCACAGTCAGTCACGAATGCGAGCCAAACTTAAATTCTCCATTTGATCCGGGGGGACCATCATTGTCAGAGGTTGGGCCAAGTGAGTCCATGACTGCTAAGTCATTAATTATTAGAGGCTTTGATGGTCCAGTTTCATGGACATATGCACATGTTGATTTAGTCAGGAATATCAGCTGGCAATTAGCATATGCACATGTTGATTTGGATCAGTAGTGGTATGATAATTTTGTTGAAGAAGCTACTAATCTGGCAAATCTGTTTGTACCAATAAGTTCTGTTGGAGTAGTATAGCTGTGTACGGTCCAATATTCGGTAGATTGAGTCCCGCAACTGATGTTGATGCTAGAAGTTCCTGTGTACGCGGAATCGGATGCACCATCTTGTATTAGTTGTTTGGGGAATGTCTTCACATAAATATGGATGTGATATTCCTTGAAAGTAGGATGCAAATCCTAAATGGCTTGCATATCAACTTCATCCTCTAAGCAAAGTAACTCCCATTGCACCGTTGAACCATAAACCTAGGGATTCCTCATGAATATCTCCAGTGTTGAAGTTGTGCTAGTGGTTCTCAGATATAAATAGATTTTTTCGGTCAGTTGCTCAAATGATATTTTTTGTTGTATGTTTAACCTCTTATGGAACGGGTCATCAAAACGAACAGATCCGCCTGTTTCATAGGAAATCGTGTAATATCAAAAGAAACCAAGAGTTATCGGTGATTCAAGAGCCATGACACACAGTGAGTGCAAATAAGAGTTAAAATGAAGAGAAAATAAGATGAAGATATCTGAAATCAGCCCGTGGTATTTATAGAAGATAAAAGATGCATTAGATAAATGCATCCTTTTGTAGGACGCAATAAATTATTGAGTCCTATGAAAAGCTGCAAATTTCTGAAAGACCAAAAATGCAAAAAAGCCTGAGAGTTATTGAAAAGTCAAAAATCTCAAAATGTATGTTAAGGACGTAATAAATATTTGCGTCCTGCGGATTAAAAACGCATTATAATAATGCGTCATCTAAAAAGCTAGCTAATGTTTCAAGAAAAAATCAAAAAATTGCGGAGGATGCGTCAAGACGATTATTGTACGGCAACCTGAAAGAATCAGAAAAGCAAAAAAACGCATTACACGAATGCATCATATAGTGAGGACGCAATACACAATTATGTCCTCCATCTGACTTTATCCATCAATGGTAGTCAGATATTTGAATCCTTCCGTAGAGAAAATTGATCGAGGTCTAAGAGATTACCAATAAATAAATGTCTGAAATATAAAAAAAAATTGTTATAGGACGAAAATGTGTCCTGTCTAGAAAATGCGTCTTGTCAGTAGGACGAAATATTAAAACGTGTTATGTGTCTTATATGCCAAAGGTAGTCGTGAGCAATAAGGAATCTCTCCAGCAGCTAAAAACCGTTAAAGCTGAACAATACATATTTTGAACAAGAACTGTCAAATATTTTTTAATTCAGCTTAAACAGTTTTTAGCTGATAGAGAGATTTCTTATTGCTCACGACTACCTTTGGCAATAATTTTTTATCAGTCACGAAATCAGATAAATATAAGATGCGTCCCGCACTTTCTAACAATCGAAAATAAATATACATACAAAAAGAAAGAAGTCAGTACTGAAAACAATAAAATCCATCTAGGTCCCGCAACGTTTAGGCCTAATAGTTCGCCTAGGGTGACCAATCTCTGCCACCGGCTCCCTGAATGTCTCAGGATGATAGTTACGCCGTCCTACCAGGGCCAAGCTAAGCCAAAATATGCTCTACCAGATGGCAAGTCCTCGATAATCTCCTGTGTCACTCCCTCTAGTCCTTGGATAGCCAAATCCTCCTCGTGGTGTGCAACATCTTCAGAGACTGGAGATAGACAACTGGTATCAAGCATTAAGTGATTTAGCATCTGCGAATCTGTCATGTCCTAGCTTGATGGTCCTGCCTCGAAGTCCCACCGAGAAGTGGACGATGTATCCTAAGTCTCCGTGCACAGTTGTGATGGGGTAGTAATAGCACTGATACATCTACCTCCGGCTGAATCAGTTCATGATCTGTAGCTACGCTGCGAGCGTCACGTCGCTGTTTCCCGCCTAGGCGCTGTCCTGGAATCGATCGACCTTCGACCCATGCCTGTAGCCCTCGATGTGATGGTTGTTCAGGGCAAGCTGGCCTGTCAGATCCGACACAGGTCGAACATCTACTTTGGTAGGGTCAATCCTAGCCGCAGTTAATGTCCGAGCACTCGCATCTCTAATCTGCATAAATTCATCATGCGATCTCATGTCGACATTCGATATAACCTCAGATGCGATAAAAATGGCCAATCGAATAAAATCTTCCTGAGGAACAACTGTAGCAAAGTCACAATTCGATAATGATTCGTTTTTAAAGTTACTAAAAAAATAAATAAATAAGACGAAGTGTAAAAGTAATAACACGCACCATAACGGTAGCGGCTGAACTAGCACCTTGGTAGCTTTCTACTTCGACGCCAGGTGGCATCGGATTTCCAATACGCCACCAAGTCTTGGGCCGATATCAGTGCACATTACCAGGCTCCGTGCTGATGCCTAACATGCTATCGATACACAGTCTGACGCCGTGTGCACTCGGTCCATCCTAAACAAAATAGTGCCAACTTAAAAGTGTTAACATTCAAACCGTATATTTACTGCATGTCGAGACTTATTTTAACTGTTTACATTGTATAATTTGAATAAACAAAAATTGAGATTTTTACAACTCGACACTAATTCAAGACTAATTGTAATTATGTTTTACGATTTATTGCGTTTGGTTTCCACAAAACAACCTTATTACCCAAATATTTGCACATTGACCTAAATAAAGAAATTGTATATTTTCTACACATTATTTAAATATGATTTTAATTTAATATGTTACCTAACTATTTATCATGAAATACAAATAATAACATTGTATTTGCTATATTATAACATTAAGATATTCATTAAAATTAAATATAAAAATAATTACTTTTAATATTACTAAAACTAATAACAAAAAAATAATTACTTTTAATATTATTAAAACTAATAACAAATATATATATATATATATATATATATATATATATACATATTTAGCAAACGTATATAATTTATTTAGCAAACTAAATAAAAAATAGCATATACATAATTTAATATTTACCTAACAATTTATCATGAAATACAAATAATAACATCATATTTGCTATACTATAACATTAAGATATTCATTAAAATTAAATATAAAAATAATTAATTTTAATATTACTAAAACTAAAAGCAAAAAATATATAATAAAAAATATATTTTGCAAACGTATATAATTTAGTTAGCAAACTAAATAAAAAAATTTTATTTATTTAGCATATACATAATTTAATATGTTACCTAACCATTTATCATGAAATACAAATAATAACATCATATTTGCTATATTATAACATTAAAATATTCATTAAAATTAAATATAAAAATAATTAATTTTAATATTACTAAAACTAAAAACAAAAAATATATAATAAAAAATATATTTAGCAAACTAAAAACTAAAAAATATATTTATTTAGCATATCATAGGGATTTAAATGAGCTCAATTTAACTTCTTCAACATAATGCGCATTAAATTTTGTCCAATTATTTTCTAAAAATGAATTAATTGGATTCATCGAAAACAAGAAGGCAAAACATGAGCAGTCATCAAATCATTTCTAGTTCTACTTCAAATTCACGTCTTAAAGCAAGAAAAAACACCGGCGTAAATATGATAAATAAAAACAAGGAGAACAGTTGAGTTTCATGAAAACAATTGAAACACCGGCGGAAATATGGTAAATAAAAATAATTAAATTACATTGGCGTAAATATGGTAAATAATCCTCAACATTCAATTGAATTTCATTAATATATTATATATTTTGAAAGTAAATAGGGACTGGTATGCCAAGGAGAACAGTAGATAATCTGGCAGCCGTCAACACTCTTCGGTTAATTAAGCATGCCATCAAGGAAATACTACAATGTAATAAAATAAAACGAAGTGGCCGTGAACTGACTACATATAAACCTGCAAAAATTTCACAGACGGGCGCCTATGGACGAAGCCGCTGCTTGCACTGCGTGGAGATGCTTGGCACTCGCCGCTGCCACTGCATGCACTACGTGGAGATGGATGAAGTCTGGGCAAATTTGGAGGGGGTTTTGTTGAAGAAAATGGCAATTTCGGTGATTTGGCAGAGAGAGAGAGGCGGGGAAATTTTTGAGGTTCGTCGGTTGATTTGGAGGAAAACAATAGTATAGGACACAGCGAGTAGGACGCATTATATCAATGCGTCTTAATTTAAGTAGGACACATTGCTTTAATGCGTTCAAACTATTTTAGGAGTATATTTTGAATCCGAACCAGTTGAAGACGAATGCCCGAAGGGAGCCATTGTGATCAATGGCCCGTGTTCTGAAAGGAAAAGAAAAGAAGATAAATAATCCCTCTATATTCACGAAGCTTTTATTTATTTATTTATTTTGCTAGATGCCGAAGCTTTTATACACATACTAAAAATATTTAAAATAATATTATATAAAATTTATATATGATCTTTATTAAATATAAGACAACTATTGTTTTTACTATTTCTAATTGAAAATTAATTTTACTATTACCCCATTCTTTCTTTGGTAGAAATCTTTGAGAAGTAAAAAGAAAAAAATTGAAAAATTATATAATTAATTTAAAGTAAAATAATAATAATAATAATATAAATATACATATAAATATTTATTTTGAAATAAAATTAAAAAACTTTATATATGTTATAAAATTAGGGTAGTGTTAGAATAAAATCTTCACACTACACACTAATAAAACTTTAACTATTTTGCACAAGAATTTCTTTCTTTCTTTTCTCTCACAATTTTCTCTAATCTTTCTTTCACAAAATAATGGTGTGTTACAAGCTTAGAGAATAGCTCTATTTATAGAGCTCTAATTAGTGGATTACATCATGGTATACATCATCTTCCACTAATCTTAATTAGTGGTGTCTCCACTAAATGGTGGACATCCATAAAAATCTTCTAATAATTCACATAAATCCATAATTAGTGGAGCCTCCACTAATTAATAAAGATTCCAATAATTCATAATACTCCCCCTTGGATATCCATCCATTACATAAAGAATATGCCTCGTTAAAATCTTACTAGATAAAAACCCAGTGGGAAAAAAATCTAGTGAAGGAAAAAGAGTACACTATTCTATATGTCCATTTATTACTCCCCTTGATGAGATGATTCCTTTAAATCTTTAAACCGACGCATACCGATTTTATATCTCAACTTTTCAAATGTTGCAATCGATAAAGTCTTCGTGAAAATATCTGCGAGGTTATCACATGACCGAATTTGTAGCACATCAATTTCACCTTTCTTCTGGAGTTCATGAGTAAAGAAGAATTTTGGTGAAATATGTTTTGTCCGATCTCCTTTAATATATCCTCCTCGTAATTGAGCTATGCAAGCTGCATTGTCTTCATAAAGAGGAGTTGGAATACCTTTGATTGATGATAATCCACAACTTTCTCGGATATAATGAATCATGGATCTTAGCCATACACATTCTCGACTTGCTTCATGAATGGCTATAATTTCAGCATGATTTGAAGAAGTAGCTGCTATAGATTGTTTCGTAGAACACCATGATATAGCAGTATTTCCACATGTAAATAGATAGCCCGTTTGAGAACGTGCATTATGTAGATCAGATAAATAACCAGTATCTGCATAACCTATCAATGTTGGACTGGTTTTATTTGAATAAAATAATCCGAGATCAATTGTACCTTGGAGATATCGAAGGACTTGTTTAATTCCATTCCAATGTCGTCGTGTTGGTGAAGAACTAAATCTTGCTAATAAATTGACAACAAAATCAATATCAGGCCGTGTGTTATTAGCAAGATACATCAATGCACCAATTGCACTGAGATATGGTACTTCAGGACCAAGGAGTTCTTCATCATTTTCTTGAGGTCGGAAAGGATCTTTATCCACATTTAATGATCGGACGATCATTGGAATACTCAATGGATGTGCTTTGTCCATGTAAAATCTTTTTAGCACTTTTGCTGTATATGTTGATTGATGAATAAATGTTCCACTCTCCAAATGTTCAATTTGTAAACCAAGGCAAAATTTGGTTTTACCAAAATCCTTGATTTCGAATTCTCTTTTTAAATAATCAATTGTTTCTTGGAGCTCTTCAGGAGTTCCAATAAGATTAATATCATCAACATATATAACTAATATCACAAATTTAGAATCAGATTTCTTAATAAAAATGCATGGACATACCTGGTCATTTTTAAATCCCGCTTTCAATAAATATTCACTAAAACGTGTAAACCACATGCGCCGCAGTTGCTTCGGGCAAAATAATGATTTACGCAACTTGATGGAGTAATTTTCACGAGGATAATGTTTATATGCTTCGGGCATATGAAATCCTTCGGGGATTTTCATGTAAACATCATTTTCTAAATTTCCATACAAGTAAGCGAGTGACAACATCTAATAGGCGCATACCTATCTTTTCATGTACTTGCCAAGCCGATAAGATATCGGAGTGTAATAGTATCAACAACGGGAGAATAAGTTTCATCATAATCAATACCTGGTCTTTGTGAAAAACCTTGGGCTACTAATCGCGCTTTATATCGAACGATTTCACTCTTTTCATTGCGCTTTCGTACAAATATCCATTTATAGCCAACGGGTTTTATACCTTACGGTGTTCGGATTGCGGTCCGAAGACTTCACGTTTTGCCGGTGCATTTAACTCCGATTGAATCGCATCTTTCCATTGCGACCAATCTTTTCTATGCCGACATTCATCAAGCGATATTGGTTCGGGATCATCATTATCCTGTGTAACATTAAGAGATATATTGTATGCAAATATATTATCAATAACGGTTTCTATCCGATTCCAACTTCTACTGGAAGTGGTATAATTGATAGAAATTTCGGTGTTACATTCATCAACTTACGGTTCTTTGTCATCGGTTCTCTCTTGGTCTTTATCATTCTTTTCTTCAATATGATCTTACGGATCATTTAATCCTCTTTTCTTTCGAGGATTTTTATCTTTAGAACCAAGAGGTCGGCCACGCTTACGGCGTGTTTTTGACTCAACGGCTATAGATATAATATTTTGTTCTGCTTGGAACTTCAATTCGAATAGGAGCATTTATAGGCTGGAATATGTGATTTTGTAACTCTTCTAGAGTCAACAAAAGCGTACGGCATTTGATTTGCAATGCTTTGCAAATGAATTATCTTTTGAACTTCAAGTTCACATGCGCTTGTGCGCGGATCAAGATAATTTAATGATGTTGTCCAAGCAAGATCCTTTTTATCTTGTTTTGGTTCTCCCCTTAATTTAGGGAATAATGATTCATCAAAATGACAATCGGCAAATCTTGTTGTGAATACATCTCTGTCGGGGGTTCAACATACACGATAATAGAGGGAGAATCATATCCAACGTATATCCCCTTTCTTCTTTGAGGACCCATCTTTGTACGTTGGTTTGGTGCAATTGGAATATATACGACACACCCAAAAATTCTTAAATGAGCAATATTTGGTTCGACCCAAAAGCCAATTGCAAAGGAGAGAATTTATGATAACTAGTTGGTCTTATACGTACAAGTGTTGCGGCATGTAGAATAGCATGTCCCCGAGGCGGATGTTGGGAGATTTGTTTTCATTAATAATGGTCTAGCAATTAATTGTAATCGTTTAATCAAAGATTCAGACAAGACCATTACGTGTGTGAACATGAGCTACAGGATGTTCAACATTAATCCCAATTGACATGCAATATGCATCAAAAGCATGTGATGAAAATTCACCAGCATTATCCAAACGGATATTTTTAATGTGATGGTCCGGAAATTGTGCTCGTAATTTAATTATTTGAGCAAGTAATCTCGCAAACGTCAGGTTGCGAGTAGATAATAAACATACATTGACCATCGGGATGATGCATCAATTAAGACCATAAAATATTTGAACGGTCCACATGGTGGATCAATAGGTCCACAAATATCCTAGGGAATATGCAGTACATGCGAATTTTTCTGATGTTAATATCCTTTTATTTTTTAAAGGATGACCATGTGTATTCTCAATGATTCTTCTCATCATGGTAGATCTCGGATGACCCAACCGGTCATGCCAAATGCTAAAAGTAATAGGATCAGTAAACTTCCGGTTTACTAGATGATGAATTTCAATTGTACGTATTTTTACAAAATATAGACCAGTAGAAAAAGACGGCAGTTTTTCTAATACCGATTTCTTACCCAAATGCATTTGAGTAATAAAAAGATGCTCAATCCAATTTTCCTCATTTGTTTCAACATGATACCCATTTCTGCGGATATCTTTAAAACTCAATAAATTTCTTCTGGATTTTGAGGAAAATAGTGCCTTATCAATAATAATTGTTGTTCCTTTAGGCAACAATATACTAGCTCTTCCGGAGCCCTCAATTACATTTGCACTACCATTTATCGTATAAATATTTATTTCTCCCATTTTGAGATCAGAAAAATATTTCTCATTTTTTAGTATGGTGTGTGTAGTTCCACTATCAATAATGCATACATCATCATTAATAACGACCATCCGAACACAAATATATATATGTAAACGTAAATATTATTAGAATAGAATGAAAATGAAAATACAAAAATATCGGGGTGAGGCTTTAGTTCTTTTGGACACTTGCCATCACCAATTAAATGGTCTATCCTACCGTTTGGGTGTTCAAAAAATCCGATACATCCATATGGGTAATATTGATATTAAGATCTTCGGGATCAATATCGTCATCCTCAGCATTATTTATTGGATGTTGAGAAAAATTTGCTTCCACATTTTTATTTTTCAATGAAGCTTGAAACAATTCAACTAAATGCTTAGCCGATACGACGGTTTCGTGACCAATGACCTTTCATGCCACATCTATAACATATATCCTCATGCTTTTCTTCAATTTCTTTTTCTTTTCCCTTTTGATCTTTTATGTTCCACTTCGGTGGCCGGTATTTCTCACGGTTTGATTATAATTGTGATAAGGGAAATATTGAGCGTGTCTACGACCATAACCACGACCACGGTCACGGCCACGGCCACGACCACGACTATAACGATGGCTTCTGCTGGAGCCAACGACATTCACTTACGGGAGTCTTTGTAGAGCCGATTGGTCCGGCTTCATGATTTCTCAATAATAACTCATTATTTTTCTCTGCAATGAAGAGGGCGATAATTAAATACGTAAATTTTGTATACCCCTTTTCTCGATATTGTTGTCTGCGGGACAATATTCGAGGCATGAAAGGTGGAGAATGTCTTCTCCAACATATCTTCATCGAGTCACTTTTTCTCCGCATAATTTTAATTGAGATGTAATTTTATACATTGCGGAGCTATATTCATTCACGGTTTTAAAATCTTGCAACCTCGGGTGCAACCATTCATACCGTGCGAGTAGGTAGTACGACCATCTTCGGGTGGTCAAATCTTTCTTTTAAATTTACCCATAGGCCATATGGATCTTTTTCGGTAAGATATTCCATTTTCAAATTTTCATCGAGATGACGACGAATAAAAATCAAAACTTTAGCCTTGTGTTGTGCAGATGCACTATTATTTGCTTGAATAGTTTCACTAAGGCCTTTAGCATTTAGATGCGTTTACGCATCGAGAACCCATGACATATAATTTTTTCCAGAAATATCAAGGGCTACAAATTCGAGGTTCGCGATGTTAGCCATAGAGATCAATAAACGCGTACTTGTCTTCTGGCTTTGGTAACGGCAGAAACTCGTGCTTAGTATTCTGGCTTTTGTACCGGTAGAGACTCGTGCTGATAACGTGTTATAAAATTAGGGTAGTGTTAGAATAAAATCTTCACACTACACACTAATAAAACTCTAACTATTTTGCACAAGAATTTCTTTCTTTCTTTTCTCTCACAATTTTCTCTAATCTTTCTTTCACTAATCTTTCTTTCACAAAATAATGGTGTGTTACAAGCTTAGAGAATAGCTCTATTTATAGAGTTCTAATTAGTGGATTACATCATGGCATACATCATCTTCCACTAATCTTAATTAGTGGTGTCTCCACTAAATGGTGGACATCCATAAAAATCTTCTAATAATTCACATAAATCCATAATTAGTGGAGCCTCCACTAATTAATAAAGATTCCAATAATTCATAATAATATATATATATATATATCTATTTTGAAATAAAGAAAATATTAAATTCAAAAAATAAGAAGAAAAAAGAATAAAAATGAATGTGTTATAAAATTAGGGTAGTGTTAGAATAAAATCTACACACTACACACTAAGAAAATTCTAACTATTCTTTGCACAAGAATTTCTCTTCAAACTTCTCTCTTTCTTTCTCTCACAATTCTTTCTCTAATCTTTCTTTCACTAATCTTTCTTTCACAAAATGATGGTGTATTACAAGCTTAGAGAATAGCTCTATTTATAGAGCTCTAATTAGTGAAATACATCATGGCATACATCATCTTCAACTAATCTCAATTAATGGTGTCTCCACTAAATGGTGGACATCCATAAAAATCTTCTAATAATTCACATAAATCCATAATTAGTGGAGCCTCCACTAATTAATGGAGATTCCAATAATTCATAACACTCCCCATTGGATGTCCATCAATTACATAAAAAATATGCCTCGTTAAAATCTTACTAGATAAAAACCCAGTGGGAAAAAAAATCTAGTGAAGGAAAAAGAGTACACTATTCTATATGTCCATTTATTACTCCCCTTGATGAGATGATTCCTTTAAATCTTTAAACCGACGCATACCGATTTTATATCTCAACTTTTCAAATGTTGCAGTCGGTAAAGTCTTCGTGAAAATATCTGCGAGGTTATCACATGACCGAATTTGTAGCACATCAATTTCACCTTTCTTCTGGAGTTCATGAGTAAAGAAGAATTTTGGTGAAATATGTTTTGTCCGATCTCCTTTAATATATCCTCCTCGTAATTGAGCTATGCAAGCTGCATTGTCTTCATAAAGAGGAGTTGGAATACCTTTGATTGATGATAATCCACAACTTTCTCGGATATAATGAATCATGGATCTTAGCCATACACATTCTCGACTTGCTTCATGAATGGCTATAATTTCAGCATGATTTGAAGAAGTAGCTGCTATAGATTGTTTCGTAGAACACCATGATATAGCAGTATTTTCACATGTAAATAGATAGCCCGTTTGAGAACGTGCTTTATGTGGATCGGATAAATAACCAGACATCTGCATAACCTATCAATGTTGGATCTGGTTTTATTTGAATAAAATAATCCGAGATCAATTGTACCTTGGAGATATCGAAGGACTTGTTTAATTCCATTCCAATGTCGTCGTGTTGGTGAAGAACTAAATCTTGCTAATAAATTGACAGCGAAAGCAATATCAGGCCGTGTGTTATTAGCAAGGTACATCAATGCACCAATTGCACTGAGATATGGTACTTCAGGACAAAGGAGTTCTTCATCATTTTCTTGAGGTCGGAAAGGATCTTTATCCACATTTAATGATCGGACGATCATTGGAATACTCAATGGATGTGCTTTGTCCATGTAAAATCTTTTTAGCACTTTTGCTGTATATGTTGATTGATGAATAAATGTTCCACTCTCCAGATGTTCAATTTGTAAACCAAGGCAAAATTTGGTTTTACCAAAATCCTTGATTTCGAATTCTCTTTTTAAATAATCAATTGTTTCTTGAAGCTCTTCAGGAGTTCCAATAAGATTAATATCATCAACATATATAGCTAATATCACAAATTTAGAACCAGATTTCTTAATAAAAACACATGGACATACCTGGTCATTGTGAAAAACCTTGGGCTACTAATCGTGCTTTATATCGAACGATTTCACTCTTTTCATTGCGCTTTCGCACAAATATCCATTTGTAGCCAACAGGTTTTATACCTTCTGGTGTTCGGACTGCAGGTCCGAAGACTTCACGTTTTGCCAGTGCATTTAACTCCGATTGAATCGCATCTTTCCATTGCGACCAATCTTTTCTATGCCGACATTCATCAATCGATATTGGTTCGGGATCATCATTATCCTGTGTAACATCAAGAGATATATTGTATGCAAATATATTATCAATAACGGTTTCTATCCGATTCCAACTTCTACCGGAAGTGGTATAATTGATAGAAATTTCGAGTGTTACTTTCATCAACTTACGGTTCTTTGTCATCAGTTCTCTCTTGGTCTTTATCATTCTTTTCTTCAATATGATCTTCCGGATCATTTAATCCTCTTTTCTTTCGAGGATTTTTATCTTTAGAACCAAGAGGTCGGCCACGCTTACGGCGTGTTTTTGACTCAGCGACTATAGATATAATATTTTGTTCTACTGGAACTTCAATTAGAATAGGAGCATTTATAGTTGGCATATGCGATTTTGTTACTCTTCTAGAGTCAACAAAAGCGTCTGACATTTGATTTGCAATGCTTTACAAATGAATTATCTTTTGAACTTCAAGTTCACACGCGCTTTATGCGGATCAAGATAATTTAATGATGTTGTCCAATCAATATCCTTTTTATCTTGTTTGGGTTCTCCCTCTAATTTAGGGAATAATGATTCATCAAAATGACAATCGACAAATCTTGCTTGTGAATACATCTCTGTCGGGGGTTCAACATACACGATAATAGAGGGAGAATCATATCCAACGTATATCCCCTTTCTTCTTTGAGGACCCATCTTTGTACGTTGGTTTGGTGCAATTGGAATATATACTGACACACCCAAAAATTCTTAAATGAGCAATATTTGGTTCGACCCAAAAGCCAATTGCAAAGGAGAGAATTTATGATAACTAGGCTGGTCTTATACGTACAAGTGTTGCGAGCATGTAGAATAGCATGTCCCCGAGCGAGATGTTGGGAGATTTGTTTTCATTAATAATGGTTTAGCAATTAATTGTAATCGTTTAATCAAAGATTCGAGCAAGACCATTACGTGTGTGAACATGAGTTACAGGATGTTCAACATTAATCCCAATTGACATGCAATATGCATCAAAAGCATGTGATGAAAATTCACCGACATTATCCAAACGGATATTTTTAATGTGATGGTCCGGAAATTGTGCTCGTAATTTAATTATTTGAGCAAGTAATCTCATAAACGCCGGGTTGCGAGTAGATAATAAACATACATGTGACCATCGGGATGATGCATCAATTAAGACCATAAAATATTTGAACGGTCCACATGGTGGATCAATAGGTCCACAAATATCTCAGTGAATCCGTTCGAGAAATGTAGGACTTTCGGCTCCTACTTTTATCGGTGATGGTTTAACAATTAATTTTCCTAGGGAACATACGGTACATGCGAATTTTTCTGATGTTAATATCCTTTTATTTTTAAAGGATGACCATGTGTATTCTCAATGATTCTTCTCATCATGGTAGATCCCGGATGACCCAACCGGTCATGCCAAATGCTAAAAGTAATAGGATCGATAAACTTACGGTTTACTAGATGATGAATTTCAATTGTACGAATTTTTACAAAATATAGACCGAGTAGAAAAAGACGGCAGTTTTTCTAATACCGATTTCTTACCCAAATGCATTTGAGTAATAAAAAGATGCTCAATCCCATTTTCCTCATTTGTTTCAACATGATACCCATTTCTGCGGATATCTTTAAAACTCAATAAATTTCTTCTGGATTTTGAGGAAAATAGTGCCTTATCAATAATAATTGTTGTTCCTTTAGGCAACAATATATTAGCTCTTCCGGAGCCCTCAATTACATTTGCACTACCGTTTATCGTATAAATATTTATTTCTCCCATTTTGAGATCAGAAAAATATTTCTCATTTTTTAGTATGGTGTGTGTAGTTCCACTATCAATAATGCATACATCATCATTAATAACAGCCATCTGTCTTCTGGCTTTGGTAACGGCAGAAACTCGTGCTTAGTCTTCTGGCTTTTGTACCGGTAGAGACTCGTGCTGATAACGTGTTATAAAATTAAGGTAGTGTTAGAATAAAATCTACACACTACACACTAAGAAAATTCTAACTATTCTTTGCACAAGAATTTCTCTTCAAACTTCTCTCTTTCTTTCTCTCACAATTCTTTCTCTAATCTTTCTTTCACTAATCTTTCTTTCACAAAATGATGGTGTATTACAAGTTTAGAGAATAGCTCTATTTATAGAGCTCTAATTAGTGAAATACATCATGGCATACATCATCTTCAACTAATCTCAATTAATGGTGTCTCCACTAAATGGTGGACATCCATAAAAATCTTCTAATAATTCACATAAATCCATAATTAGTGGAGCCTCCACTAATTAATGGAGATTCCAATAATTCATAACAGAATGATTTATGTCTGATATTATTTGGAAGCTGTAGTAAGCGGCGGTCCCATAGATTCTCGTAAGAGTAGTTTGGGAATTGACTGTTTCAGCTGCAAGTGCATCGGAAGAGACCAAAGTAAGCCCTCTAATGCTGCAAGATTCCTCTATGTCTCTTACCAGTGGATTGCAGTCTCCAGAGAGAACGTAGAAGTACATTCTTGATAATTATTACTTTTTCCGTTTTATAATACTTGTTCATGAAGTTTATTGTACACAGATTAAAAGTGTTGAAAATAATACAATAATTTAGATAAAGTTTCTATTCTATCCATATTAAAAATATTATAACTATTGGTTAGTGAAAATTCTCAAGAAATGAGAAGAAAGAAAAGTTTTGGAAAGTTATGTAATTGACTTGGGATAAATAGGGATATAATAAGAAGAAACTAATTATTAGTTTTAAAAATACATACATAAATAAATATTTTAAAATATAACAAAAAAATTTGATAAACAAGTATTTTGAAACGACTGAAATAATATTTGTATCTTTTCCCAAAAAATTAAGAAAGCAGCACATGCAGTGGGGGGCCAGCCAAGCTAAGCTAGGTCCATGCCTTTATGACTCTAATGCATCACCATTTCCACCGTGTGGAACTCTGATCTTTGCCGAAATTCTTTTCTTTTCCTGTTTTTGTGGTCTTATTTTTTTTTTTTTCTCAAGAACCATAAAAATATTCTTTTATGATTTTGTTTATTAAGATTTATAACTCTTTGACATAATTTTTTTGTCGATCTTCTTAGATCGACATTAGTTACTTTATTTTCTCAAAGTTAGTTTGATACCTAATCTTGATTTGAGTCATCTCTTTATTTCTCATCATTTCTTTAGGTATTTTTTATAATCACTAATACGCTCAAAATCTTCTAAATTATTACATAAAGAATTAGATAAATTTGAATATCTCATCATTGTTCGAAGATGGAAATAAAGCAACCAAGAGAAAGATTATTGGATATTTATTTATCATGAATATATTAGTCTATATGTGTAGTTTGTTCTTATATTATGAATGAAAAGAGAGAGAGTATTAAATAAAATAAAAACAATATTAGAAGAATATTATTAATTTTTATTAAAATTTATAAAAGATTTAAATTTTTAAAAAATAAGTTAATTTTAAAAAAAAAAAACTTATATTTTAAGACTATATATTTGTAATTGACTTAATTATCTACGAATCAAATGCACCGTGCTTTATGATGACATGATTAGACAGGTAATTAGAAACATATTTTTATTAAATAATAATTTAAATTCGATTCATACTATTTTCCTATACATGTGAAACATATTATATTTTATGAATATATAACAAGTCTTGAAAATTGAGAATTGAATCTCCTTTGATCCTTGACAAGAAAGCTGAGAAGCTGTTAGCTTATCACGAGCAAGAAATGTAGTTCCCAACATATTTTGCTGTTTCTATTGCTCAAACTCATAAAGCATCACAAGAACCTTACATATGGAGCTAAATATTATTCACCAGAAGTACCTCAGAACAGGGGGATGGTTTTCTCTAATTCACATATACCAACAGAACAGGCAGTCAAAACTGCTGAATGAACTCATAGATGTGCTTGTTAATCTTATCGGGCTTTTCCTGGTTAATGAAATGAGCTGCATCTTCCATAACAACTTTTCGCAACAGTGGCACCTCTTTCTGAAAAAGCCCCCACTGTGGATATAATCTTTCATCTGTAGCATATGATATGCCAAGTCTAGTTCCCGCTCAACAAACTTGGCTTATCTTTAGCGTTCCATATTCCTTGAACCTCAAATCTCAGCTCTAAGCAGGGTAAAAATAATTTTGATTGTAGCAAACTTTCGACAATCTTGTATGACATAATGCCCTTCATATGCAAAATATTCCTCTTTGTACCAGAGATAGACTTTGCTAGTACTCTTTTTTCTCCTCTCTTATGTACCAAATTGATTCTTCCTTTTTTTCCCCGTGGTATTCCAGAGTCGATTATATAAGAATCGTACCAATTAAATTACTCACTCTAAACTTGATTGTTCAAAAACCTCGCAACCGGTTAAGATGCATGTGGAAGCCACAACTCACGTCTGTTTCAATGGACAATCCCTAATAACCATGAAATTTAAGCTCATTCAGTCTTGTGCACATTCTTCCTTAGTAACTATGAAGAGAGTTTCATGCCTCCATGGCTTTACGCAGAGAGGTGTTATCAAACAATGTTTACACTAGCCTAAATTATTTGCTGGAAATATAATCTAGGAGTGGCGAATTCCATTATCTGCTTCAAGAATCAGTAGGAAGAGCTCAGAACTTCTGAATAAAGTCGTAGATGTGCTTGCTTATCTCATCAGGCCTTTCTTGGGTAATAAAGTGAGCTGCATCTTTGATCACTACAACTTCCTGCAAGAATGGCACATCTTTCTGAAAACCACCATTGTGTATGTATTCTTTTGCCCGTGGCATATGGTAGACTAAGTCTAACTCCCCAACGACAAACTTGACTGGTACTTTCACCTGAGCCCCAGTCCAGGGTGCAGTGAGTTCCCAGGTTCTGCAATTTAGAGCCAAAGAATTGATCAAAACAAAATTCAAACCTGCAACTTGATAAAACATGGCACAATCATCAGCAAATCTTGAAACTTACAAATTGAGAGCACGATAGTAGTTCACAGCTGCAGTGAAGCCTGACTTCTCAAATTTTGAGGTATAATATTCCACATCTTCCTCTGTTAGCCATGGTGGCAGGACAATTGGAGTATCAGGTGAATCTCCAATGCCTTTACCTTTAGGAAAGAAAAGTGGACCAGGATTGCGATATGTAAGGAGCTTTGTTATAACTTTCTTAACACCAAACTCAGCAAATTCAGCCTCTATGTCACCAGGTTCCTGAAACAAAAATGACCAATTCTTCATTAAACTTACCTATCTATTAATCAATCAAGTATCTCGATGCCTCAATCTTTTTATCAATAACTAAAAGAACAGTGATTCATCAAAATGCAACAGGAAGGGAAAAATAAAAAAATCTCTACCAAGAATCATGTTGAGATCGAGTAAGATGCTATAAACCAAAAGAAACCCTGCAACACTCTTCTTTCCAAGTTGGAAACGTGACTTTTCTCCCCTTCAAAGTCAACAGCAGAGCTCCATAGTGACTAGTTTTTGGGAATTTTGTCAAATTTAAGTTCTGTAAAAGCTAGAAGCTTTCACGTGCTTGTGGATTTGCAAACTCAATCTAAGAATGGAAGATAGGCAGCTTAATATGCCTTTTTATTTCTCTCCATATTTCTTCTATTGCTTCGATGATCTATCTATCATTAACAAATATTCTTGCTCGGCACTACACAACAAGTCAATACTGTACATAATTTCTTGGCATACATTCCGCAGATTGTCCATGACAGATCTTAAAATACCTTTCTGGTATGTAAAAGGTCAAAGGGCATTGCCTCACCAGTAAACAGAAAGTAAGCACTCCAATATCATCAATCAATAATAAGAATACATACATGTACTCAAATAAGTACAAAAACCCTTTATCTGAATCCCCAAAAAAAGATCCAAATTGCCGGTAAGACTTGATGGAAACAGATCACAAAGCTATATATGCAAACTAAAATCGGTGGTCAAAGTGAAAGACAATTCAGCCCAAGAGAATATAAACGAACCTGGAATCTGCATATGTAATAATCATCACCATATGCCATCCTCAATCTCTCTATAGGCTTCATTTTGGGGATCCTGGGAGAAAAATTAACACTCAAGTTGACCAAGGCCTTAACTTTATCAGGTCTAAACAAGCACAAATGCCAAGCAATAATTGCACCCCAGTCATGACCCACCACAAACACCTTTTCCTGATCAGGTGCTATGGCTTGGAGCAGTGCCACAAGATCTCCGACAATATGAAGGGTGGTGAATTTGGAAATATCATCAGTGGGCGCACCTGTGGTGTCACCATAGCCCCGGAGGTCCGGAGCCACAGCTCTGTATCCATTAGATGCCATGAAGAGAATCTGGTGACGCCATGAGTACCAGAGTTCTGGGAAGCCATGGATAAAGAGCACAAGAGGGCCTTGCCCAAGTTCTGCATAGTGCATATTGATGCCATTAACAGGTACCATCTTGTGCTCTATCTTCTCCATCTCCCCTCCTTTCCTAAGCTGCTTCTCAAGCCTGAAGTGTCTCAAATGAGGAACAAAGTATGGTGGCTTTGTTGATTTCACTGATAATCCAGTCCAAACAAAAAAGATAATAAGTCTAAATCAAGAGTTTGGTAGAAAAGTTTGATGCAGGGTTAATTTCAAAAAACTCCATGTACTTATATGTGTTTGACAATTGAGTATTTAAACTTTTAATTTTGACAATTAAATATTTAATAATTAACAAAATTATAAATTGGATATTTAATTTTTAAAATTAAAACTTTGAATACTTAATTATCAAATACACAAAAGTACATAAGATTGAATGAAATTAACTCAAATTACTTTAAATCTTACATTAAACAAGATTGACCTCTTACTTTTTTATTTTTAAAATTTTATTTCATTTTTTATTTTCAATTTTCAGATAAAATCATATCTTTTTAAATATTAAATTAATCTAAAAATTTCTAACTAAATACAACGGTAATAATATGTAAAACTATAAAATTTACATATCTATTATATATTTAAAAAAACTCTTTATATTTCTTTAATACTTTGTAAAATTTTAAAAACTATTTAGTAATTTAATTAAAAATATTTAATAATTCGAATTACAACTGATTGACTACCGATTTAGAAGGAACAGGAGTTCCATCTTTTTTCTACTTCCATTGAATAGTTCTTATATATTTTCACGCCCCTTTGAGATCTTAAAAAATAGAAAATATTGGAATTTGAATTATTAAAATTTTAAAAATGTTACGACATATGAAATGCGAATTTTATATATTATTACTATTATGTTTAATTAAAAATTTGGATTAATTTAATATTTAAGAAGGTATGATTTTATCTAAAAAATAAAAATAAAATGAAATAAAAATTAAAAAATAAAAAATAAGAGAACAATCTTATTTAATATAATATTTAAAAGTAATTTGTGTTAATTTCAATAAATCTTTTGTTTTTTTATGTATTTGACAATTAAGTATTTAAATTTTTAATTTTGATAATTAAATATTCATTTTTTTAATTTTGACAATTGAGTACCCAAAGTTTTAATTAAGTACCCATTTTATGATTTTATCAATTACTAGATATCTAATAATCAAAATTAAAAGTTTGAATACTTAATTGTCAAATATATATAAGTTCAGGGATTTTTTTAAATTAACCCGTTTGATGGCGGAGCTGCCGACTTTTGGTACATTGGTCCTACCAAATACCAATATCCCAACATAGAATATTCATTTAAACACCAGCTTAGGTATCTGATTTTTATGTCCCTTTCTCAAAGTAGAAGAACTTCCTGTTACTTTCCGTTTGTGTCCTTTCACATTTGTACCCCTGAATTAAAGTTCGGACTTGTACACAAGTGCTAAAGATTCTCAATTGAGACGTTTAGGCTGTATTTGGAAATAATTTTTCTTAATTAAAATTGAAATTTTAATTGAAAATAATTTTTATTTTTTGATAATTATCATATATTTTTTATTTTATTAATGATTAGACCCACATTTATTTTTTATTTAATAATATTTTTATTAAATTTTAATAAATTCATCTTAATCCAATCTCTATCTATGTACAGAATTAGTCAAATTAGGAAATTGAATGGACAACTTTTAAAATGAGAGAGAAATACACACTACTCGCGCTTATTTATTTGTTACCATTTTTGTTGGACTAACATTAGATTGTACTTGGATAATAACTTAATTAAAATGAGTTTTTTTAAAAATAATAAAAAATTTATTAAATTTGTAGAATAGATGTGAGGTCAAAGAGGGAGAGAATTTAATATGTTATTAATATATGACTGTTATTGAAAAATAAAATTTATTCAAATTATTATTATTTTAAATTAAAGTATGATTTTGATTTAGGAAAAAAAACATGTCCACTTATAACCTAATATTTTAAATTAATAATAGGTACTTAAGCCTTATATTTATTCTCATATACTATTTACATTTTTAATCCCGTTCTTATATGAAATTAGAATATCACAAATTTCCTCTACCAAAATTTCTCTTCTTCCAGCAGCTTCATAGTTCAGCTAGATGAAGCTCCAACTTCAATCGAAACTCTGATCTTAGCCGAGTGGAGTTCTGATCTTAGCCAAAAAAAATTTCTTTTTATTATTATTTTTGGGTGGGGGGAAAGGGGTTGTACTCTCATCTTTTTTGTTTATAAATTACAAAAATCTTCTTTTATGATTTTGTTTATTAAAATCTAAAATTCTTTGATATGATTTCTTTGTGGGTCTTCTTAGATTGATGTTAGGTACTCTATTTTCTAGAAATTAGTTTGATATCTAAACTTGATTTGAACCATCTTTCTATTTCTCATCCTTTCTCTCTGTATTTCTTATCCTTTCCCAAGTAATTTTTAAAGTCATTAATACATCCAAAATCTTCTAAATTATTACACAAAGAACTAAATAGCTTTAGACATCTCTTACCAATATTGTTTGAAGATAGAGATAAGGAAGTTAAAAGAAAGATTGCTATGTATTTATTTTATTTTTAATTTATTGTACTTTACTCACTTAAGGTTTATTGTGTTCTATTTTTCTTATTACTGATCTAGTAGTCCATACAAGTAATGCATTCTTATATTGTAAATGAACGATCACACATAGTCCCCTCTCCCCCGCCCCCCACCCCAAACGAGAAAGAGAAAAAAAAAAAAGAGAGAGAGAGAGGGAGAGAGAAAGGAGTTGGATAACATTAAATAAAATAAGAAGAATATTTGTCACGCCTCGTGCCCGTGGATCCGGGAGTGCGACTATGGGTCTGCCAGCACCCACGTTCAACTACTTGGCCGCCATTTTCGCTGGGCCAAAATAGATATCCCAAGTTGACAATGGATACTTAGGCCCATTCATATATACGATTTATACTTCTCATTCCAATCATTCCAATCTCACGTGAGATTGGAGTATCACATTCACCATTCGTTTAGGCCCAAGCGTCCTCGCTGGGCCCATACTTTAGGGGTCAAACCCAGGACCAACCAAGCGGTATAGGATTCTAGAAGTGGCTCCCACCGCGTACGGTATAACACTTAGTTCCCATACTAGGGGCTTGGGCCTATACTTTAGGGGCCAAACTCAGGACCAACCAGGTGGCATAAGATTCTAGAAGTGACTCCTACCGCGCATGGTATAGCACTTAGTTCTCATACCGGGGGCTGGTTACCTGCTCTGATACTAAATGTCACACCCGTGCCCGTGGATCCGGGAGTGCGACTATGGACTTGGCAGCACCCACGGTCAACTACTTGGCCGCCGTCCTCGTTGGGCCAAAATGGATATCCTAAGTTGACAATGGGTACATAAGCCCATTTTTATATACCATGCATACTTCTCATCCCAATCCCATGTGAGATTGGGGTATCACAATGTTTATTAAAATTTATAAAAAGTTGATATTTTGAAAAAAATAAATTAATTTTTAAAAAACTTATATTTTAAGACATGGAGAGTTTATATTTGTAATTATCTTAATTATCAATACATCAAATGTACCGCTCTTTATGATAACATAATTAGTTAAGTAGTTAAAAATACTTTTTTTATTAAACAATAGGTATAAATTCGATTCATACTCTATATATATATATATATATATATATATATATAAAGCAATTATATAAAATATATATTTACTATATATATATATTATATAATTATTATATATATAATTATATATAATGTAATATTTTATTAATATACGATAATTCTCAAAAATTAAAAATTACTTGAATTAAAATTGAGAATCACTCTTAATCCTTGACAAGAAAGCTCTGAAGCTGTTAGCCTATCAAGAACAAGAAATGTAGTTCCCAGCATATTTTGCTGTTTCTATAGCTCCAGGCTCAGAAAGCATCACAAGAACCTTACATACGAAGCTAAAAATTATTCACCAGAAATACCTCAGAACAGGTGGATGGTTTTCTCTAATTCAAATATACCAACAGAACAGGCAGTCAAAACTGCTGAATAAACTCATAGATGTGCTTGTTAATCTCATCGGCCTTTTCCTGGTTAATGAAGTGAGCTGCATCTTCCATAACAACAACTTCTTGCAACAGTGGCACATCTTTCTGAAAGCCCCCGCTGTGGATATAATCTTTCAAGCCTAGCATATAATATGCCAAGTCTAGTTCCCCCACAACAAACTTGGCTGGTACTTTTACTTGAGCTCCCGTCCAGGGTGCAGCATATTCCCAGGATCTATGAATTAGAGAGACAGAAATGCAGGAAATTGACAATTCAGGTAAGTAATTAACAAGCCATTTTGCTGCACAAGTAGAGTTTGCAGCAAGGGGATTGGCAATAGAATGGGAAGAGTGGGAGAGAATCAGAATACCAAACAATACTACAGGAAATGAACTCAATGGCTTCGTGACAAACAAGTAAGAAAGCTATCTTGATCATGTGATCCTCAATGGCGTTGGAAGGGTAACTCACAGATTGAAAGCTCGATAGTAGTTCACTCCTCCAGTGAAGCCTGTCTTCTCAAATTTGGAGACATAGTATTCCACATCTTCTTCTGTCAGCCAAGGCGGCAAGATGATTGGAGTATCAGATGAATCACCAAAGCCTTTACCTTTAGGGAAATAGAATGGACCAAGATCGCGGTAGGTAAGGAACTTCTTGACAACTTTCTTAACACCAATCTCAGCAAATTCGGCCTCTATATCACCAGGTTCCTAAAATGAAATGAAGCAGTCCATCACTGGATTTGCCTATCTAATTAATCAAGCAAGAGCTCGGGGCAGTCTTTCCCTTTCCTATATTTGAAAAGTAAAACAACTGCACTCCTACCAAAATGCACCAAAAGAGGGTGCTAAATGCCAAGCAAAACAAGCAGTATGCATAAGGTCTTTGAGGACAGAGCAACTCAATCAAGCCTCAACGTGAATACAAAACCAGACAAAGATCATGTAACCCAAAAGAACAGATTCCTACTTCAATTTGGCTCTTCAAATTTGAAAGGGACTTTTTCAAGCCTTAAGCAGGGCATCAGAAATTTCAAGACACAGTTATGACAGAAGTATGTCTTTTATACAATTATCTGAGAAGTCAGATATGCTGGCATAACCTCAATGAAGATTTCAGGCAGAAAAAATAATGCGGTAGAAGATATTAACAAATCCCCACGTTCAACCTTACCAACCCAAAAACTGCTAGCCTTCACAAACTGATAGTTTCTTTCAGGAAATTATACTTTACAATCTTTTTGGTCAAACGCTCAATCTTCTGGTGTACCTGCAATAATCTTACTACTATTTTTTGGAAAAAAATATGGTATCTTTGGCTCAATTTATAATATAACCAGAAGCCGAGCATCATAGTCTTTCATAATTTGATGTGTTAGGAAAATAAATAAAGAATAAACTTTGAGACATGATTATACTATCTTGAGTGTAATATTGTCTTGCTTATCAAAACAAGTTACCCTAAGATATAACAAAGTTTCGTGAAAAATTTAAAATAGAATTAGAAAAAATTAGATAATACCTGTAAAACTTCTGTAGTTTTTATAACTTTTTTAATGGTTACCAACTGAGAAGTTACCACCCTTCGAAAGAGTTTTTATTCAAAAGTTATATCTCTTAAGAAAAGGTATATCCCTTAAGAAATATTAATTCAGGAAAAATATAAAAAGAAAGTCTTTTTAAACCAGCCCAAGTGCCCTTTTAATATATATAAATATAATCATAAAATGTACTAACTAAAGAGTCAAACCTATGTCCATTAAGAGCACTTTAGACACTACTTTTTGTACACAACTACTAATAAAGAGGTGCAAGACATCGTGTGATATGATTGAACAAACTATCCATCATGATGAACCAAATTGTTATGCCAAAAATCAACTATCTTGCACAGAAGATTTCAGTAGTTCACATAATTGTTAATTGAAGAGTACACAAAAGAACCTGGAATCTGCAAATGTAGTGATCGTCCCCATACATACTCCTAAAAGACTCTAAAGGCGGCATTTGTGGATTCCTGGGAAGGAAAGCAACACTCAAGTTGACCAAAGCCTTGATCTTGTCAGGCCTAAACAAGCACATATGCCAAGCAATATAAGCTCCCCAGTCATGACCCACTACAAATACCTTTTCCTCATTAGGTGCTATGGCTTGGAGAAGAGCAATTAGATCTCCCACAATATGAAGGGTGGTGAATTTTGAGATATCATCAGTGGGTACACCAGTGGTGTCACCGTATCCTCGGAGGTCCGGTGCCACAGCTCGGTAGCCGTGAGCTGCCATGAAGAGGATCTGGTGGCGCCAAGAATACCAGAGTTCTGGGAAGCCATGAAGGAAGAGCACTAAGGGCCTTCACCCAGCTCTGCAACGTGCATGTTGATGCCATTGGCACTCACCATATGATGCTCTATCTTCTCCATTTTCTTCTTCTTCTATCTTTGATCTCCTCTGAAACTCTGAAGCCTGAATTACCTTGATATGTTATCCATTCGTCAGTTTGCAGGGTTTCTTTGGTTGGTGACGCTTTGGTCAATTCGTACTGGTGAAAGCTGTTACGCTTGTGGCTTTGTGAGTGGGGAAAATTTTGATATTTAGTGCTCTCCATTATTTTTTCTTTTGGCGTATATGTCGGAAAAAATCTAACATGGACTACTAGTTCATGGATCACGCACCACTATTATAAATTATAAACGAATTAAATAAATTAATTTTTTATTATATAGATATATTTAGATTTTTTTTAATTGTTCGTGTTTTTTAACAAACAAGTTTTTTAATCAATTTGAATGATTAAGCTAAGCAAATTTTGAACTTGAGACCTTTTGGTTCCGTAAGGAGAACAAGACAATATTCATCCATTGGAGAAACTTTTTAGGCATTATAGAACACAAAGCAACATTAACCAATTGGAACTTTAGAGAAATGTTTATCAATGGCCAAAAGATTTCAATGTTTGTGTAGGTCTAAGCTGGAGGGATATTACAGAAATGATTATTCCAAGTTATCCAATTAGGAAATTGAATGGACAACCTTTAAAATGAGAGAGAAATGTACAGTACTCACATTTAATTATTGTTACCATTTTTATCGGACTAAAATTAGATTGTAGTTCGACAATAATTTGATTAAGATGAGTTTGTTTAAAGATAATAAAAAAATTATTAAATTTCTAGAGTAGATGTGAAGTTAAAGGGGAGAGAATTTGATATTTTATTAATATATGACAGTTATTTAGAAACGAAATTTATTTAAATTATTATTATTTTAAATTAAAATAGAATTTTAATTTAAGAAAAAAACTTATCCACTTGTAAGCCTAATATTTTTAATTAATAATAAGTACTTTAAGTCTTATTCTCATATACTATTTACATTTTGCATCCCATTCTTATATGAAACTAGAATATCACATCTTCTCTCCACCAAAATTTCTCTTCTTCCAGCAGAGGGTTTGTACTCTCATCCTTTTTTGTTTACAAATTACAAAAATCTTCTTTTATGAGTTTGTTTATTAAAATATAAAATTCGTTGATATGATTTCTTTGTTAATCTTCTTAGATTGGTGTTAGGTACTCCATTTTCTAGAAATTAGTTTGATAACCAAACTAGATTTGAACTCTCTTTCTATTTCTCATCCTTCCTCTCTGTATTTCTCATCCTTTCCCAAGTAATTTTCAAGGTCATTGATACACCCAACATCTTCTAATTTATTACACAAAGTACTAGAAGGGTTTAGACATCTTTTGCTGATATTGTTTGAGGATAGAGATAAAGGAGTTAAGAGAAAGATTGCTATGTGTTTATTTTATTTTTTATTTATTATACTTTACTCACTTAAGATTTAAAGTATTTTATTTTTTTATTTTTCTTATCATTGATCTAGTAGTCCATACTAGTAACGTATTCTATAAAATATTGATATTTTGAAAAAATAAATTAATTTTTAAAAAGCTTATATTTTAAGACACGGAGAGTATATATTTGTAATTATCTTAATTATTAATACATCAAATGTACCGCGCTTTATGATAACATGATTAATCAAGTAGTTAAAAACACTTTTTTTTTATTAAACAATAGGTTTAAATTCGACTCATATATATATATATAATATTTTATTAATAAATAATAATTCTCGAAATTTAAAATTTATTTGAATTGAAATTGAGAATAACTCTTAATCCATGACAAGAAAGCTCTGAAGCTGTTATAGCCTATCAAGAACAAGAAATGTAGTTCCCAACATATTTTGCTGTTTCTATAGCTTCAGGCTCAGAAAGCATCACAAGAACCTTACATATAAAGCTAAAAGCTATTCACCAGAAATACCTCAGAACAGGTGGATGGTTTTCTCTAATTCACATATACCAACAGAACATGCAGTCAAAACTGCTGAATAAACTCATAGATGTGCTTGTTAATCTCATCGGCCTTTTCCTGGTTAATGAAGTGAGCTGCATCTTCCATAACAACAACTTCTTGCAACAGTGGCACACCTTTCTGAAAGCCCCCACTGTGGATATAATCTTTCAAGCCTAGCATATTGTATGACAAGTCTAGTTCCCCCACAACAAACTTGGCTGGTACTTTTACTTGAGCTCCCGTCCAAGGTGCAGCATATTCCCAGGACCTACGAATTAGAGAGACAGAAATGCAGGAAATTGACAATTCAGATAAGTAATTAACAAGCCATATTGCTGCACAATTAGAGTTTGCAGGATGGTGGCTGTTTTTGAGTAACAGAATGGAGAGATTGGAAGAGAATCAGAATTCCAAACAATACTACAGGAAATGAACTCAATGGCTTCATGACAAACAAGTAAGAAAGCTATCTTGATCGTGTGATCCTCAATGGTGTTGGAAGGGTAACTCACAGATTGAAAGCTCGGTAGTAGTTCACTCCTCCAGTGAAGCCAGTCTTCTCAAATTTGGAGACATAGTATTCCACATCTTCTTCTGTCAGCCAAGGCGGCAAGATGATTGGAGTATCAGATGAATCACCAAAGCCTTTACCTTTAGGGAAATAGAATGGACCAGGATCGCGGTAGGTAAGGAACTTCTTGACAACTTTCTTAACACCAATCTCAGCAAATTCGGCCTCTATATCACCAGGTTCCTAAAATGAAATGAAGCAGTCCATCACTGGATTTGCCTATCTAATTAATCAAGCAAGAGCTCGGGGCAGTCTTTCCCTTTCCTATATTTGAAAAGTAAAACAACTGCAATCCTACCAAAATGCAACAAAACAGGGTTCTAATTTCTAAATGCCAAGAAACACAAGCAGTATGCATAAGGTCTTTGAAGACGGAGCAACTCAATCAAGCCTCAACGTGAATACAAAACCAGGGAAAGATCATGTAACCCAAAAGAACAGATTCCTACTTCAACTTGGCTCTTCAAATTTGAAAGGGACTTTTCCAAGGCTTAAGCAGGGCATCAGAAATTTCAAGACACAGTTATGGCAGAAGTATGTCTTTATTACAATTATCTGAGAAAGCAGATATGTTGGCATAACCTCAATGAAGATTTCAGTAATAAAAAATAATGTGGTAGAAGATATTAACAAATGCCCACCTTCAATCTTACCAACCCAAAAACTGCTAGTCTTCACAAACTGATAGTTTCTTTCAGGAAATTATACTTCACAAATCTTTTTGGTCAAACGCTCAATCTTCTGGTGTACCTTCAACTAGGGACGGAAGGAACTAGGATTCTAGGAACCAGGGGTTGGGGGCAAAATTACACGGAATACTATTAAAATTTTTGAAAATTTTTTGAGAGATGGCGGAATATAAAAATTCAAAGAAATTTTTAAAAATTAAAACAATTTTAAATTTAAAAAAAAAATTCTTTGTGGGCCACCCCATAAATCCGTCCATGCCTTCAACAATCTTGCTACTATTTTTTTGGGAGAAAAAAAAAAGATTAAATCTTTGGCTGAATTTGGAATATAACCAGAACCAGAAGCCTAGCATTATGGTCTCTTATAATTTAATGAACCAAATTGCTATGCAAAAATCGACTAACTTGCACAAAGAGATTTCAATAGATAGCATAATTATTAAGTGAAGAGTACACAAATGGACCTGGAATCTGCAAACGTAGTGATCATCCCCGTACAAACTCCTAAGAGTCTCTAAAGGCGGCATTTCTGGATTCCTGGGAGTGAAAGCAACACTCAGGTTGACCAAGGCCTTGATCTTTTCAGGCCTAAACAAGCACATATGCCAAGCAATATAAGCTCCCCAGTCATGACCCACTACAAATACCTTTTCCTCATTAGGTGCTATGGCTTGGAGAAGAGCAATTAGATCTCCCACAATATGAAGGGTGGTGAATTTTGAGATATCATCAGTGGGTACACCAGTGGTGTCACCATATCCTCGGAGGTCCGGTGCCACAGCTCGGTAGCCGTGAGCTGCCATGAAGAGGATCTGGTGGCGCCAAGAATACCAGAGTTCTGGGAAGCCATGAAGGAAGAGCACTAAAGGGCCTTCACCCAGCTCTGCAACGTGCATGTTGATGCCATTGGCACTCACCATCTTATGCTCTATCTTCTCCATTTTCTTCTTCTTCTATCTTTGATCTCCTCTGAAACTCTGAAGCCTGAATTACCTTGATATGTAATCCATTCGTCAGTTTGCAGGGTTTCTTTGGTTGGTGACACTTTGGTCGATTCGTACTGGTGAAAGCTGTTACGCTTGTGGCTTTGTGAGTGGGGAAAATTTTGATATTTAGTGCTCTCCGTTATTTGTTTTGGGTGTAAAAGTCAATGAGAAGAAATAATTCTCATTGCGCCAGTTGGTTAGATACTTTGGTTCGGTAGGAAATTAATGGATACTTATTTTATTCTTAAAAAATTATAATAATAAGAATGATATTATGAATTATTGGAATATTTATTAATTAGTGGAGGCTCCACTAATTATGGATTTATGTGAATTATTAGAAGATTTTTATGGATGTCCACCATTTAGTGGAGACACCACTAATTAAAATTAGTGGAAGATGATGTATGACATGATGTAATCCACTAATTAGAGCTCTATAAATAGAGCTATTCTCTAAGCTTGTAATACACCATTATTTTGTGAAAGAAAGATTAGAGAAAATTGTGAGAGAAAAGAAAGAGAGAAATTCTTGTGTAAAATAGTTAGAGTTTTATTAGTGTGTAGTGTGAAGATTTTATTCTAACACTACCCTAATTTTATAACACGTTATCAGCACAAGTCTCTACCGGTACAAAAGCCGAAGACTAAGCACGAGTTTCGCTGCTACCAAAGCCGGAAGACAGTACGCATTTATTGATCTCTATGGCTAACATCGCGAAACTCGAATTTGTAGCCCTTGATATTTCCGGAAAAAATTATATGTCATGGGTTCTCGATGCGTAAATGCATCTAAATGTCGAAGGCCTTAGTGAAACTATTCAAGCAAATAATAGTGCATCTGCACAACACAAGGCTAAAGCTTTGATTTTTATTCGTCGTCATTTCGATGAAAATTTGAAAATGGAATATCTTACCGAAAAAGATCCATATGGCCTGTGGGTAAATTTAAAAGAAAAATTTGACCACCTGAAAATGGTCGTACTACCCACTGCACGGTATGAATGGTTGCACCTGAAGTTGCAAGATTGTAAAACCATGAACTCCGTGATGTATAAAACTACATCTTAGTTAAAAATTTTACGGAGAAAAAGTTACTAATGAAGTTATATTGGAGAAGATATTCTCCACTTTTCATGTTCTATAGTAACAATATCGAGAAAAATGGTATCCAAAATTGACAGCTTTAACATGAGTTATTATTGAGAAATCATGAAGCCAGATGAACTGGCTCAACAGCACTCCCAGAAGTGAATGTTGTTAGCTCCAGCAGAAGCCATCGTTATAGTCGTGGTCGTGGCCGTGACCGTGGTCGTGGTTATGGTCGTAGACACGCTCGATATTTCTCTTATCACAATTATAATCAAACTGTGAGAAATACTGGCCACCTGAAGTGGAACAGAAAAGATCAAAAGGGAAAAGAAAAAGAAATTGAAGAAAAGCATGAGGATATATGTTATAGATGTGGCATGAAAGGTCATTGGTCACGAAACTGTCGTACGGCTAAGCATTTAGTTGAATTGTATCAAGCTTCATTGAAAAATAAAAATGTGGAAGCAAATTTTTCTCAACATCCAATAAATAATGTCGAGGATGACGATAGTGATCCCGAAGATCTTAATATCAATATTACCCATATAGATGTATCGGATTTTTTGAACACCCGGATCGGTAGGATAGACCATTTAATTGGTGATGACAGTGTCCAAAAGAACTAAAGCCTCACCTCGATATTTTTGTATTTTCATTTTCATTCTATTCTAATAATATTTACGTTTACATATATATATTTGTGTTCAAATGGCTGTTATTAATGATGATGTATGCATTATTGATAGTGGAACTACACACACCATACTAAAAAATGAGAAATATTTTTCTGATCTCAAAATGGGAGAAATAAATATTTATACGATAAACGGTAGTGCAAATGTAATTGAGGGCTCCGGAAGAGCTAGTATATTGTTGCCTAAATGAACAACAATTATTATTGATAAGGCACTATTTTCCTCAAAATCCAGAAGAAATTTATTGAGTTTTAAAGATATCCGCAGAAATGGGTATCATGTTGAAACAAATGAGGAAAATGTGATTGAGCATCTTTTTATTACTCAAATGCATTTGGGCAAGAAATCGGTATTAGAAAAACTGCCGTCTTTTTCTACTCGGTCTATATTTTGTAAAAATACGTACAATTGAAATTCATCATCTAGTAAACCGAAGTTTACTGATCCTATTACTTTTAGCATTTGGCATGACCGGTTGGGTCATCCGGGATCTACCATGATGAGAAGAATCATTGAGAATACACATGGTCATCCTTTAAAAAATAAAAGGATATTAACATCGGAAAAATTCGCATGTACTCGCATGTTCCCTAGGAAAATTAATTGTTAAACCATCACCAAGAAAAGTAGGAGCTCGAAAGTCCTACATTTCTCGAACGGATTCACGGAGATATTTGTGGACCTATTGATCCACCATGTGGACCGTTCAAATATTTTATGGTCTTAATTGATGCATCATCCCGATGGTCACATGTATGTTTATTATCTACTCGCAACCTGGCGTTTGCGAGATTACTTGCTCAAATAATTAAATTACGAGCACAATTTCCGGACCATCACATTAAAAATATCCGTTTGGATAATGTCGGTGAATTTTCATCACATGCTTTTGATGCATATTGCATGTCAATTGGGATTAATGTTGAACATCTTGTAGCTCATGTTCACACACATGAATGGTCTTGTCGAATCTTTGATTAAACGATTACAATTAATTGCTAGACCATTATTAATGAAAACAAATCTCCCAACATCTCGCTCGGGACATGCTATTCTACATGCCGCAACACTTGTACGTATAAGACCAGCTTAGTTATCATAAATTCTCTCCTTTGCAATTGGCTTTTGGGTCGAACCAAATATTGCTCATTTAAGAATTTTTGGGTGTGTCAGTATATATTCCAATTGCACCAAACCAACGTACAAAGATGGGTCCTCAAAGAAGAAAGGGGATATACGTTGGATATGATTCTCCTCTATTATCGTGTATGTTGAACCCCCGACAGAGATGTATTCACAAAGAAGATTTGCCGATTGTCATTTTGATGAATCATTATTCCCTAAATTAGGGGAGAACCAAAACAAAGATAAAAAGGATCTTGCTTGGACAACATCATTAAATTATCTTGATCCGCACACAAGCGCATGTGAACTTGAAGTTCAAAAGATAATTCATTTGCAAAGCATTGCAAATCAAATGCCGGACGCTTTTGTTGACTCCAAAAGAGTTACAAAATCGCATATTCCAAATCTATAAATGCTCCTATTCGAATTGAAGTTCCAACAGAACAAAATATTATACCTATAGTCGCTGAGTCAAAAACACGCCGTAAGCGTGGCCGACCTCTTGGTTTCTAAAGATAAAAATCCTCGAAAGAAAAGAGGATTAAATGATCCGTAAGATCATATTGAAGAAAAGAATGATAAAGACCAAGAGAGAACCGATGACAAAGAACCGTAAGTTGATGAAAGTAACACTCGAAATTTCTATCAATTATACCACTTCCAGTAGAAGTTGGAATCTGATAGAAACCGTTATTGATAATATATTTGCATACAATATATCTCTTGATGTTACACAGATAATGATGATCCCGAACCAATATCGATTGATGAATGTCAGCATAGAAAAGATTGGTCGCAATGGAAAGATGCGATTCAATCGGAGTTAAATGCACTCGGCAAAACGTGAAGTCTTCGGACCTGCAGTCCGAACACCGTAAGGTATAAAACCCGTTGGCTACAAATGGATATTTGTGCGAAAGCGCAATGAAAAGAGTGAAATCGTTCGATATAAAGCGCGATTAGTAGCCCAAGGTTTTTCACAAAGACCAGGTATTGATTATGATGAAACTTATTCTCCCGTTGTTGATGCTATTACACTCCGATATCTTATCAGTTTGGCAAGACATGAAAAGATAGATATGCGCCTATTAGATGTTGTCACCGCTTACTTGTATGGAAATTTAGAAAATGACATGAAAATCCTCGAAGAATTTCATATGCTCAAGCATATAAACATTATCCTCGTGAAAATTACTCAATCAAGTTGCGTAAATCATTATATGGCCTGAAGCAATCGGGCGCATGTGGTTTACACGTCTTAGTGAATATTTATTGAAAGCGGGATTTAAAAATGACCAGGTATGTCCATGCGTTTTTATTAAGAAATCTGGTTCTAAATTTGTGATATTAGCTATATATGTTGATGATATTAATCTTATTGGAACTCCGAAGAGCTCCAAGAAACAATTGATTATTTAAAAAGAGAATTCGAAATCAAGGATTTTGGTAAAACCAAATTTTGCCTTGGTTTACAAATTGAACATTTGGAGAGTGGAACATTTATTCATCAATCAACATATACAACAAAAGTGCTAAAAGATTTTACATGGACAAAGCACATCCATTGAGTATTCCAATGATCGTGCGATCATTAAATGTGGATAAAGATCCTTTCCGACCTCAAGAAAATGATGAAGAACTCCTTAGTCCTCGAAGTACCATATCTCGATGCAATTGGTGCATTGATGTATCTTGCTAATAATACACGACCTTATATTGCTTTTGTCTGTCAATTTATTAGCAAGATTTAGTTCTTCACCAACACGACGACATTGGAATGGAATTAAACAAGTCCTTCGATATCTCCAAGGTACAATTGATCTCGGATTATTTTATTCAAATAAAACCAGTCCAACATTGATAGGTTATGCAGATGTCGGTTATTTATCTGATCCACATAAAGCACGTTCTCAAACGGGCTATCTATTTACATGTGGAAATATCTGCTATATCATGGCGTTCTACGAAACAATCTATAGTAGCCACTTCTTCAAATCATGTCGAAATTATAGCCATTCATGAAGCAAGTCGAGAATGTGTATGGCTAAGATCCATGATTCATTATATCCGAGAAAGTTGTGGATTATCATCAATCAAAGGTATTCCAACTCCTCTTTATGAAGACAATGCAGCTTGCATAGCTCAATTACGAGGAGGATATATTAAAGGAGATCGGGCAAAACATATTTCACCAAAATTCTTCTTTACTCATGAACTCCGTAAGAAATGTGAAATTGATGTGCTACAAATTCGGTCATGTGATAACCTCGCAGATATTTTCACGAAAACTTTACCGATCGCAACATTTGAAAAGTTGAGATATAAAATCGGTATGCGTCGGTTTAAAGATTTAAAGGAATCATCTCATCGTGGGGAGTAATAAATGGACATATAGAATAGTGTACTCTTTTTCCTTCACTAGATTTTTTTCCCACTCGGGTTTTTATCTAGTAAGGTTTTAACGAGGCATATTCTTTATGTAATGGATGGACATCCAAGGGGAGTATTATGAATTATTGGAATATTTATTAATTAGTGGAGGCTCCACTAATTATGGATTTATGTGAATTATTAGAAGATTTTTATGGATGTCCACCATTTAGTGGAGACACCACTAATTAAGATTAGTGGAAGATGATGTATGACATGATGTAATCCACTAATTAGAGCTCTATAAATAGAGCTATTCTCTAAGCTTGTAATACACCATTATTTTGTGAAAGAAAGATTAGAGAAAATTGTGAGAGAAAAGAAAGAGAGAAATTCTTATGCAAAATAGTTAGAGTTTTATTAGTGTATAGTGTGAAGATTTTATTCTAACACTACCCTAATTTTATAACAAGTGATTTTTTTTATAAAAGTTTATATTAAAAACAAAAGAGTTACAGAATCATCGACAAATTATAATTTTATTGGAAATTATAAAAATAAAAATATTATTAAAAATAAAAATATTATAAATTATAAACGAATTAAATAGATTAATTTTCTTATTATATAGATATATTTAGATTTTTTTTAATTGTTTGTGTTTTTTAACAAACAAGTTTTTTAATCAATTTGAATGAATAAGCATGCAAGTTAAGCTTTTGAACTTGAGACCTTTTGGTTCCATAAGGAGAACATAACAATATTCATCCAGTGGAGGCATTACAGAACACAAAGCGACATTAACCAACTGGAACATTACAGAAATTTTTAACTGGAAAAGATTTCCACGTTTCTGTGGGTCTAAGCTGGAGAAACATTACAGAAAAGATTATTCCAAGTTATCCAATTTCAGTAAGTACTTCTGAAATGGCAGATGCTGTTATCCCTTCAGGGCTACAAATAGAATAAGCAGTAATCTATCCATGGTCGAATGACAGAAAAAAGAAGCTTAGAACTGCTTAATGAAATCATAGATGTGTTTGCTTGTCTCATCAGGTCTTTCTTGGTTAACGAAGTGACCTACATCTTTCAGCACGACAACTTCCTTCAACAATGGGACATCTGCCTGAAAGTGACCATTGTGTATGTAATGATCTTTCAGGCCTAGCATATGATAGGCTAGATCTAGATCCCCGACGACAAATTTAGTCGGAACTTGAACTTGAGCCCCTGTCCAGGGTGCAATGAGTTCCCAAGTCCTGTAATTTTGAGCAAGAAAATAATTCAGATCTTCAATTGAGCAAGTCTGCATGGTAAGTAGGTAAAGAGCTTCGCCAAGAATGCTAGAAAGGCTGACTCACAGATTCAGAGCTCGATAGTAGTTCACACTTCCTGTGAAGCCTGTCTTGGCAAATTTGGATGCATAGTATTTAACATCTTCTTCTGTTAGCCAAGATGGTAAGTTAATTGGAGTATCAGGTCCCAAACCTTTACCTTTAGGTAAATAAATTGGACCAGGAAAGCGGTTGATGAATAATTTCTTGATAACTTTCTCGAGACCAATCTCAGCAAATTCAGCCTCTATATCACCCGGTTCCTGAAAATTGAAAAGAAATCATCAAGTGTATGAATGGATTTGCCTATATAATTGATTGTACAAGAGCTTCAGGGATATTCTTTTTTCCCCATTTTGAGAAGTAAAAGAGCCGTATAGAGGTTTTCATGTATTGATTAAGCACAAGCAGCTCACAAAACGGTTTTCAGACAAAAACAAGTCAATTTGGGCTCAAAGCAAATATAAAAGAACCAGTTGAATAAGAATGTGATTCTGTACAAAAGAAAAGATGCAGACACTTGGCTCTTCAAGATTGAGATGGAACTTTCTTCTTCTTCAAAAGTTTCAGAGATTCCTTATATTACATATAATAGAGAGATTGAAAGTTTCAAACGGCTTCAGGCAATGCAAGCAAATGCGAGACCCTGATTCTTGGTTGACGTCTGTCATACCTAAACTTTCATCCACTTCTGGGATAGATATTTGTAGCTGAATTTGGAATATGAAGCTGAACGATCATACAAAACTTCAAATGGCCCTCATACTTTCAAGAAATCAATTTGGAATTAGAAAGAAGAAAACAATGACATATCTTGCAGAAAGAAATTTTCACGGATTAAATAAGTTCCAAATTCCAATAATATTGCAAGTCACAGTCAGATAAACTTTTGGCTTAAGAGCATATGAATGAACCTGGAATCTGCAGATGTAGTGATCATCCCCATATGCACTCCTAAAAGCATCTACAAATGGCGTTTGTGGATCCCTGCGAAGAATAGCAACGCTCAAATTAACCAAGGCCTTCACCTTGTCCGGCCTAAACAAGCACAAGTGCCAAGCAATGATTGCACCCCAGTCATGACCAACCACGAACACCTTCTCCTGGTCAGGTGCAATAGCTTGTAGAAGTGCTATGAGGTCTCCAACCAAATGAAGTGTTGTGAATTTGGAGATATCATGAGTTGGTGCACCTGTAGTGTCACCGTAACCCCGGAGGTCCGGTGCCACTGCTCGGTAGCCATGAGCTGCCATGAAGAGAATTTGGTGGCGCCATGAGTACCAGAGTTCTGGGAAACCATGGATAAAGAGCACTAGAGGGCCTTGACCAAGTTCTGCATAGTGCATATTTATGCCATTAACTGTGACAGTCTTATGCTCTATCTTCTCCATCTTCCTCAATTCTAACTCTCAACACTGGTAGTTTCTCGATGTCTGATGTTTCCAATGTTTATCTGAAATCTGAAGTGAGGTAAAGCAAACTATATAGGGAAATTCATGGGAAATTCTTACAACACATATACTTGATATTTAAAGTATTTATATTATATATATTGAAAATTATACAATAAATATTATGTATAATTATATATATATATATATATATATATAATACAAACAAAATACACAATACACGTAAACCGAATACTATATAGGAGCCGACACCACCGAATGAACCCAGAAATTTCCTATATACTATATAGGGGCCGACACCACCGATTTGCCTTTCTACTCTTGGTAAGGCTGAATTTTCGATAATTTTGTATTGGTAAGTTGACAATTTGATTTTGCATTGAAATGTTGGCAAAACGAAGTTGGTCAAATATATCGGCCCGACATTTGTTATCTCTTTTCTTTTTGCATCCAACTTCTTTACTCTTTATTATCATGAAGGCTCAGCATGCCAGATTAGGAGGAAACAGAACTTTAACCAAGAGAAAGAAACAACACACGGAAGAGAAAACAGATAAAAGTTGCTCTTAGGCCATAAGGAGGATAAATTGCTACAATAATTTCTTGATAAAATTCAGAAGCCTAATCTCCCAAGTTAGGCAGACCAAACTCCTATTTCCGATTGCTAGTTTGCTACAATAATTTCTGTTTCCTAATTTTAAATTTGGCTAGGGTGAAAAGAGAGAAGAAATGAATAGAAAATGTAAATATATATTTATTTCCTTCACATCAAAAAAATAATCCGGTTAAATTTAAACGAATTAATATATAAATCGAAATAATACTTATTATTTATTTTTATTTCTATTCTAATAAAATAAATTAAATTTACTTCCTCTGAGAGAATAAAAATTCTCCTCTCCACCTCTTTCTGCTCCCCCTCCCCCTCCCCCTCTTTGTGAATCAAACATAGGGCGGTAAGTTTCTGCAACAGTAACGTGGCTATGCCATTTTTACTTCCCATCCTTCCATTTCTCTATTTTGGAAAGAAAGAAAAGATCAAGAGTAGCGTGTTAACTACACTAGAATATGTCCTCAAACTAGCAATGGTAATTGGGCCGACCCGCAAGGTTTTGGGAGGCACAGGCCGATCCCGAATAGGGGTGGACCGATCCGGTCCGGTCTTTGGGCCAGAGGCCCTGGGACCGGACCGGATCGGGACCTAGGCCCGTGTGGCCCGTGAGTCGGTGCGGGCCGGCCCGTAGCTTATTCCTCGCACCGGCCCGCGGCTTATTCCTCTTTTTTTTTCCATACTTAACATAATTTTTTAAAATTATAAAAAAGTCACCTTGAAGTGGTGGGAGGTTTGGCTTGGAACCCTACCTGTTTTATTAATTAATAAAATAAAGATTACATAATGGGGGGACTTGATGCCTAAACCTCTTAAAAATATTACAATGATTAAAATTTAAAAATATAATAAATATCCTAAAAATAAAATTAAATATATAATATTACTTATCCTAAATTCCTAATTACAAAAATACTAAACTAACTACTTGGTTCACCCCATTTATCATCTGAGTCATCATCAAAAATCCACGAATTAGCCGTCCTATCTTCGGTTGCAAACCAACTACTACAACACATTAACATCTCCAAAGTTTGAGCAGCCAATCGAGATCTTCATTCATCGATTGTTCGAGCGCTCTCACTAAAGACGCTTTCCGATAACACTGTAGAGATTGGTAATATCAAAAGATCACGTGCCATTTTTTATAAAATAGGGTATTGACTTACATGAGCCTTCCACCAACCACAAATATCAAATTGCTGATCTCATTTTCTACCAATGGCTGCATCTCGTAAATTGCCATATCGTTATAGGTAGTAGTCGATCTTTTTTTACGTTTCATAATACCTCATGGATTAAATACTGATGAAATTGATGAGGTAGATTTTCGCGGAGGTTGAAAGTGACTACTAGATGATGAAGCTTGCTACTTAAACTGGAGAACTAGAAGAAGAAGACTCAAACTCATACAAATGATACATGTCAGATAAAGCTTTAGCTGTTTTATTTTTTATGTCTTTTATCATACATTGTTTAAGTGCTTGTGATTCATCAAAATCTAATATTTCATATAAATATTCAATAATACTATGAAAACATGACGTCTTTATAGAGTTTTGAGGATTAAGGATCAAATTGCGAAAAAAAAAAAAAAAATTACTTCAACCGTTTTAGGGGTTAAATTACAAAAAAAAAAAAAATGACCAAATTTTTTTTAAAAAATGCAGAAGGCGGGTCGGCCCGTGATGGGTCAGGAATTTTATCCCCTGGCCCGGACCGGTAAACAGTACTCGAGCTGCTGAGCGGACCGGGCCCAGCACGGCCCGGTTGCCATTGCTACCTCAAACTGCAATTCACACATATACTATGACAAGTACAAGTTGTTAATTATTGAATGCATGACCTTTGCAAACACCAAAACCTGATCATGTAAGCCAGCACGATGGATTTGATTGACTGAAGAACATATCTCAAGTTGAAGTAGAAAATGAGCGGAAAGCTAGTTTGTAAAGCATTGATGGCATACCTTACAAGTCCTATTCCAAGAACAAAGCACATGAACCAAAATTTCGGCATAAAAAAAAGACAGCAAGGCTACTTGAAGAGAAAAAAGAAGACACAGAAATTTAGAGTAGAGAACATTTGGGTGAAGAAAACTTCTTGAAGAACTGGTGAATGTGTTTGTTTATCTCATCAGGCTTTTCTTCATGGAGGAAATGCCCAACATCTTTCAGCACAACCACATCCTCTAACAGAGGCACGTCTTTCTTTAACCCACCCTTGTGTATATAGTCCTTGGTGCCTGGGGCGTTATAAGTGATATCTAGGTCCCCTACAATGAACTTAACTGGCACTTTTACTTGAGCTCCTGTCCATGGTGCAGTGAGTTCCCAGTTTCTGCAGCACACCAAAGAATACTATTTGTCATGGACTAGAAACGAAAACTTCATAAGCAATGTACGATAAATAATGGGAAGATCTAAAATCCCTGAAATTACTTTTCAGTTATCTGAACTCTATGAAATTCTAAGCTTTGTTGCTATTTCAGCTAATTGATCACTTCATGCTCAAAATCAAGCAAACTCAATATCATTGATTGAAAAAGGTCACAGTGACTAAAGAGGAGTTGGAAGCTTACAGATCTAGTGCTCTGTAATAATTCAAACCTCCAGTAAAGCCACTCTTTTCATACGTGCTGGCATAGAAATTTACTTCTTCTTCAGACAACCAAGAGGGCAAGGCTATTGGAGCATGACTTGTTGATTCTCCAAATGCCTTTCCCTTGGGCAGCATGAGTGGAGCTGGATTTCTGTACGTCAGAAAATGCTCAAGAACTCTCTTGGTTCCAATTTGCACAAACTCTCCTTCTATATCTCCGGGTTCCTAAATGAATCAAACGACCTTTTCATCAGATAGGATTTCATTTACAAACATGATTCTTAGAACAAATAAATTCAAATTCTTGCGATCAGCAAATCAGGGGTTCGAGCTAAATGAAAAATCCTTGCTTTATCAAGAATTAGTTTCTAGTGTTGAAGATACTTCATCTCAAAACGGAAATAAAGATAAGCAAATAAATCTGGGCATGAATCAAATTTCAAAATTTTTGGGATCAGAACTCAGAACTACCTGGAATCTACAGATATAATAATCATTCCCATAAACAGCACGCAATGTCTGAAGGGGTTTGTTCTTGGGATTTCTGGGAGTGAAAACAACGCTCATGTTAACCAAAGCCGCGACTTTATCAGGTCTGTACAAACACAAAGCCCAAGCTATAATGGCACCCCAGTCATGTCCCACCACAAACACCTTGTCTTGGTCTGCTGCAATGGCGTTCAGGAGTTCAACAACGTCTCCCACCACATGTAGGGTGGTGAACTTGGTGCAATCATTAGCAGGTTCGCTGGTGGTGTCACCATAGCCTCGGAGGTCAGGTGCCACCACCCGGTAGCCTTGGCTGGCCATGAAAGCCATTTGGTGACGCCATGCGAACCAACATTCCGGGAAGCCGTGGAGGAAGATGATTACAGGACCGGTACCCATCTCGGCAACGTGCATATTGATTCCATTCACTTTTACCGTCTTGTGATCTATCCCCTCCATTGCTCTCTTCTGATCGAAGTCTGCAAGCATCTTCTTGAATATTTATAATCACTGATGGATCAAAAGCCCAATGCCTGACCCTACATTTCCACCTATTCCAATGTATCAATCGGTCTCAACTCTTGTCATATTTCCTTCAAAACCGGGCTTTTGGCTCTCGAGTCAATCAATCGAGCCCTTTGTCCCAATTAAACTAATAATGACTTGATATATTTTATATAAAAATAAAATTAATAAAAATTATAATATAATAAAAATATATAAATTTTATATTAAATCTAAAAATATAAAAATAATATATATAAGAGATATATTAATTATTTTATAATATATAATATATTAAATTTTTTTAAAATATTAATATTTTTTAGACATCACAAAATAATAAATCATTCAGAGAGAATATAAAAAGATATATTATAAAATAATATTATTATAATTTTTTAAAAAATAAAATGAGAGGTAAATTTTAAAATAATTTTTAATTTTTAAATTTTGTTAAAATAAAAAAAATTTAAAAATCTTGGGAGACGAATGTCACGTGCACCCCTACATCTGTCTCTGCACTAATGTATAACAACTGTACCATTTCTTATTCGTAATTTTTCTGTTTTAAAATATTTATTCATAAAATTTTTTTATTTTATTTCAAAATATTTATTCACTTATATATTTTTAAAACTAATAATTAATTTTTTTTATTATGTCCCTATTTATTCCAAGTTAACTACACAACTTTCTAAAATTTTTCTTTTCTCTTAATTCTTGAAAATTTTCATTAATAAATAATTATAGTATTTTTAATATGAATAAAATAAAAATTTTATCTAAATTATTATATTATTTTTAACACTCTTAATTTATATATAAAAAATTTCGTAAATAAATATTTAGAAACAAATAAATTACTTGATATGTTTTTGAATTATATAGAATTGAGTGCAGAGACAGATGTAGCGTGCACGTGAGAGATAAAGGTGAGATTGGCCGTTAGGAAGTGTGAAGCCTAGTGAATGTAGTCGCAGAATTGGAAGTTGACATTTTTAATGCATTTATTTATTCGTTCACCAAATATAGAAGGATCCCTAGTTTTCAGTCCCGTGACAGATGAAGTGTGGTATTATTCTATTTTAAAATATTTATTATTATATAAATTATTACTCTACAAATTAAAAATTTGTTCTTATTAAAAATTATAAAATTATTTTGAAATTTTATAACCAACTAATATTATTTTTTATTGAAATAATAAATATTAAGAATATAATTAAAATAATAATTACTCCCTATATTACATAATATAAATCACTAGATTTAATTTTACATATATTAATATTTTTAAAAATAATGTGACTTTTTTTTTTTAAAATATTCTTATTTAAATGTCTTAAAAATGAAAAAAATAGAAAAAATAATAATAAATAAGGACAAAAATATAAAAATACCTTTAAAATTTTTTTGAAAAATTCCTCAACGACTTATAATTTGAGATAATAAAAATAATCTCTAACGACTTATATTATGAGACGAAAAAAATAATATATTTTTATTTTAAAATAACAAATAATAAAAAAAAAAAGTTTCTAAACATGTGAAACGAACAGAGTAGCATATAATGTTATGTTTTCGATAAAGGATGGGATGTTAATGCTTTCTATAAGGTTTTTTTGGCCAAATGAAAATAAAGAAAAATGTTATGAAAATATTAAATGGTTATTCATTTTATTCATTCTATCTATTTATCTTGAAGATAATGTGACTGTTCGTTTTTCTAAGGTTATTAATGGATAGCATTTATTAAAATTATTTCTTATCCTTTCAGATGATATTTCGAAACCTCTATAAATAGGAATCATATGTAAACAAACGAACAATCAATGAAATCGTATCTAAGTGATTCTCTCTTTTCTCTCCTTTTCTAATATCTTTACTTTATAGTTTTATATTTATTGATTCTATTTTGAATCAAATTCACAACACGTTATCAGTACGAGACTCTACCAATGTTGTTTTACTAAATGTTATAATTACGGTAACACTATTGAAGTTGTTCTATTGAAAGTGATAACCAAGCCAACACCATCGAAGTTCTCTCTCTCCATGCAATCAAGAAGTCTGATTTTTTTAAAGTTTTCTAGAACAAAAGAAGAAGGTAGGTACTTTTTCTATTTGATTTTGTATTCACATAGCAAATCTTACCAAATTTGAGTTTGCAGCCCTTGATATTATTAGGAAAAACTATTTATCTTGAACACTAAATGTTGAAATGCATTTAGCTGCAATGGGTTTGACAGATACCATTGTAGAAGGAAATTCATCATCATCACAAAATGATGCTAAAGTTATGATTTTTCTTCGCCATCATCTTCATGATGACTTAAAGGTTGAATACCTTACCGTAAAAAATTCACTTATTTTGTGGACTAATTTGAAATAAATGTTTGATCACTAGAATATGGTCGTCCTTCCAAAGGCACGATATGACTGGATGTACTTGCGATTACAAGATTTTAAATCCATTAGTAAGTATAATTCTGCTATTTTTAAAATTAACTCGCAACTAAAACTATGTGGAAAAAATATTACTGATGAGGATATGTTAGAAAAAATTACCGATGAGAAAATATTACTGATGAAAATATTACTTTTCATGCCTCGAATGTACTCCTACAGCAGCAATATCGAGAAAATAGATTCAAGAAGTATGCAGAATTAATATCTTATCTTCTCGTAACTGAGCAAAATAATGAGTTATTAATGAAAAATCATGAAGCTTGACTAACAGGTTCTACTCTATTTCCAGAAGTGAATGATGTTAAAACTCGTAACTTTGGCTTTGGAAGAGATTATGATCATGGTCGTGGTCGTGGATATGGTCGTGGCCGTGGACATATATATGATTATGATAAAAATATTCATTATAATCGCAATAGTCAAAATAAAGTTACGAGAAATAATGACAACTATCAGAAGTGGCCAAAAACTAACGAAAAAGGAAAAGAAAATGATATTGTTCCTAAAAATTATGAAGATAAATGTTATCGTTGTGGTATGAAATGTCATTAGTCTCGTACTTGTCGTACTGCAAAACACCTTGTTGATCTGTATCAGATGTCTATTAAGAAGAAAGGCAAAAATGCTGAAGCAAATTTTACTCTACAACATTCTCTTCATGATAATGATGATACCAACTTTGACGATGTTGATGTTGATGTAACTCATTTAGACGTGGCTGATTTCTTTGAGTATCCTGAAGTAAGAATTGAGTATTTGATTGGTGATGGAAGTGTCTATAAGAATTAGAAGCTTACTTTTAATATGTTTCTTTTATATTTTATATTTTTTGCATTGTAATAGTAATTAACATTTAAAGTTTTTATTGTTTGAGTATTTAAATTTATAAATGTTTTGTTATGTCCAAATGGCTATTATTCCACTTACTGGATACACAAGTGGTATTGAAAATATATGCCTAATTGATAGTGTTATAACACACACCATATTGAAAGATATAAAATGTTTCTCTTACCTGCAGATGGGAGAAACAAATGTTAATACTATAGGTGGTAGTGTAAAGTTGATTGAAGGTTTTGGAAGAGCTAATATTGTATTACCTAGAGGAACAAATGATATTATTCCTAAAGCGTTATTTTCTTTAAAATCTCGAAGAAATTTATTAAGTTTTAAAGATATTCGCCGAAATGGATATCATATTGAAACAATGGAAGAAAATGATTTTGAGTATCTCTGTATTACTCAAATAATGTAGGGTAAGAAATCTTTATTAGAAAGGTTAGCATCTCTCTCATTTGGCCTATATAGCACAAAAATTCATGCAATTAAAGTGTATCATTTAGTAAATCAGAAATTTACTAATTCTGCTACATTTATCATTTGGCATGACTGTTTAGGTCATCCAGGAGCTATTATGATGCGAAGGATAATTAAAAATACGCTTGGTCATCTTTTGAAAAATCAAAAGATTTTGACATCTGATAAATTTTCATGTGTTGTATATTCTCAGGGGAAATTGATTATTAAACAATCTTCAACAAAAGTGTGATTTGAGTCTCTAGTATTTATAGAAAGAATTCATAGTGATATATGTAGACCAATTAATTCACCATGTGGGCAATTCAGATACTTTATGATTTTAATTAATGCATCGACCCGATGATCGCATGTCAATTTATTATCAATTCGCAACTTGGTGTTTGCGAGATTACTTGCCCAAATAATTTGCTTAAGATCGCAATTTCCAAATTATCCTATCAAAAGGATCCGTTTAAATAATGTTGGAGAATATTCCTTCCAAACCTTTGATGCTTATTGCATGTCAATTGGCATTACTATTGAACATCCAGTAGTTCATGTTCATATTCAAAATGATCTAGCTGAATCATTCATTAAACGGTTACAATTAATTGCTAAACCATTATTAATGAGAACAAAACTCCCTACAACTACTTGGGGACATGCTATTTTGCATGCTACAACATTTGTGCGCATAAGGCCAACAAATTATCACAAATTTTCTCCCTTACAATTGGCTTTTGGTTCCGAGTCAAATATTACTCATTTGAGAATTTTTGAGTGTGTTGTGTATGTACCAATAGCGTCAAATCAATGTACCAAAATGGATCCTCAAAAAAAGTTGCGGATATATGTTGGATATGTTTCTCCCTCTATAACCAGATATGTTGAACCATTGACAGGTGATGTATTCACAACAAAATTTGCTGATTGTCATTTTGATGAAACTTTGTTTCCTAAATTAGGGAGAGAACATAAACCACATAAAAATAAGTTTACCTGGACAACATCATTTAATTATTTAGATCCGCGCACAAGTGCAAGTGAACTAGAAGTTCAAAAGATCATTCATTTGCAAAGACTTGCAAATCAATTGTCAGATTCTTTTGCTGACTCTATAAGGGTAATTAAATCACATATTCCAGTTGTAAATACTCCTATTCGGATGAAGTCCCAGTAGGACAAAATACAATTCCTATAGCTATTGAATAAAAAACATGTCAGAAACGTGGACGACCCATTAGTTCAAAAGATAAAAATTCTCGAAAAAAAAGATGATTAAATGATCAAAATGATTTAATTGAAGAATTAGGAAAAAGGAATCAAGTGAAAACTGATGAAAAAATTCAAATATCTGAAAATAGTGAATAGAATAGTAAGATATCCATTAATTATATAACTTTTGGCAGAAGTTAAAATCAGAAGGAAATAACTGTTGATGATATTTTTACATACAATATAGCACTTGAAGTGTTAAAAGATAGTGAGCATATTGAACCAATATCAGTTGAAGGATGTCGTCATAAAAATGATTGGCCAAAATAGAAAGATGCGATTCAATCGGAATTAAACTCACTTGCAAAGTATAAGGTTTTTGGACCTGTAGTCCGAATATCAGAAGGTGTAAAACTAATTGGTTATAAATGAGTATTTGTGCGAAAGCGAAATGAAAATAATGAAGTCGTAAGATATAAAGCACGATTTGTGGCACAAGGTTTTTCGCAAAAAACAAGTATTGGTTACGATTAAACATATTCACATGTGATGGATGTAATTACACTCCAATACATTGTGAGTCTAGTAGGATGTGAAAAGATTGATATGCGTCTAATGGATGTTGTGACTACTTATTTATATAAGAACTTTGATAATGATATTTATATGAAAATCCCATAAGGATTTAGTATGCTTGAAGCATATAATTCTAACCCTCGTAAAAATTATTCCATTCAATTACAATAGTCATTATATGGTTTAAAACAGTCTGGACGCATGTGGTACAATCGTCTTAGTGAATATTTATTGAAATTAGGATATAAAAATGATCCACTATATCCATGTATTTTTATTAAGAAATCTGGATCTGATTTTGTTATACTTGCGATATATGTTGATGATATTAACCTTATTGGAATTTCAGAAGAACTCCAAAAGGTAAGAAATAGCCTGAAACAAGAATTTGAAATCAAGAATTTTGGCAGAATCAAGTTTTGACTTGGTTTACAAATTGAGTATCTGGAAGATGGTATTTTTATTTATCAATCAACATATAAAACAAAAGTTCTTAAAATGTTTTACATGGACAAAGCACATACATTAAATTCTCCAATGGTCGTGAGGTTGTTAGATATAAATAAAGATCCTTTGCGACCTTGAGAAGATAATGAAGAACTACTTGGTCCTAAAATACCATATCTCAGTGTAATTAGCGCATTGATGTACCTTACTAATAATATTAAACCTAATATAGCATTTTCTGTGAATTTATTAGCAAGACTCAATTCTTCCCCAACACGACGACATTGGAATAGGATTAAACATGTTATAAGATATCTTCAAGGAACAATGGATCTTGGATTATTTTATTCAAATAGAACCAGTCCAATGTTGATTGGATATGCTGATACTGGTTATCTATCCAATCCACATAAAGCACGGTTTCAAACTAGTTATTTATTTACATGTGGTGGTACTACTATATCATGGCACTCTACAAAACAATCTATAGTATCTACTTCTTCTAATCATGTTGAAATTATAACTATTCACGAGCAAGCTGAGAATGTGTGTGGTTGAGATCAATGATCTATTATATTCGAGAAAATTGTGGATTGTCTTCTGAAAAGGAAATTTCAATACTTCTTTATGAAAATAATGCAGCTTGTATAGCTCAATTAAGAGGTGGATATATTAAAGGAGATAGGACAAAATATATTTCATCAAAATTTTTCTTTACTCACGAACTCTAGAAGAGATGTGAAATAGATGTGCAACAGATTCGATCATGTGAAAATCTGACAGATTTATTCACTAATGCATTGCCGACTACTTCATTTGAAAAATTAGTACATAAAATTAAAATACGTCGGTTGAAAGATATAAAGTCATCTTGAAGATGTTATTAAGAATGAGAGTATGTATATTGTACTCTTTTTTCCTAATTAAGATTTTTTCTACTGAATTTTTTTTAGTCAAGTTTTTAATGAGGTAGTATTCCCTCTACAACGGAAAGTGTACTTTTTTCCTTCACTAGGTTTTTGTCCTACAGAGTTTTTTCTATGAAGGTTTTTAACAAGACATTTTTCGAAGTGGTTGAAAATGAACATCCAATGGGGAGTGTTATGAAAATATTAAGTGGCAGTTTATTTTCTTTATTATATCCATTTGTCTTGAAGATAATGCGACTGTTCATTTTTCTAAGGTTATTAATTGATGAAATAAGATAGCATTTATTAAATTCATTTCTTATCATTTCAGATAATGTATCGAAACCTCTATAAATATGGGTCATATGTAAACAAACGAATAATAAATGAAATCGTATTTAAGTGATTCTCTCTTTTCTCTCCTCTTCTAGTATCTTTACTTTACAATTTTATATTTACTAATTTTATTTTGAATCAAATTCACAATAGAAAAAAGTTTCTTAAAAAGAAAAGATAGCAATTATTAAAAGAAAGACGGAAAAGTATTTTGTTTGTGAACTATTATTACCAGTGAACTTATATTAAGATGGATCCTTAAATTTTATATTAAGATGAAAAAATTATAATATAATATAATATAATAAAAATAAAAAATATATATTTTATATTAAATTTAAAAATATAAAAATAATATATATATATATATATAAGATATATATTAATTATTTTATAATATATAATATATTAAATTTTTTTAAAAAAATATTAATTTTTTTAGACATCACAAAATAGTAAATTATTCACAGAGAGAGTATAAAAAGACACATTATAAAATAATATTATAATTTTTTAAAAAAATAAAATGAGAGGTAAATTTTAAAATATTTTTTTATTTTTAAATTTTGTTAAAGTAAAATAAAAATTTTTAAAAATCTTGGGAGACGAATGTCACGTGCACCCCTACATCTGTCTCTGCACTTAATTATGTATAACAACCATATTCATTTCTTACTCATTAAGCAAGTACTTGATATGTTTTTGAATTATAAATATAATATTATTAATTTTTTAATGTTTGAACTATAAGTTAAGTATTCTATTTCAGAATTCTTACAGCTTAAATTTTGAGAAATTATAACTAGATTAAGATGAAAAATGTTGTTCAATTGAGGGGAGAAAAAAAATCATTCTTATCATTACTTGTTATTATAGGATGATTATTCTTGTAATTGTAGTTGTTTAAGGTAAAAGTTATTCCTTCCGTCTTAAAAATGATGTAAAATTTTTTATTTTTTTTTTATCAAAATACTTATCAATTTTATAAATTACACATGTATTTATTGCATAAATTCTTAATTTACTCTTCCTTCAATTACTCAATAAATATTTGACTTATTAAATATGTATATATTTTTAATTTAATTAATAAATTTTTATTTTTATTTTAGAATATAATAATTATATAAATTTTAATAATTTTTAATCTGTATATTGTTAAATTAATATTTTTTTTAAGATGGAGAGAATAATTTTAAAGAGTGTAATACATAAAATAATGAGGATTTCTTTTGCTCTTTTTTATCTTCTTTTGAGGTGTATATGCATACTTGTGGGATTTGATTATTCTTTGCATATCTTTTGAATTAAATTTTGATTGACTTTTGAAAAAAAAAGGTTAAATTAGAACAAGAAAAATGTGAAGAAGATTAAAGGTGTCATTCAAAGATGATCAATTGAGTACCAAATGGAAAAAGACAATCACTTGTGTGGCTTTTCTAAAGAAGGGGGAACAAATTGGGCAGATATTCCACAAAGGTGGCCTACTTCATTAATAAACAACAAAAGCAATTGGATCAAAGCTCAATCAATTGTTTTCATACTCCTTCAATTTTAAAATAATTACCACTTTTAAGTTTTTTTACAATTATTTATTATTTTATAAAAACTTATCATTATTATCACAATTGGTCATTTTGTCTTTCTTTTTTGGGAAACCATGTGATGACAGGACAAGTTTTGGTAAGAAACCACCTAATGTGTTGACTCACTATTTCTTTTTTAGTATACCTAAACAAGTCTTAAACATGTCCCTCAAAATACAATGCTTTTTGGGTTAGTGTTTTAAAATTTTGCTTAATATAAAGTGTGAGCAAGTCCTGCAACAGCACATATATTTATTAGAGAAGGCATATTGAGCTAGGTTTAAGTAAGGGAATTGGAACTTTTGAGTTATGAAAGTAAACTATATAAAAGAATATGTTATAAGATAATGTTATAATTTAAAAAAAATTAGAAGTGTAAAAGATAATTTTAAAAAAAAAAACGTTAATTTTCTAACAAAATATAAAAATAAAAAAATTGGATTTATCAATTTTTCCTTGCATTTATGGTGGATTTTTAGCTAAAATAAGATCATTCTTGGATTTGGAGTTCTCGAAGTTATTTATGAGTAAAATTGATATCAAAGGTAATAAAAAGTATATCGAAATCGTGTGTGATTAGTATATTAGTTATGATATAGCAAAAATTGTAATTTTGTATTAGATTTTTTTCTTTATTGGCTCACGGAGACTAAGGGCTAGTTTGCAAGTTTGGTAGAGAAAAGAAAAGAAGAAAAATTTTAAATTATGAGAGAAAAGAAAAGGAAAAAAAAAAAGCGAAGTGATTTATGCCTAATGTTATTTAAAAGTTTATGAGGAAAAAAAAGTATATTATAAGATTAATATTCTAAAATAATTTTAATAACACTGAAAGTGAAATTAAAAAATTAAAGGTATTTTGATAATTTCAAAAATTATTATTATTCTTTCTCCATGGCTTTCTCTCCACTTGTGGAGGAAAAGCATTCTAAGATTTAGAGTGATATTAGATCGCTCAAAATATTTTCTCTTCTTTCCTTCGAAATCTTCTAAATTGTAGAATATTGCTTCCCTTCCGGTCAAATCCTTTCTCTTCACCTTCCAAAAAAGCCCTTACGGCTGGTTTGGATGGAGAGAGTTAGAGAGAAAAGAAAAGATTTAGGACGATGAGGTAATCATTTCTCTCATTCGGGAGTTTTAAATGGACTCTTCTCTTCTCTCCATTTCTTTTCCTCCATATGTGGAAAGAAGTGGAAAGAATGACAAGAGTTTGTAAAAATGGAGGGTTAAAATGACTAAATAACCCTCAAATGTTTATTTTCTATTATAAATTTAAAAAGAAATATATAAATTACTTTTATAAAATATCATTTATCTTATTTTCTTTCCTAATTCTCAAACACGATAAAATAAAATAATTTCTTTTCCCTTTTAAACTCCCAAACACACGTAACAATTTCTTCTTTTCTTTTCTCTTCACATTAATATTTTTCCTTCCTTTCTTTTTCTTTCTTAAACTCGCAAACCAGCCCAAGGTCCTACCAACACATGACCTAGTGCCATATGATAGTTAAACCTAATTAAGTGAACCCGACACTAAAGGCCAACACATACAGTAACTAGGCCCCTACCCAACTATACAAGGATTGGATTCTTGCTGAGACTGAATCCAATTAAGTCGACGAATGGATGTCCAAAGAAATTTGGCCCAACACTCCAAAGCTCTCTTCACGTTTATATTTCTTCTCGAAACATCACTTGTTAAAGAATGATAAAAAAGCCCCCTCATATGCTAAAGTAGAAAAACTTTTGGACCCCAAGAACTATGAGTCTTAAATTAAAATTTTTTAAAAATTTTATATTTCACTCTCCAAATTTTTAAAAAAAAAATTATAACATTTTTGCTTTTAATATAGTTTGAATTTATATGACTATGAGCTTAAGATTTTTTAAAATTTTATATTTCACTCGCTAACAATTTTTTTAAAAAAAATTATAACATTATCCTTTTAATCTAATCACAGTTACTGATTCGATCGCTGATTACATCTGCTAACTCTAATAAGCAGCAACTAATCTATGGAATGTGTGAGAGAGTTGAAAACGGGCAAAAAGGGAGGAAAAAGAGCTTAATCGATTGCTATTTTGTGGCAAGCAGCAAAATGGTTCCGTGGTATTGATTACTGCTCATCATAGTATAGAAAAAATATCAAACACTTGTAGCAGCTGGTGACAAAGCTGACAAAAACCACGTTACTCTGCTCTGTCTCCAAAATTGGAAGAGCATATCCTTCAAGATCTGTTTTGCCCATTATATTGCATGGTGGGCATACAAGTGAGGACACCGCCTGCTTCTTTGAGAAAATTACTAGTGATCCTTTGTCTTGTTGCTTTCTTTAGGAACTTGACTGACAAGTACCATGTGACACAGCCGGCACAGAGGCACCGGTCGACCAAGGGACTACAGAAACGGGTAACGACTGAACGATCAATGCACCGAACGCACAGGTTAGGATTAGACGGGACGTGATCGGATCCTTGTTAAACCATTAGAGTTTTTTAATATTTAAAAAGTATGTAAAATATTCTAAAAATTTTTAGGATGATCTTGTACATAATAAAGAAACCTAAACTAATGCATATGCCCTCCTCTCCCAGGCTACCAGAATCCCTTCCCCATGCACATAGAGACAATAGAATTCACTGTAGAACTTGTTGAATTTTAGTTGGTGAATCGTAATGATCTTGAATTGGCCAATATTTTACAACAAGAAGAAACTCCAAATTAGTCCAAAGGTACTTATCTGACCCCACAACTACCAACGGTTCCCTAGAATTGCAGGAACATGCGTACCGAGCGAGGAAGTATGGACTGATAGGCCAACTACAAAATGACAATAATCAAGAAGTTTGCCTCTTGCTCCAACGGATATGATGGGGAAAATATCCTATAATTTATGAAGACCAATTCTATGAAAATATTTTTTGAATCAAGATTCTTCCACAAAACAATGCAGTCCAAAAGATTGGTATTTGGTCTTAAAAGTTTTCTGAGCTCGGATCCATCTCCCCTAGCCATTTTTTCTGTTGGATTCCACTTTCATGGTAAGCCAAAGACAAATATTAAGATGGATCTAGCGATGAAGATATGCATGATAGAGAACTGCTCTGGGTCAACATTGTTAGCGAGTACCAAAAGCAAAATATGTGAAAACGGAAAGAGAGAACATGAGGAGCCAAGAAATCTTGTAAAAGTATATAATTCAGCGCATAGATTAAGTTGATAATTAGTTGAAAATGATGACTGAAGTGATGGATCAACAACCCAGAAGACAAAAAGGAATACTTTTCTGTTCCTCCAAGTGCAAGAAACTATGAAGCAGCTTTTAACAAAATGGATGGTTGGATCGGGTTTGGTGGTGGGGTGGAGTAGGTTAAGGGGTTCACACTGAAAAAGTTGAACCCAAGAAATGAAGAAAAGATAAATCCCAGCTAAAAGCTACTAAAAGGGATCTAGAGATCGATTTTTTTTCTCCATTAAGTGACCAAGTATATGGGCATGGCTGAAGTTGACATCCTATAGTGTTGGTCCATGTTAATGTCCCTGAGGCTAATGTAAGGAATCTGCAATTCTCCCCTCTGCGCCGGAGACAAACTTCCGGCAAGTGGGCCGGAGGAAGGGCGGCTGGTGGTGCGGTAAGGGGTGGAGGAACCACTTCTACTCTCAGTAATGTAAACTGGTCCGGATATTGATCCTCCGATGGCTCGGTCACGGTAGTCAAGAGAAATATCAGAGTTGTGGCGGTTGCTTTGGGGAGCTGCCAGTTTCCACTTGAAGAAATGCAGAGCATTCTTCCACCAACGCTTCTTGTTGTTCTTCTTGATCTTCTTCGACGACTCGTCTCTTGAAATGGGCTTCTGCAGCTTGAAGTGTAGTGTATCTATGGCAGCGGATCTTGTGGCCTCTCTCTTGTGCCTCCTAGCTTCCTCCAAGACCTGAGTTTTTCACACAGGAGAAACAAAAAGCACGAAACTTGATCACACACACCGCATTCTGAACATCCAAATTCTCTTTGCAAATTCCACCAACATGATACTATCATAAGCAAAGGGGAAAGTGTACCTGAAAATAGTCGATTTGAGGGTCGAAGCCATAGTCACTGAAGTGTTGAGGTTGAGGAATGCGGAAAATGGGAGTCTTGTTGGACATTTCTGGACCTACCTCTCTCTTTTTATGAAGAAAAGGTCCAGAAACCAGAAAGAACTCTCTGCTCTGCTGCTTTGATCTTCTGGTGCAAGAGAAGTAGTAGTACTGCAGGAGACGAAATGAAGTGAAGAAGAAGATGGGGAGAGAGAGGAAGAGAAGTAAATGCAAGAGCAGGAGTAGCCTGGTTTTGGGGGATCAAAGAGGGGGTGGCGTGGTGGTGAGATTGGCCGTTGGGGAGTGTGAAGCCTAGTAAATGTAGTCGCAGAATTGGGAGTTCTCATTCAACACGAGACATTTTAAATGCATTTATTTATTCGGTCACCAAATATAGAAGGATCCTTACTTTTCAGTCCCGGGAGAGATAAAGTGTGGTATTATTCTATTTTAAAATATTTATTATTATATAAATTATTACTCTATAAATTAAAATTTTATTCCTATTAAAAATTATAGAATTATTTTGAAATTTTATAACCAACTAATATTATTTTTTAGTGAAATAATAAATATTAAGGATATAATTAAAAAAATAATTACTCCCTCTATCTCATAATATAAATCGTTAGATTTAATTTCATATATATTAAGATTTTTAAAAATAATATGACTTTATATTTTTCCTTCTTAAAATACTCTTATTTAAATATCTTGAAAATAAAAAAAAGAAAAGAGAGATAAAGAAAATAATAAATAAGGATAAAAATATAAAAATAATTTTAAAATTTTTTTGAAAAATCTCCTAACGATTTATAACTTAAAATAGTAAAAATAATCTTTAACAACTTATATTATGAGATAGAAGGAATAATATATTTTTATTTTAAAATAACAGATAATAATTAAAAAAAAAGTTTCTGAACATGTGAAACGAATAGAGTAGCATATAATGTTATGTTTTCGATTAAGAAGTACACAACATGGGATGTTAATGCTTTCTATAAGGCTTTTTTGGCCAAATGAAAATAAAGGAAAAAGGTTTCTTAAAAAGAAAAGATAGCAATTATTATTTTAAAAGAAAGAGGGAAAAGTATTTTGTTTGCGAACTATTATTACCAGTGAACTTATATTATAAGACTAATTGTAAAAGTAACGATTTAGTATTTATCAGTCATTACATTAATTGTTATTCTGATTTTAATAAGTTAATAGATTTTTAAATTTTTTTATTAATAAATAAACTTGTCGTCACTACTCAAATGTGCACACAATTTTATATTTTAGAATATGTTTAAACCTGAAAAATAAGTGTATAAATTTTAACATCAACTATCATCTCAACTAATTCAAAAGATAATAAATTAATATACTATTTATTTTTCATACTATGAATCTTTTTAAATTTATACACAGGAATTAAGGGTCTATAAATTTCAGACAATTTTAAAATTAAACTTTCAAAAATACTCATGATTAAGCCTTTATATATTTTAGTAATTAGAGATAATTGGATAATAATTAATGGAAAGAGAAAGATTGATGTGAGGGTAAAATTGAAAAAAAGTAATAAAATTTTATAGAACTTTATAAAATGACTTATACTTCCTCCATTCCTATTTATCTGTCACATTTAACTACTTCACACAATTTAAGAAAAATTAGTTAGTCTCTTAAATTTATACAATTTTGTTTATACATTCCAAAAGTACTATTAGATTTAATATTCTCCACAACTATTTTTTTGCTTTGTTTGGTCAACTCTCTTTCTAAAGTTATTACACTTTTATTTTTTAAAGCTATTTAATATAAGGATATAGCAGTAAAATTAATATTAATGGCTCCTAAATTTTTTTAAATGTGACTGATAAAAATAAACACAAAAACGTTTTAGTTGTGATAGATAAATAGGGACGAAGGGATTGTAAAAATAAAATTTTAAATTTAAAACGACTTATATTGTGAAATTAAGGTGATAGTAATAAATCAATTAATGGTAACAGCTGCGAATAATGGAGCGGATCAAAAGTATTGGTGAAAGAAAGTTTCGGAACCCTTTTTCTTTCTTTATTTGTGCATTGGAATTAGGGCTGCTCAAGGTTCGGGTTGGTTCGGTGATTTTAGTATTTTCTACACCGTCCTAAATATTCAATTCTTCCAAATCTTTGGTATCGGTTTCGAATCGTAACTCTAAAATATCCATCTCGATTTGTCCCGAAATTTTGAGACAAGTCAGAACGGATATTTGAATCTCGGTTCAGGTCTCGGCTCTAACATGGCAAAACTAGTATCAAATTTAATTTTCGAGACAAATCGGGATGGAGATTCGAGTAAAAACACAAATACAACAAGCTAAATGTTAAATCTTTTTTTTAATAAAATTATTTCAATATAAATGTCTTTCTAAATATATATACAATAATTAAAAATTCTAAGAACAATATATTTTATGAACAAAATTATCTAAAATACCCTTAGTCAAATTATTTAGAAAATTAGAAAATGTAATGTATAGAATATTAGAAAAAATAATAATAAATAAGGTAAGAGAAATTTTATATCGATGGAGGAAATAACGATGTGGTGGAAAACAGAGCAGGGGGTAAAAAAAATATTGTAATGTTTAGAATATCAAGAAAAAATACAAAGTTTAAAATGACTTACAATCTCAATCATCATATTAATTGTCATATTGTATATCATTTATTAGTGTGTTAAAATGATAAATTTATTAATACATGTTTATTATTACCCATATAAGAATCTATTATTATAAAAATATAATGAAGTTACCTAACTGATGTATATATACACACACAAATATACACATGTGTGTATATATACACGTATATATATTTATATATGTGTATATATATTCATATATAGATATACATATATGTGTGTGTGTCTGTATACACCAATACATACATACATACATACATATATATATATATATATATATATATATATATATTAGAATATACTAAAATAAGGAATTTAATTTTGTTCAATAAAATAATAATTTAAAGATTAATTTTTTATATGCACATAGTATAAAAAAATTTTGTAAATATTATTTTGCATAATTCTTTCTTTCTTATATAATTATACTTATAATTTTGAATTATAACCAGTTATTATATTTTAAATTAAAAAATATATAGAATATATATAATCTACATATACATATTAAAATTTTAAACATAGTTAGATAAAAAAAAAGAAATATTATTAAAATAAATTCATGATACTTTTGAAAAATTAAATATAAGATAATCAATTTTAATAATATTAGTCATAAATCTTAAATTTTTTATCATTAAGAAAAATTTTGAATTGATTCCATTATTTCTAATATATATGTCTACACACACACACACATATATACAGACATACATATATATACACGATTATATATATTCGGTTCTAATTTTAGTTTTTTGGTTTGGTACAGTTTAGAATGGTTTAGAACGGTTTTCATACGGTTCGGAATAATTTTCGATACATATATTACATAAAAGATTTCGGGACAGTTCGATTTGAGAAAAGTCAAAAGTTAACAGATTTTTTTTTTGTTCTAATACTTTTTGATCCGGTTATTCAAATTGATTTGATTATTCTTCAATTCTGTGAGCAGACTTAATTGGAATCAAAGGAAACGAATGGGGGAAAGCAAACTTTTTCCATTTTTTGGGTAAGGAATTGTATACTATAAAAAATGGAGAAAGGGTATCTAACATTGTTTTTTAGACTGGACCGGACTAGCTAGTTAGACTAGTTAGATCGTGAATCGGTTCCCAAATTGGTCCGGTCCACCCATTTGAGCCAGAAATTTAAAAAATCAGCATATTTTATTCAAATTGATTCAGACGGGTACCAATTGAATCAATCATTCTTTTTCTTTTTTTTTCCCTCCTAAATAAGATAATTTATTTATAGAAAAAAATAAGCTACACAAATGTAATAAAATAGTCTATATTGATAGAGAAAATATTATATTTTTTTCTAATTTCGTTATTTATGCATTTAAAGATTTAAATTATATTATATTATTGATCAATTTTATTCTTAAAAAATTATATTTTTAATTTTTAAATAATAATATTACTGGCTCAATTATAATTCAATTATGATTAGACCATTAAATCATAAATCAATAAATTTTTCGATTCTATATCCGATTCGATTCTCAAAATAACGGTATCTAAGTTCAATGAGTGTTGAATTTGAAACTTTGTGGCCAATAAAAAGGTATTTACAAAATAAGCAATCAATCACATCGGCTCAGGAGAAAGCCACTTATTTAACAATATTAAAATCTTTATTTCTCTTTCTACCATTGTCTGAATTTAAAAAAAAATGGAAAATGACTAGATAATGGTGTAATTAGTGGGAGCAAATTAGTACATGCAATTACCCTCACTTATTTAGGATGCACATGGTTGGGATTTTATTAAATTGAATTGAAATGAGTTTTATTGAGAGTAGTTAAATAGAGAGAAGATGATAAGTTGTGAATATATGATATTTTTTGAAAAATAAAAATGATTTAAATTATTATTACTTTTAAATCAAAATGAAATTTTGAATTAGGATGGAAAAGAGAAATTGCAATCCAAATATACCTTTATTGGGTTGTAAAACCAGGCCCATCTACAAAACCTCAGATCCACCAAACTGTTAGCCCGCGACCTTCCACACAGTATGAGCCCTTAAAATGTAAACCTTTTTCCCTTTCGCCCCACAAAAACCCCTCCCCCCCCCACCATACCCAAAAAAAGTTATTTAAAAAAAAAGATAGCTTTATAAACAAAAAATTTTGACTCTTTTTATTACCTTTTCCTTTTAAAGATTTCTTAATTGCAAGATTGTTACTTCATTTGTTCAAAAAATTACGTCAATTTAGGATATGATAAAAAGATTAAGAAATTATTAAAATTTATATAATTATAATAAAAAATATTATTATATTTTTAAATAAAAATAAATATTAATTAATTATAATAGATAAATTAACTAAATACTCTACTTAATGATTTATTGTGAATGTATATATTTAATGAGTTAAATGATCGAATGATGGATAAATTAAGAATATAAATAATAAATTAATTATTAATTTTGTGAAATTATAAGTATTTTGGTAAAATAAAAAATAAAAATTTTTGAAATAATCTTTTGAATAGATTGAGTATTAAATACAGATATTTATATATGCAAATCCTCTTTCCGTCCTAAAATAAGTGTTTTATTTAATCAATTAAGCGGATATTAAGATAGATAATTTTTTAATTAATTAAATATTTTCTTTCATTTTTGCTTTTAAAAAATTAATTTATTCTCTCTCTCTATATATATATATTAAGAAATACTCAAATTCTAAAATTTTAATGTATTATAAATTGATTCTCTCTACTGTTGTTTAAGTAGTTGCCATTTTCTTATGAATAGTAAAACTTGTAGAATTTTTTTGTTGAGAATATGTTTGGGAAATAGAGTGTTATTAAATAGAGGTAAATTTAAAATATTAAATATTTATTTTTTAAAAAGACAGATAAATTATGATAAAGACTAAATTATGAATGGGATACTTATTTGGAAATCGAGGGAGTAGGATTTTTTGTAAATAAAGATTATAATATTGAATTTGAATTTTGTAACTTAAAAATATAGAGATATTGATAAATAAGAATTAATATTCAAATGAAAAAAAAAGTGTGTATTTTTATGCTATAAGTATAGATTTTTATTTTTCATTTAATTCTACCTGCAAAAATTTTCTCTCAGTGTGGCCAATTGTATGGTACATAGTACTATTAAATAAATTATTGAAGAACTTCCCTTTCCCTACAATACCAACTTCTCCACTATGACTTAGTAGTTTCCTAAAGCCATCAGACACACTAACACCAGAAACACACACCCACACCATCCAACAAAACACACAACAGGAGTCAGTCAACTAAAGGGTGGAATCATACCCCACAAATATGGACAGAGGACTATGGGAGCCAATCGCCCCAAACTAAACTAAGACAGAATTAGAAATTTAAAATTATACGTAAATTATATATATTTTTGTTATTTAAATTTAAATATTTATATTTTTAATTTAGAATGAGATATTTAAATTTGAATAGAAGAAATATCTGTTAAATGATAAATTTGAGCGAAATGAATATATATTAGAAGATAATATTATAAAATTTTTTAAAATAAAATTTATAAGTATTTATTATCTAAAATTTTTTTAAATTTTTTAAAGAAAGGATAACCTTTTAATCGCGATAACTAAAGTTATGAATTGATAGATCTAGCCAATAGAGTTATTGTTTGATAAGCATGATAAATGATTCTATTCTACAATATTCGATAATGATATTTAGAAGGGATATTCACGTTATCGTTTTAAACATATATTAAATTTTATATTATCATTTAAATTTAATCCTTATCTCAAATATTCAATTATTTTCAATTTGTTATCTCTCCATCAAAATTTCCATCAAATGTTAAGAAATATTTCTTAATTTTAACTATTTTTTTGATAAATTAATTGACGATTAAATTAAAGAAAATGACAAATTAAGGAAAATTGAAAGTCGAATTTCTGCCGATAGGGGTGTCCATTTGTGTAATTTCAAACATCCCGCGTCAAGACTAGTGTCTCTACTCCATCATCTTCTCCAACTGACGCCGCCCCCAGAGAAACCAACAAGAACCTTCGTCCCCTAATCCCTACCCGACCTTTTCACCCATATATAAAGAACAAAACCCCATAATTCCCTTTAACCCTTCATTCCATTCAAACCTTTCCTCCCAGAAGCAAGAGCACACAGTTTACACCCACACAAAGTGAAAAGCCAAAGACCAGTCAGCCATGGGCGACGTCGATCCTTCTCTGCGTATGGAAAATCCACAGACGGACAAAAAAGACTATGCCTTAAGCGGGAAAATCATGCTTAGCGCAATAGTGATATTGCTCTTCGTGGTGGCGTTAATGGTGGCTCTTCATCTTTATGCAAGGTGGTACCTGCTTCGAGCAAGGAGACGCCAACTTCTCCGCCGCCGTAGCCGTTTGAATCATGCACGAAGAGCCCAAATCGTCTTCTACGTAGACAATAATCCTACTGGCCTTGTAGCATCTGATCCAGCTAACCGTGGGCTTGAACCGGTTGTGCTGAACTCGCTTCCACACTTTGTCTACTCGTCCAAGACTCATCCGGAGGTGATGGACTGCGCTGTCTGCTTATCGGAGTTTGAAGAAAAAGAAATGGGTCGGATTCTGCCGAAATGTAAGCATTCCTTTCACATAGAGTGCATTGATATGTGGTTCCATTCGCATTCGACTTGCCCGCTATGTCGAGCTCCGGTTGAACAATTTTCCGAAGCGGACAACACTAACTCCGATGTAGTCATTGAATTTGGTGAGCCAGAACCGAGCAGAATCGAACAGGGTTGTTCGAGCTCTGAACTCTGTGCTGCGTGCAAGCACGAAGACGGAGACGCAGCTACGAGCTCTTTAGGGGCACGTAGAAAGGGTTTGGACCACACCGGCGTGAGAATAGATATTCCGACGAGAAGCGGGTTAGAGAATGAAATGACACTGAGTTCACCAGCGAGTCAAGGATTCAAATCACCGGCGACACGATTGCTGTCGCTGAAGAGGATACTGAGTATGGGCAAAAAAACACCCACTACGCCGCCACCAACGGGGGTAGCAACCACGCCGCGTGGGGCTGGCACAAGTTGCGGTGGTATGTCGGCAAGTGAAACCGAGTTGGAAAGAATGACAACTGAGTTGACTCGGGGACTGACGCCGAGGTGAGAAAGAAGAATATTCAAAAGTTACTGCAAAAGTCGAGACATTCGGGGACTGTCAGTCTCGAGCTCCGAGAGCCTTCTGATCTGGATATTTTTTGTATGCGTGGCAAAGAGTGAAAGAGTTGATGGATTCTGATTACACGTGGCGCTTTTGGCACAGCTAATGTGCTCGCACGCAGACGTTGACTGTGATTTCTTTGACTTGTGAATAGAGTTCTTTTCCTTTTTTTATTTTTTCTTTATTTTAGAGCAATACTATATGACAATTCATTTCTATATTTTCCTATTCAATATTTAAATATTATTTTAATCCTTCATCTATTTAGTTTATAATAGTTTAATCTCGTATTTTTAATACATTTTTTGTTTATTTGGATATTTATTATTATAATCGCTATAAAATCTAAGTGAAATTTACAATTTTCAAGAAGCTTCAATTATTATACATTGGCCTCGTAGGTTTTGAATACATCAAAGGTATAATGTGTCACATCACTTGTCCTCATGCGTGAGATGGCGGGATTGACTGGTGCGGACAGTGTGTACGTTTGAACTTGAGATGCAATAAACGTATAATGTATCGTATGTCTATAAAATAATATATTATTCATGTATTTTATCATTATTTTAAAATTAAAATTATATATATATATATATATTTAAAATTAAAGTTTTATATATATTCTTTTGAGACTCAAACGTTCTCGTTAAACTTAAGCTGGTTAAAATACTTAATTTCACACTTTCAATATTAATAATCGTGTATTGTGTAGTGCTTATTTTATATTTTTAATAATTAGGCATGTGAGACTTTAAAAGTAATTATACATTTTATCCCAAATTATAAATCGTTAGAGACTTTTTAAAGAAGTTTTAAAATTATTTTTACATTTGTATCTTTATTTATTTTTCTCTTTTTCTCTCTATCTCTCATCTTCTTGTTTTCAAAAAATTTAAATAGTGGTGTTTTAGGAAGAAAATATAAAGTTATTTTGTTTTTAGGAATATTAATATATGTGAAATTAGTCAAACGACTTATATTATGTGACGGAGAGAGTAACTATTTTTGAATAAATTGAGTCTTGTAAATTGAACAAATTAAGTTATGTTGATAGTACTTATAGTGAGAATATAAAAGTAAATTAATTATACTTATAATATATAAAGTTTTGAATTTTAATTACTTCTTAATATATATATATATAGAGAGAGTCTTAAAGGTTAAGATAGAAATTTTTATTTTTTTAAAACTTATATAATCGGTTAAATAAGATAAATAAAATAAAACAGAAAAAATACATTATTATTATAATAATACTATTTTTACATTCGGTCATTATATCAAAATTAGAATTTCACCAATATTTTTTTTCTCTTACACTGACACCTCATGTTTTTAAACATTATAATCTCGTTTTAAAGTCTTATACAAAATCCATAATTAACATTAACAGAAATGATCGGACATGTGTACATGAATCATTTTTGTCAACAGGATCCATTGACAACAATTCGAGTTTTAAGGTTTGTGGGCATAGAATATAAACCTTTGAAGACTCATGACGCAATTATAACACCAATAATAATAATAATAATGACATAAGTACTAATTTAGTATTTTTATTGTGTGAAAAAGAAAATTAGAAGAAAGACAAGAAGTGTGTTCAAAAGTCTCCAAAAGAAAGACAAAAGTTGTTGGATTTGTGTTGTGTTTCCTTGTAATTTCAATGCAAGTTCAAATGTGTCGGTGCTTCGTCTGGTTTTGGTACATTAGTAGCATTATTTTCTAACCCTTCTCCTACTCTTTCACACGGTTTTGGGATCCTTCCATTATAGATAGACTTTGCATAATAGTATTATTATTGGCTCGATATTCAAATCAATCAAGAAAACGAGTGGTCATTAAATATTTTATCATTTCGAGGCTATTGTTAGAAAGATAAGAATAAGCGTTTTGAATAGTTTTACGTGTAGGAAAAGTAAAAATTATATTTTTGTTCTGTCTATTTTTATTTTATAATATAAATCATTTTAAATTTAAATTTTTTTATACAATATAAATTATTTTATAAAATTTTATTATTATTTTTCACTTTTATGTTTTATCCCTCTTTATAATCTCGTTTTTGTCAATTAATTATGATTTAACTCTCTTCAATTACTAAAGTAGACAAAGATTTAATTAGATATATGTTTGAAAGTTTAGTTTTTAAATTGTCTAGAATTTATAAACCCTTAATTCTTGTATATAAATCTAAAATGACTTATATTATGAAGTATAAGTCGTTTTTGTTGTAAATATCTGAATTAGTGGAAGCTCCACTAATTATGAATTTATGTGAATTATTAGGGAATTAGTGGAAGCTCCACTAATTAGTGGAAACTCCACTAATTATGAATTTTTATGGATGTCCATCATTTAGTGGGGACATCACTAATTAAGATTATGGGAAGATGATGTATTCCACTAATTAAGAGCTCTACAAATAAGAGCTATTATCTAAACTTGTAATACACCATCATTTTGTGAAAGAATTGTGAGAAAATTGTGAGAAAAAGAAAGAGAGAAGTTTGAAGAAATTATTGTGCAAAAATAGTTAGAGTTTTCTTAGTGTAGTGTGTAGATTTTATTCTAACACTATTCAAATTTTATAACACGTTATTAGCACGAGTCTCTGCTGTTATTAAAATCAGAAGACATGTACGCATTTATTAATTTCTATGGCTAACCTTACTAACTTCGAATTTGTAGCACTTGATATTGCTAGAAAAATTATATGTCATACAGAAATGCATCTAAATGTTGAAAAAAAAAAAGATCCATATGTCCTGTGGGCAATTTAAAGTTGACCACCTGAAGATAGTCGTATTACCAATTGCATGGTATAAATGATTGTACCTGAAGTTGCAAAATTTGAAAACCGTGAATGAATATGGCTCTGCGATGTATCAATTTACATCTCAATTAAAATTATGCGGAGAAAAAGTTACTCATGAAAATATATTGGAGAAGACATTCTCTATCTTTTATGCCTCGAATATTGTCCTACAACAACAATATCGAGAAAAAGGGTATACAGAGATTTAATTACTACCCTCATCATTATAGAGAAAAATAATGAGTTATTATTGAAAAATCATGAAGTCAGACCAACTGGTTCAACAGCATTCCCGGAAGTGATTGCTGTTGGCTCCAGCAAAAGCCATCGTTATAGTCGTAGTTGTGGCAGTAGCCGTGGTTATGGTTATGGACACACTCGATATTTCCCTTAGCACAGAGCAATACTAACCACTTGAAGTGGAACAGAAAAGATAATAAGGGAAAATGATATTTCCATTAATAATAAGTATCACATCTTTGAGATATTACATTCGAATGTTAATACATACTATATTACTGCTAACAGTTCAAAAAAAAAAAAATCTATCTCCTCTTGATCATAAATCTTGTGTTCATTTGCATTTCCTTTATTCATTTCATTGGTGTTCACATGAACTTGAAGATGCATGCTTGTAGTTGCTCTTTTTCAATTGAGTTGACAAATTGAGAATGAATGTTTGTAGTTGTTCTTTTTCCATGTTTGCATTAGAGGAAGGCAAACATGTAGCAATTATAGATTTCAATTTCTCTTCTTCGGCATCCTCCTTCTCTTCCTTCTCCATTGGGTCAGTATCTAGACTAGCAACAGAATTAGCCGTGACGTTACTGCGCAATGAGTCTTGGGATTTTCTCATCTCCTTAAGTTTTTTATTATATTTGGCCTTGAAGCATGTCTGTCTCAATTTTTGTGTTTGGTCCTCCAACTGCGTATTAGGACTTTCTTCCACCAACTTCTTCTCACGTTCCAATATCTCAATGGCTTTTCTTAACTTATGTCCTCCTTCGTCTTTATTTCGCTCCTGTAAATCGAAGTGATATCATCGGTGAAGATACATTCATTCAAATCATTTTTTACTTATAAATCTTTTATAGTTTCAGCAAATTACAAGTGTGTGTGAGAGAGAACTTGAACATTCTTGATTAGGGTCTCCAAGCTTATCAACTTCCTGTAAGGCCATCGATGAATTCCCAACTCCCTACATTTGTTCTTGAAGGGGTTAAGTCAATATTCAATTCTTTGGCCGCGCTCTTGATTAGCAGGTAAATGTACTGCGAAATGATTTTTTTTGATAGTATCTTGGAGTTATTGCCCTTCTCCTCTCTCTGCCTCCTAATCCTCTCATTCTCCGTAGGAATTTCATCTGCAATAATATTTTGAACTTCGATATTATGCATTTCATGGGTTCTTATTCTGAATTCGTTGCCAAGACCACTCATTATTTCTCATAAAAAAAGGAAAAACAATATCAGTATAGGTAATACCATGCAAAATTCATGTTTGAATATATGATAACCTGAAATCATATTCTAACTTTGTTCAAAATCCATTAGAGAGTAGAAAGGATCATGCACAAGCATATCCTCATTCAGAGGAATAGCATCAAAAGCAATCTCTTGAATGGGTAGATCAAATTGAAAATCCAAAGCAGTATGTCCAGAACTACCACTGATTTACATCACAACAAACCAAAAGAGAGATTAATTTCATTATTAAACACACTAAAAAAAAAGGAAGCCCTCAAAGGTATCTCACCTGAAATTAGGCGGAAGCGGTTGGCTTGGAAAATTAGGCGAAAGTGGTTGGTTTGGAAAGGAAAATAGATCAAAATCTTTTGCGTTAGACATGACATTAGGCGAAAGCGGTTGGTTTAGAAAAGAAAACACATCAAAATCTTCTGCGTTAGAAACCAAGTCAAAATTTGACCATGTCTCAAATGAATTACTAGTCTCCATATATGCTTTGTGATTTTTGTTTACTAATGACTAATGATTGAGATATACATACATACATACATACATACATACATACATACATACATACATACATACATACATACATACATACATACATACATACATACATACATACATACATACATACATACATACATATATATATATATATATATATATATATATATATATATATATATGTACGAGGAAGAATAAGAGGTAGATGATAGATGGAGGGATGGATGAGAAGAAAAGACAAGGAGGAAGGGAAAAAGATGGTACCGGGAAGAGTAAAAAAAAAAAAGATTTTTTTTTTGCATTTCCTACTTGTCATCATGTTCTTGCATTTCTTTTTCTTTTCCCTTATTCTCTTGTGAAATCATTATTCCCTAAATTAGGGGGAGAACAGAAGCAATATAAGAAAGATCTTGATTGGACAACATCATTAAATTATCTTGATCTGCGTATAAGTGCGTGTGAATTTAAAGTTCAAAAGATAATTTATTTGCAAAGTATTGCAAATCCAAATCAAATGTTAGACACTTTTGTTGACTCTAGAAGAGTTACAAAATCGCATATTTTAACTATAAATGCTCCTATTCGAATTGAAGTTCCAGCAGAACAAAAGATTATACTTATAGCTGCTGAGCCAAAAGCACGCCAGAAGCGTGGCCGACCTCTTGGTTTTAAAGATAAAAATCCTCGATAGAAAAGAGGATTAAATGACCCAGATGTTCATAGTAAATTTCTATCAATTATACCACTTTCGCTAGAAGTTGGAATTGGATAGAAACAATTATTGATAATATGTTTGCATATAATATATCTCTTAATGTTACATAGGATAATGATGATCCTGAACCAATATCAGTTGATGAATGCCGGCATAAAAAAGATTAGCTATAATAAAAAGATGCGATTTAATCGGAGTTAAATGCACTGACACAACGTAAAGTCTTCGGACCTGCAGTCTAAATACCAGAAGGTGTAAAACCTATTGGCTACGAATGGATATTTGTAAGAAAGCGCAATGAAAATAATGAAATTATACGAGATAAAGTACGGTTAGTAGCCCAAGGTTTTTCACAAAGACCAAGTATTGATTATAATGAAACCTATTCTCCTATTGTTGATGCTATTACACTCAAATATCTTATCAGTTTGGCAATACATGAAAAGATAGATATGCACCTATTAGATGTTGTCACTGCTTACTTGTATGGAAATTTAGAAAATGATGTTTACATGAAAATTCCCGAAGGATTTCATATGCCTAAAGCATATAAACATTATTCTCGTGAAAATTACTCCATCAAGTTACAGAAATCATTATATTGCTTGAAGCAATTTGGGCGCATGTGATTTAATCATCTTAGTGAATATTTATTGAAAGTGGGATTTACAAATGATCAGGTATGTCCATGTGTTTTTATTAAGAAATATGGTTTTAAATTTGTGATATATATTGATGATATTAATCTTATTGGAACTCCTGAAGAGCTCCATGAAATAATTGATTATTCAACATCAAGGATGTTGGTAAAATTACATTTTGCCTTGGTTTACAAATTGAACATTTGGCAAGTTTCATCAATCAATATATACAACAAAAGTTCTAAAAAGCTTTTACATGGACAAAGTACATCCATTGAGTATTTCAATAATCGTCCAGTCATTAGATGTGAAGAAAGATTTTGACTTCAAGAAGATGATGAAGAACTCCTTGATCCTGAAGTACCATATCTCAGTGTAATTGGTGCATTGATGTATCTTGCTAACAATACATGACCTGATATTATATTTGCTGTCAATTTATTAGCAAGATTTAGTTTTTCACCAATACGACGACATTGGAATGGAATTAAATAAGTCATTCGATATCTCCAAGAAGTTACTTCTTCAAATCATGCTGAAAGTATAGCCATTCATGAAGTAAGTAGAGAATGTGTATGGTTACGATCAATGATTCATGATATCCGAGAAAGTTGTGGATTATTATCTATCAGAGATATTTCAACTCCTCTTTATGAAGATAATGCAGCTTGCATAACTTAAATACGAGGAGGATATATTAATGGAGATTAGACAAAACATATTTCACCAAAATTCTTCTTTACTCATGAACTCCAAAAGAAATGTAAAATTGATGTGCTACAAATTCGATCATGTGACAACTTCGCAGATATTTTCACGAAGACTTTACCGACTGCAACATTTGAGAAGTTGAGATATGAAATCGGTATGCATTGGTTTAAAGATCTAAAAGAATCATCTCATCAGGGGGATTAATAAACAGACATATAGAATAGTGTACTCTTTTTTTTTCACTAGATTTTTTTTCCCACTAGATTTTTATCTAATAAGGTTTTAACGAGGCATATTCTTTATGTAATTGATGGACATCCAAGGGGGAGTGTTGTAAATATTTGAATTAGTAAAAGCTCCACTAATTATGGATTTATATGAATTATTAGGGAATTAGTGGAAGCACCACTAATTAGTAAAAACTCTACTAATTATGAATTTTTATGGATGTCCATCATTTAGTGGAGACACCACTAATTAAGATTAGTGGAAGATGATGTATTCCACTAATTAAGAGCTATATAAATAAGAGCTATTCTCTAAACTTGCAATACACCATCATTTTGTGAAAGAATTGTGAGAAAATTGTGAGAAAAAGAAAGAGAGAAGTTTGAAGAAATTCTTGTGCAAAAATAGTTAGAGTTTTCTTAGTGTGTAGTGTGTGGATTTTATTCTAACACTATCCAAATTTTATAACAATTTTAAATTTAAAAATTTTATTCACAATATAGATCATTTTACAAAATTTTGTAAAAATTTATTACTTTTTTCTAACTCTATCTTTCCTTACAATCTCTATCTCTTTCAATTAATTATAACACAATTCTCTGGAATTATTGAAGTACACAAATACTTAAATAAGTATTTTTGAAAATTTTGTTTTAAAATTATTTAGAATTTATAGACACTTAATTCTTATGCATAAGTCTAAAGAGTTCATGTTGTGAAATAGAGTTAGTATCATTTCAAAGCATTTCCGTAAGAGATAATACGTGCTCAATTGAATCTACATTCAACAAAACAAAAGACACGATAGTGAAGTTAGGAGAAAATTTATAGTAGTAGACTAGTAACTTATGTATAATATATAAGTTATTTGTTAATCAATAAAAATAAGTGAAAAATAAATGATAACTCAATCTCAAAAAGTAGATGCAACCTAACTCAATCTCGTAAAAAATAAATGTCAATTTAATTCAAGATAAGTAAATTATATCAACATCTATTTTTCAAAGTTAAATTAGAATTCACCCTCTATATATTTTTATTTTTATTAATTATAAAATAAATTATTAACTTATTACTAATAAACATTCTTGTAAAGTTGACAGTGGTTATCAAAATTCAAAACCTTTTGCTTTCCATGTTTAGGGTAGATTATCTTATACTAATCAATCATTAAAAAGAAGAGAAGGGTGTAGTATGGGATAGGTAATTACCTACATCCTAGGTAAATGTTGTAGGTCAATTAGTCACATCAATCAGCAAGCTAAGTCAAGTTCAACACAATAATCAGTTTGTTGGTCTTCCAATCTGTGACCCCAAAGCCATTGGTCCTATCTTTCCATCTCAACACGATTCTTGCTACTTCTTGGACACTTCGTTCCCCACAGCACGTTAACATTTCAAAGAACATCTCACCCAACTTTGAAATCGGTATTGCACAAATTGACTTGTATAAATATGTATCAATAGTAAATTACAGTGCATAAATAAGAATTTTTTTTGATAATTTATTAAAAATGATATCCTAAATGAAATAGAATACTAAAACTCAGTAATATATTTATAATATTTTTATTAATATGTAAATAATAAAATAAATTACTTTTATGTAAATTTGGAATGGACACTCTTGAAATTGATAAAATCTTCATAATCAAAGCATATGCAATTTTATAAGTCATTAAGATTAGATGCAAATTGACAATTCAAATATTAATTTTAAAAGGGATGATGTCAATGTAGTCTTAACATTAAAAAGGCAGTTATTTGCCAAGGATTAGAAAGACAGAGTTCATTCAGCAAGTCGCTCACTATTATTTAACTATACTAAATAATAAATTAGATACATTTCTAAAATATATAATTAGACTACTCATAACATCTTTAATTGGTCTCAATCATTTCATTTGTATAGTTATGTACACCTCTCCCTTATTCCCCAATAATGCTTTGTAATAGGGGTGATACTCTTTAAGATAATTGTACTCATTTTGATTTTGTAAAATATAATAATTAGCATAATTTTCAGTTAAAAAAAAAAAAAAACCAAAAAGGGGCACTTCCCAATGTTATTCACATTCTTGAAGTCACAATTATGATGGGACTAAAGAATTATTATCTGTGGCAAATCAAATCATCACTGGGAAGACTTACTCTTATTTAATTAGGAAATATCAATAGTTTCGAGATTGGAATAACATGCTTTTCATCCACAGCAATAGGATGGACAATGTAGATTTGCTTAGCAATGGAGGGAGACCTTACACTTTCCTTCTCTACTAGCAACAAAAGGAAAACCTAACTAAGCATTAGGGAAGTATGTTACAAACTTACAACTCTTAACCTTTTCATAGTACATCAAAGCAACAAAACCTAGAACTAGAAGAAAGCATACATACGTCAGTAGCTAATTTGTAACTGTTAGATATCTAATATTACAATCTCATACTCAACCATTAAGCAAAAGATGTGCTGGGCTTCTAGCAAGAGTTATAAACTATCCGACGATGTTGCATTGTGTCATGTTGGAGAATGTAAGTTCACTTGTTCAACAAAGCGCGACTTTCGTCTCTTCTTACCTTCTGGAGTGCACCTTGTTCCACCAGGTTTTCCTAGCTTCACTGAGAATCTACAGGTTGATGCAGATACATTAACCACTGGTTGATTCTCTTTTCCTGATTTTTCTCTTTCAATTTTGGTGCATCTTTTAGGAGATTTTGCTCTCTTTTTTGATGAACGAGTCAGTACTTGATCATTTGATTTATCATTTCTGAGGAGATGGACATAGAATGGATTCTCAGATGTGTAACAAAATGATTCACCACCAATGCTATTCCTCTCTAGTTCAATATCTCCATTGTTCACCTGCAGTCACAGAGAAAAAGGAAAAAGTGACAAATTTCATTGAGTGATGTTACCCCACTTTGGTTTCCATTTTCTATCTAAATAAATTATTATTTCACTGTGACTGGAAAGGGTGACTTATAATTTACATAAACTGTTCTTGGCAAACTAATTTCTTGAAAGAACTTCTTTAGTCCCGAAGGAAAAGGAATTACCAATTGTAGAAGTGCAGAAAATGATCGAGCAACGTCATGCTTCTCCTGGCCCTTCACCACATCACCAAAAGACAACGTTTTCCTGGTGTCTCCTTCCTTGAGTAGCTTGCTCAGAACCCTTTCACCATATTCATGGATATCAAATGGTGGGTGGGACTCCTGTCACAGAGGTTATACACTCAACCAAATCACAAGAATGATACCAACTTCTAGATGCAAAAAACAGGAAGCAGGGACATGACAAATCTATGCTAAATGAATGCACAAACTTGTTCTTCCAGATTCTGTTCAATTCTCTGTTTCCACGTTGAAACACGAGCAGCCAATGCAGTCTGTTTCTCAGTTTCAGCAAGGCTAGCCAGGAGAGAATCCTACATTGAACAACACAATTTTAGATACATGTCTTTCGGGAAAAAGAAGTGTTGAACTGCTGAGACAATAATGTTAGGTTAGTGGTTACAAAGTTGTTTCTCAAACACAGACCTGACAAGCATAGCACCAAACTGCAACACAGAACAAAACTGGTAACTAATGTAGGACCAAAGAATCAGAAAAGCCTACACAAAAGAACTATTTATAGGGCTCAATAGCTCAAATTCATTTTTTTCCCAGGAAGTCCGAAGCGTTAGAACAGAGGCAAAGTGTGCATGTTTATCTCTCAAAAAAGTTAAACTAAACCCAGTATCTGCTCGTACCAAGTGGGACCGACAAAGATCTTCAAGGCTTGCATGATCTTTTTCATCTTCATAAACTTGATTGGAGTTGAAATCCACATTGCCACCATCGTACTGCATGAAATTTGTAATATGAGAAATATAACAAAATCAAGTTCTCACTTGCCATGTTCTTATATATAGAGGTTGCAACATGTGTATAAGCACATCAAAGCCCTACTAACATTATCGTGCGCCATATCTTCATGCATGTCTGCATTGTCCGGCATGTCAAAATCAGGAGGCTCAATATCCGGATCTTCACTGTCAGATTCATTAACTTTATTGTTATCTTTGGAGTTACCAAAAGGATCATGCTCTTTATCCCCCCCCAGAACAAGTGATTGCCGCAGCTGCAAGGAATACTTTGTTATCACAGAATAACCAGAACAACTTAGGAAGAGACCACAAGAAACCCAGAAACCAACCTGCTCATAGAGTGGAAGAGATTGGCCTTTGCCTTGTCTCTGTGATTCACAATGTTTTGCTTCCCATATTTCTGAGAGTTCTGCACTAATTGGACCATCCAGTCTTGCCAGTGGAAATTCAACCATAATTGGATTATGTTTTTGGTAATTTATGCCCGGCCTTCTCTTAGCTTTTACTGCTTGAAGCCAATGAATTTTGACATATCAGACAAGATAAAGAAGATTATGGAGAAGCAATGAGTAGAGGAAGAGATGTATCAACCTCTCTTATAAGGCTTGACTTTCAAATTCCCAGGTTCATGTGGGTTCAGAGGTTTCCATGGGTCCTCACTATCTGAATCTGAGTCTCTGGATTCTGAATATCCATTTCCCATACCAAAATCATTACCATCATTCTCAGGAAAATCAAAGGCGGGGGGAGAAGCCTCAATATTACAACCATTGGACTTAAATTCATGATTTAATGAACTCAAGTTATTGACATCAACATCCTCATTCTTCCCAGCTGACTTATGGCCAGTACCCCCAGAGCGTATTGTTGGGGACTGAATGCTCTTACGACTTTTAGAGGCTATGGAGCTCCCTCTGCAGACATTGCCATACAGTTTACTAGCCTTATTTTGACCACTCAAGAAGTCATTCACTGCTGCCGCATCACATGAGTCTAACAAAATGAAGTCCCGGAAAAGATCATTGGTGGCTAACTGCAAGCACAAAAATGATAGCTCGCAAATTATTACAATGAGAGCATCTATATCGTGTTATAGACTGTCAATGCTAAACATACTAATACCAGATAGGACTCTAGTTCCCCAGCATCGCCAATAGCATCTAAACAATCACCTTCGAGCACAACTAGATTTGCTGGGGGCCTCACTGAAAGATACACTGGAGTTTCCTTGCCATATGCAGTATCCAACAAGTTCTTTGCTTCAGCTGCGACAAACAATAATATAAATTGAGCAGCATTTGGCAACCATACCCCAGTAATATACACGAAAAGGATACCTGGAACATCTAAGCCCCAAAATGGATCAGCTTCTTCATCATGAGGAGCACGCAAAACACTTTCTTCTGATTGGACTGATGCACTAGTTGCTTGCTCTTGCAAACTGCCAATAGTATAAGTCAAAAAGGAAAATGCTTAGATTCTGCTAATTTTCTATCCATTTATAGTACCTTACCTCCCTTTTTATCAATACATAATTCAAATTATTTAGTGAAGGATCAATTTGGAGCATAGATGAGAATTGAAAAGTACCAATAAGAGCAAATCAGATGACTTTCTGAACCTTAAGTCAAGAACAGAATCAAAAGATAACAAGAGTTTTTCCAAAAGAAAATAGTATAATTTGTGCCAAAGCATAAATATTTTTGGAATACACTAATTTCTCTTGTTTCATTCTTTTCCAAGATAAGAACATGCCAGTTGCCATCATAATAATTTTCTTAATTGTAAATTACATCATACACATGCCCAAAAAACAAAAGAAAGTTGGCTGGGATTGATTGAAATTTTAGCCCGGGCTCATGAAAAAGTGGAGAGATAAAGCAGTGGGCCTTTCCATATTGTTTCTTGACTTTAAATCATTACAAATAGAAGGGAGAAAAGAAAAAAGAAAAATTTACACCTCAGATAATGCACATTTCTTTACAAGGTTACAAGCAGAAAAGGTAAAATTTAAGTAATTTATTTGCTCCTTAGGAAATCAGCTTCAGTCTAACCAATTCTCTCTGCCAAGTTCATGGGCCAGTATTCAGAATGAAAGATGAATTAACCTGACAACTCTTTATGCTACATATGTCAAACTATATCTGATTCTAACTAATGGATACCTCTATTCTAATCCAAATGATTAGTCAAATCTATTAATACCGTATTACCTCTGATAAACTATTTACTTGAATATTTTGAGTGCTACTGGATAGTAAGCAAAATCATTACTGCCGCATCACAGATCTTCATTACATGACAAAGAAATAGTAGGAAAAACGTGTTAAAGTTCAACAGCACTCCTCTCTTCTATACAAACCAATAAACCTCAAAAGAGAGTAAATGAATCCAGTGATTTCAGTTTCATAAAGTTTCAATCTTCATATAGAATCCAAAACTCCGAGCTAACTTAATTTCAAACTCACATTAAAATTTTTAATCTTTCACACGCTAATAATATTGGAAATAGCATCATTTCAGCATATACTGGCATTCATTATATAGCTGGAAAAAGTAAAAGAGAAACTTGCTTGTGGAATGATTACATTAATTCCAACAAACCCCCCCCCCCCTCCCCCCAAAAAAAAAAAAAAAATCTACCTCAAGAAATGGGCTCAAAAGTTCCAAAATCCAAATCAACTATAAAAATTATAATAGATAGAGCATGTTAAGATGGAGTTAGAAAAACTATGACGAACCTCTTCTGGGAGATGAACTCCAAAGCATGCAAAACCAAAGAATACAAATATTCCACCTTCCTGCTGTACACTTGCACCGAACCTTGAAGCAACAATGCAGCTACAGATTCCCCCCACCAAAAACAAAAACCCAAAAATAAGACCAAATTCAATGCATTCAAAGAACTACACATATAAGAATATACAGACCTTCAGCGAAGTTTATAGAGAGATGTGGGGCATCATAGTCAGCAGAGGTGATTTCTCCGGAGCAAATCTTGAGCAAATACTCCTCAAGATTCTTTGCTAAATCTACTGCCCAATTCGATTCAAGGTCACGAAGAGGCTGTACAGTATAGAATTTGCCCGTCGCATCAAGTTCCGCTGGTTCTGCATCGTTATTCATCCTCAATTCCCCAAATTGGACCATCCATTACTGGTGCTAGCTACCAAAATTTCATCCTTTTGGGTTATGAAAACCCTAATTCTTGAATTGTAGTGAATGGATTTCAAAAAAGGCCCCAACTTTGAAATCAAAGCCAAAAACCCTTCTGTTGAAACAGGTAGAGACCCTATTTTTGGTACTGATTCAAGTCAAAGTCTGCTGGAAATGGAAGGTAGAGGGCTCCGCGGATGTAAGAGATAAGAGGGGAGTTCAAAATTTTCAGGCCACCATTTTCCCGCTCTACACTACTGTGTAGTAGTAATTGTTAAGACAGAGAGATTTTGGGCCTTTACAGGAAAGGCTAGCCCAATCTATTTTATAGTTCTGAGCTCGTATTTAGCCCACGTATCGTATTACAATCACCGAGAAAAATGACTAGTATAATCCATACTTGGGTCCAATACGAGGATTCAACTTGCATGGTAATTTAATTGTGAATTAAAAAGAATTAAGATTTGTTAACGAATGTGAATCTGCCACGTAGCGATAAAGGCTTTTATCATACAAATTTACATATATAAAATCGTGGGGCAAGGCTTCTCTTAACATATTTTAAATAATTTAACTTATAAAATATTTATTTTTAATATTCACATAAGTTAAAAATAATTTATACTATAAAAGAGAGTACAAGTCTAAAACAATTTAACTAATGAGATAGAAGAGAAAGTATATAATATTATTCTAAATTATTTTAAAAAATTATAAAATCATCTAAGCTCCAAAAGGGTTGGAAGTTGGAAAATCTTCGAATATTTTACAAGTTTTATGTAGTATCAACATTCATATGTATACGTTATGTTTTATAACACGTGGTATTTAAGTAATTTGAAACCCTCACCAGTTTCATTTAGAAAAATTTTCCAATTTTGCTGAGATGAAATTACATATGTTCACCAGTCAAGGACCTGTGATAGTTCCATCCCCAGATCCTACTAATAAGTGGTTTGGCTGAACTTTCTCTAACAAATGAAGAGAGATGCAGAAATTGCTGCATATATGTGGAGCTTCTCTTTCTTTACCTCCAGTTTTTTGCAACAGAATTGACATGGAGGTTATTGAATTCATGGTTATCATATCCTCCTGCTTCATCAGGCTATAAATAAGATTGGAAATGATGATCCAACATCACAGGGCAAGTGTTTGCATTCATTGTTCTTCTTTCCCTTTCTCTTGTATAAGGGAAAGAAGAGCATATCGGAAGAGAGAAAAGAAGTTGAATTCATAGTGTCCTAAGATGGCTGATGATTCGGGTTCCAAGCAGAAGAAGATCGCCATCATTGGTGTTTCTTCCCTGCTACTGGTGGCTGCCGTCGTGGGCGCTGTGACTTACGGTGCCACCCAGAGTGGCTTGTCTGCTGCTACTGCTGGTAGTGATGCTAAGGTGCAGACATCATCCAAGGCAGTACAAGCTGTGTGCCAGCCTACTGATTACAAGGAAACCTGTGAAAAGAGTCTTGCAGGAGCCCAGAATACCACTGATCCCAAAGAACTTATGAAGATTGCCTTCCAGGCCACGGTTGATAGCGTTGGGGAAGTGATGAAGAATTCTGCACTTCTCAAGGAGGCTGCTAAAAATCCCAGGACTGCTCAGGCCTTTGAGAATTGCAAGAGTCATTTGAGCAACTCCATTGATGATATCAAGAGGACTTTTGATCAAATTGGCTCATTTGATGTCAGCAAATTTAATGATTATATTATCACTCTCAAGACCTGGCTCAGTGCCTCCATCACTTATCAAGAGACTTGCTTGGATGAATTTGAAGGGATAGATGATGACACAGGAGCGAAAATGAGGGAACTCATGAAGAACACATCTGAGCTCTCCAGCAATGGGCTTGCCATGGTCTCTGAGCTTTCTCAGATCCTCACATCATTACAGATACCAGGCATTAGCCGAAGACTCCTTTCTGCAGAAGGAAGGAAGCTTAAAGATGATTCTTATCCTGAATTTGTCGGTGCTACAGTACGCAGACTTCTTCAAGCTAACCCGGCTCCTAATGCTGTTGTTGCTCAAGATGGCAGTGGCCAATTCACGACCGTCATGGACGCTGTGAGAAGCATCCCACCAAAGAACAACCAAACTTTTGTCATTCTAATCAAGGCTGGTGTCTACCAGGAGTATGTTGAAATCCCAAAGAACGTTAACAATGTCGTGTTCATTGGAGAAGGCACACTCAAGACCAAGATCACTGGAAACAAGAACTTCATTGATGGAACAGGCACTTTTCTGACAGCAACAGTTGGTGAGTTTGATTACTAATTAAACATCTTTAAATTCCTTCAATTAACCATCGTTCGCCATATTTTACTGGTTTGTTGTCAAATGATGCACTCAGGTGTTAATGGAGAAGGATTTATTGCTAAGGACATCACATTTGAGAACTCGGCTGGAGCAGAAAAACATCAAGCAGTAGCACTCCGTGTTTCGGCTGATAGGGCTGTCTTCTACAACTGCCAAATAGATGGTTTCCAGGACACCCTCTACACCCACTCAGGTCGTCAATTCTACCGTGATTGCACCATCAGCGGAACCATTGATTTCATCTTTGGTGACGCTGCCGCAGTTTTCCAGACCTGCAAGATGATCGTCAGGGCACCAATGGCAAACCAGGATTGCATGGTCACAGCACAAGGAAGAAAAGACAGGCGTGGACTTGGTGCCATTGTCCTCCAAAACTGCGAGATCACAGCCGATCCTGCATTTTATGCTATGAATCCACCACGCAAGGCATTCCTTGGACGACCATGGAAGGAATTCTCAAGAACCATCGTCATGCAATCTTTCATTGATAGTGCCATTGCTCCAGAAGGATGGTCTGTATGGAATACAACTGACTTTGGCCTGCAGACTAGCTACTATGCCGAGTACTTGAACAAGGGTCCTGGTGCAGACACATCTCGTAGAGTCAAATGGAAAGCTATTCAGCAGATCGATCCTCAGATTGCTGAAAGCTTTACTCTTGATCCATACATTAGTGGCGGTACCTGGATCAAGCCTTCTGGCGTGCCCTTTGTTCCTGGCATGCTAAGAGCATAAACAATTTTCAGTACCACATTGTGAGATCTCGAGTGTGGGAATGATAGTTAGTACATTTGTGTACCTTCTTTTTGTTTTAATAATTCTTCAAGATAAATGCACCAAAATTGTCCTGGGTATATGTCGAGTTTATGAAGCAGTGAGATTATGTATTTCTAAAGCCCAATCGATGCCTAAAACAAAAATGTGACTGAACAAAAATGCCTTTGAAGATCAAGAAATTGTATTTTTCATCATCCAAATTCATATGCCTCAAACAATTACCAATCCAAGCTTTCCTTTTTCTCAATAATTTCTCTTAATGATTATCACTCATCCATTAGTTTGAAAGTTTGTAAAATAGGTATTCATGTGGGAAAGTGGTTTCTGGAGTATGAAGGTGGATGCACAATATATATTAATTCAATCTTAAAGATATTAATTTAAGAAATCTTTATTTTATTGCCATGCTCAATTTGAATTTTAGTAAATCTACAGATAAAAAATGTCCTTTATATACAAGAAAAGGGCAAAAACAGTTAATTAATAACTTTTAAACTTTTTTGAATTTTAAGTTTGGACCTTAAAATTTTAAACATATATTCCTTGCCTTTGAACTTTCAAAATGTATCAAATCTTACACTTTCATACAACTTGGATGTTAGAAGCATAAAAAAAAATAATAATGTTTTGAAAATATTTTAGACAATTTGAGTTTTTAAAATTTGGTAAAAATCACCAATAACCCTTGAATATTTTTTAATTTTAATTTTAATTTTCATCTTTAAACTTTGAAATATATATTTCTTGCCCTCAAACTTTCAAAATGTGTCAAACCCGTGATTGTATTTGCATCGGTCAAGATGCCTTGGTGCCATCAAAGCATCTCACAGTGCTAATTCATAGAAACACATAGATACGTACGAGTTGTTCAGAAGAGCTAATATAATGTATAAAGGAATCATTTGATACTATATAAGAGAATGCTAATTCATAATGTTCATATTTTGTTGACAACAATAATAATTATGAAATTGACACGATTCTTCCATGATATACATACATACATACATACATACATACATACATACATACATACATACATACATATATATATATATATATATATATATATATATATATATCCTCAACTAGGGATGACAATTTTCCAGTATAAATTAGGGGCTCGACTTGATCCGATCCGATTAGACCGGAAATTTTCTGATTTAAGCGGGGACGGGATCAAGGTGGGCTCTACACCTCAACCTGCTAGGCGGGATCGGCCCGGGGACAGGAATAGCATGATCCTCGATCTGTCCTCGCCTCCCGACCCGCCCGGCCCGCATAGTATATATGTATAAAAATTATAATTTTTATTATATATATACACAATAATTATATATAATATATGTAAAAATAAAATATATACATACTATATAGTATGTGTATATATTTATATACATAGTATATATATTAATTATATAATGTGTGTGTATATATATGTCTTGTACTATATCTACTTAACCGTGATAAGGTAAAAATGTCTTGATCTATGAAATTATAGATTCTTATGTGAGATCATAATATACCTATATTAATAAATTTGTAATTTTAATGCACTAACAAATAACATGCTAACAAATAATATAGTAGTTGGGATGGTAAGGCACTATGAACATTTTTTTTTCATTGATATTCTAAATATTATAATCTTTTTATAAATTTTAATTGGTATTAATAATATTATTTTAATATTACTCCATAATTTATTTATTCTTATTTCTCTAATATTCAATAACACCATTTATTTATTCTTATTTCTCTAATACTGTAAACATTATATTTTTTTAGTCTTTTTAAATAATTTGACTAAGAGTCTATTAGATAATTTTATTCATAAAATTTCTTATTCATAGAATTTTTTATTATTGTAGGGGGAAAAAATGAATGAGAAATTAAGAATAACATTGTAAAGCGGTATTGATATAAGTTTGTTTCTCAAACCATTAAAGGTCTTGAGAGGCACGAGTAAAAAATGCTTGATTTATAAACTTATATCCTTAGAGTCATTACTTATTTTAAAATTATGTTGTCATTTACAAATTATGATTGTATTGTATCTCATACTACAATTCGAATTTTATTTATCTCGAATCAATAGTTTAACTTTAATTTTTTTTCTCACAGAGATAAGATACAAAATAGAATACAAATGGTAATAATATAATATTTGACTATAATTTAAGATGACAATGATAAATGTGATAAAAATATAAATATTTGTATGAATAAAAGTTTATTCAATATTAATGAGTATTTATTCTGTTAATAATAGAATAAAGTTGAATTTATTCGAAACACAACTTCGTTCAAGATTGATTAGTATTTGTTGGATTAGTAATTGAACACACCTAAACTTATTTACAAATGTTTAATTTCATTCGATTATTAATATAAAATATATCACATTAATGCACAAGTATATATTATTTCTAAATTAAATCTTGATATTAGTAGTACTTATTTAGAATTTATTTAGATTTACTTTTTTTTTCTGTTAAGAAAATAAAAATTTTTATTTTTATAAAATTTTAAAATTTATTTAAATTTAAATTTTTTCGTTTGGCCGAAACCGGGGCCTTGCTTCCCCAGTTCCTCCACTGAGCCGGGATCGAGGATTATTTTGTCCCTGATGGGCCGGCGGTGGGAATCTTTGTCTTTCCCCATGTCGGGGACGGGCCGAGGGTGGGTATACGAGGGGAAAGTAGGGGCGGGGCCGGGATTTCTAATCCCCGGCCCGATTGCCATCCCTATCCTCAACATTGCCATCTCTATCACGACTTTATTGATAGAAGCTTTGATTGGCTAGTGATAGTATAAACGAATCGAATGTTCGCGAATAAACAATGACACTAACAACCTTAATGATAGTACATTCCCTATCAACAAAAAAATTTAATAATTTAAACTTTTTTTTCTTAATATGTGATAGCGTTTAAAAGTTGTTTCTGTCAATTTAGAATCCTCCCTGCCATCATTAGGCTTGGGAAAGCCACAGTTTTCTTGATCACAAAATTTTTTACACCTCTAATGACCTTGTATTCTTCACCATTGATTCAAAATCATCTACCCAAAAATCATCCAGATTTTCTCAAGAAATGAGAAAGTTATCAAGGAATGACAAATCAAAATTAACAGAAATACTCTTCAATCCCCACTACTGCTAAGGAGTTAACAACAGAAATAGATAGAAAGGCAGGTTTTCATACATTTTGGAAGTTCAAGGATAAAGAAAATATGTTTAAAAGTTTGAGGAGTGATTGACATTGTTTACCCAATCAAAACTCAAATTGACCAAAATACACACAAAATTCTATTTCGGTGAAGCTTCTAATTATCGTCCAAATTAGACAGAAGGACAATGTTGGGTACATATTGAAAAATTTAAGGGAAAATAACAAACATTTGAAAGTTCAAGGGACAAAATAAAATAACTAAAATTTGAAAAAAAAAAGTTTAAGAATTATGGACGCTCTACCAATAAATTACATATTGCATGGAGTTTCAAGACATTGAGAATCAGTCAAAAAAAAAAAAAAAAAAGGGAAAAAGGTCTCGGCTCATGTTCTACACTTGATGTACGATATTTGGTTACAACTAGGGTGTTCATTATTCAATTTGAATCGAAAAATCAAATCGAATCGGTTCTAATTTTGATTTTCAATTCAATTTTAATAAAATCCAGTTCAGTTTTGCTCGTTTTTAGAGTTTATATAAAAATTCGGTTCGATTTTCAATTTTATAAAATAACAAATTGAAAAATCAAATTATATTTTTAAAATGTTGTTAATTAATTAATTAATTAATTTTATAAATTATGATTTTTAAAAAAAAATTCTGTTCGATTTTGATTATTTCGGTTCAGTTCGGTTTGGTTTTGTCCAAAATAAAACCATTAGTAATTGAGTTTAAGATCTTCATCTTTACACTTTGCATCCGTGATCATAATTTTCTACTAAAATATTCGGCCAAAATCTTTAAAATGTTTAGATTTTAATTTATATTACATTTTATATTAGATTTGAATTGTAATTTATATTAAACTTTACTTGTTTGAGTTTAAATTTATATTAGGTTAATGGATCTACTAAAGGAGGCATTCAAATTTAGTTTAAAACTTCTATCGGTTTTTTTTTTAAATTTTGGTTTGATTTAAATTTGAAAAAATAAAAAAACCGACAAAAATCGAATTTCAAAATCGAAAACCGAATCGAAAACCAAATGAACACTCCTAGTTACAATAGGCTCTGAGACTTGGGTTAGGCTTCTTTCGTTTCTATAATATTTGTTATTTTAAAAAAATTGGTTTATTCTTACCCCTATTAAGTTAGGAGTGGTGACATTTTAGTATCATAAGTTGTAAAAAATACATTAGAGGTTCATTATCGGTCAGTCAATGACAATATTGACTTACAAAATTTAGTTTTTCAATAAAATGTCTTTTTTTCCACCTTAATTGTCTTTATTATTTTTTAGAATCCCACATTTAATTATTTTATACTGATTTTGTAACTTTTACTCTACCAATTATTATCTCACTCACTCATCTACCCGTGTTTGATTTTCACTCCAAATTTTTAGTCATACACTTGATTGGTTTGTATGTTTATGAATTAGAAAAATAATATTATTTATACGAAGATTAATTGTGTCTATCATACGAAGTTTAAGGGATTGTATTTTCAACAATAATTATAAATAAACCTAATATTTCATAAAAAAGAAATTTTTATATGGTCGTACTCAAAAAATATTATAATGCCAATTGTTTTTTCCCCCATGATAAAAAGGAAGAAAGAAAAAAAAATGATTAGCACAAGGTTACATCGAGTACATTATAAATCAAGTTGTTTCAATCCTCATGGTATTTCTTAAAAAAATAAAAAAAAAATAAAATGAATCTATTGAGAGTTTTTTTAATTAAAATGTTATGACTTTTTAATAAAAAAATTAAATGTTATAACTTTCATTCTTTTCTAAAATTTTAATGACAATTTCACAAATAAATATTATTTGTTTGTATTATGGAGAGATCATAAAATCAAGATTTGATAGTCAAAATCTTATAATTAGTATGGGTAAAATAGACATTTTATTACAGAAGTAACTTTCATTAGTCAGTACCGTCATTGACTAACGGTAAATAAACCTTTAGTCTTTTTTTACAACTTGTGGTACTAAAATGTCACTATTCCGAAAGAGTCATGAATTTTTTTTAAAAATATTATTATATTTATGAAAATATTTCGTAGTTGATTCGTAGCTGCTTTATTACTAATCAAGCATGGCTGTTTTTTCTAAATTTTATTATATTTATAAAAAAGATATGTGGTCGATGTGTGGCTGATCGCCTGTGAATTGGCCAAGAACAATTTTCAAATTTCTATTAAATCTATGAAAATTATTCGTAGTCAATCTGTAGGAGAGCTGCTACGAATTAGCGACAGAATTATTTTGAAAAATGTAATAGATTCTAAAACATAATCAATAGTACTCACCTAGGGATCGACCACGAAACTTTTAAAAAATTTTCATTATATTTATGAAAAGTTTTCATGTCTAATTCGTAGTTGATTTGTTATGAGTTAGCCACGGTTATTTTTCTAAATTTAATTATATTTATGAAAAAATATCTTTGGTCGATTCGTGTCTGATCATCTGTGAATTAGTAAAGAAAAATTTTTAAATTTCTATTAAATTTATGAAAAATATTTGTACTCAATTTGTAGGAGTTCATTTACAAACCAATCACGAAAATATTGTAAAAATGTAATAAATTTTAAAATATAATCATGGACTCTTCTACGAATCAACCACAAAATATTTTCAAAAACACAATGAAGTTTATGAAAATGTTTTGTGGCTGATTCGCAGCTGAGTTGTTATGAATTAGCCACGGTTGCTATGATTCACAACTGAGGTGGATAATTTTTGTCACAAAGGAAAAAATGATTAATTAATTTCAGATATTGTGCTAGGACCAGAGGGCCATTTTTGGTAACAAGGGATGTAATGATTTGTTGTCTTCGTTCAGAGACAATAAAAGTTGTTTGACTATTTTCTGAATTATATATATGCAACCATGAAAGCAGAAGCCAACTTAGTTTTGGTCAGATGTGTGTGTAGACTTTCATTTTTAATGTTGTTGGATTGGAATGGTGCAATCATCGCTTTTGACTAGGGTTTTTTTTTTTATTTTTTTATTTTTTTTATTTTTAATATTCAAGTTTGATCACTATTTGATCTCTGAGCAGGAATGATAAATGATTTCACTTGAAGCAGTAAACTGTTTACATAGATTGAACATCCATTTGATGAATACAAAACATATAAATTTATAATCGAATAAAAAATTAAAGTTTTAATGCTGCATTGTACTTAAATTGTATAACAAGTTATAGACACTACTTTCCCTAAATACTTAAATTGATGTAATGTCTTAAAGGAAGCATCTTTTCGTTGGAAGCACCATTATATTCTTTCTTCACAACAGCTAAAATGAAAACAAGTATATAGGAAGAACTATAAGAAACTCTATATGAAGTTTTCTCTTTCTCCCTGCCTCTATAGATACAAGTTTATGTGCCCAAAAATTTAGCTTTTGTTTGTCTTGCTTGGGAAAATAAGTCAATAGATTGAATTATATAAATCTATATCCTCTTTTAATTTTCATTGTTTTTTTGTGAGTTTATGCATAAATATTCTGAAAATTAGTTTAAAGTTTCCTTTTAAACTTTTAAATTTATCTCAATAGATTTTATTAATTTAAATGAAATAGGTGGCATATAGTCAGGTAAAATGAATGGCAAACTATCCTGGTAACCTTCAAACTATTTCAAAATTCAAATTTTACCCTCCAACTAAAAAAGGTGTAAAAATATTTTTCGAACTTTTTAATCATTTAGATATTGCTATTCCATTAGTTAACCAAACAATTACCTTAATTTTTAAGGGTATTTCAGTAATTTTATATTTTAGTATTAAAATATATTATTATGTTATCTCATTTTTATTCATTTTAAAATGAATTCTTTTTTCTTTTTTTGTTTTATTCCCTTCTTCCACTTTCTTCTTCTTTGCCGCTGCAATTCCATTTCTACCAGAATGACCTGTGCTTCCCAGAATTGCCTATGCTTTAGTTACAGTGATCGAGTCATCAAGTGCCTATGCTTTATGTATCTGACTTGCTACGGGCCTTGTTGGAGCTAAAACTGGAGCTTTCTTGTTGATGGTGTAGCTACGAGAGCGACAAAGTTCTACCATTGTGTTCTTCGTCATAGCATCTTGATGAGACTTATACTGATTATTACCAGGAGCCATGGGTAGGGGAGGAAATGAAGATTTTTGGAGTGGTACATTTCTTGAGCTCAGTAAGAAAGCTTGGAGATATCTTGAAGATGGCTCAGAATTTGACGTGGCTAGTGATTCAAAAGGCAAAACGAGGGGATCAACATCAACTATTTCTTGGGGACCAGATGTCGGCCGTGCACTTGATGATTGGTCTGGAGCTCTGCCACCAAAATTAGCTGTTTCAAAACTAGCTTGGATAGCCATTGATAGGTTATTCTCAGAATCTTCATACTGAAATGTACGTGCCTTTCCACGACAAGTCTCATGTTCGTTGCTTCTTCGATACTGGAATCTGGTTGGTATCTGCAGAAGAACAAATGTAACTAAAGCATAGGCAATTCCGAGAAGCACATGCAATTCCGGTAGAAATATAATTGCAGTGACGAAGAAGAGGAAAGTGAAAGAAGGAATAAAAAAAAAAAGAAAAAAAAATTTTAAAATGAATAAAAATGAGATAACTAATAATATATTTTAATACTAAAATATGAAATTACCAAAACACCTTTAAAAATTAATAGAATTGTGAGTTGACCATTGGTCAACTGACGGAAGGTGAGATTTGGGCGATTAAAAAGTTTGAGAAATATTTTTACGCTTTTTTTAGTTGGATGGCAAAACTTGGATTTCAAAATAGTTCGAGAGTCATCAGAATAGTCTGCCCTAAAATGAATGGAGATAGAAGTTGGATGTATAGTCGACTCTTCCCAGGTCGTTGAGGCATAAAAAAATAGTTTACACAAGGACTCAACGAATTCATGCGAGTTGCATGTGCTCAATCACAATTTATCCGTACAACAATAATAAGGTGTCCTTGTTCTCGGTGCGAGCTTTTTAAAATCTAAGATTGTGAAACTTGCTATATTCACCTTCTAGACAAAGGTTTTATGCCAAATTATTTTACATAGATGTCCCATAGAGAAGATTAAATAAACCACGAATCAACACTTCTTCCTGCAGTATTGGACCATTAAGAAATCACAAATAGGTATTGAGAAATGGTATATTGTATTGCAAGTATTGAATAAATTTTAAATTTCTAAATACTTAGTAAGTTAAATTGTAAAGTTCAATTTCACAAATTTATTGCAGGCAGCAAAGAATGGCGGTGTTCTACTAAGTAGCATTAAACTTCACATAAAGTTACATCAACATGAGGTTGAAGGGAGGAGGGAGTTCATCACACCATATCATTGAGATCTTCATGTAATATATTAAAAATTTTCTTGATTTCATATTTTTAGTAGAATTAGTATTCTTTTTTCTTTTAAAATCTTGTCTGAATTTTTAAGAACGAGCTATTAATATGGTTGAGGAGGCAAAGACATAGGTCTTTTCTACAGCATCGATAGATGGTGAACCTGGTACTACTACTAAGTCTCCAGTGATTGATTATGATAGTATCATACTTACAGCTATTGGAGGTATAAAAAAAGGACGTGTCTTTGGTCTTGGTTCAGCATCTCAACCTATCTTGTGTGCAAAGTCAGGAGGTAGCACTTCTATAGGGAGTACATATTTTGATCACAGTATCCTTCAGTAGTTGCACGAGGATTATGCTCGAAAAATGCAAGAGATGCAAGCAAATCATGATTAGCAAATGTCACATCAGGAGCAACTCATACTTGAGACTCATCGTCAAATGGATGAAATGATGGCGACAATACAGATGCACTTAGATTCATGCTAATCTAGAAGAGCCATAGATGGTGAGAGGACTCAGGGTGATGGATCTGATGCCTGATTATGTACCTTTTGATAACAATTTCTAATTTAGGATCTAAGTACTAGATTTTGATGGAGTATTACAATATACTTAGTACATTTGTCATACTTTATTACTATTTTGTGGTGGATATTATTGGCCTGTGGCTTGGGTGTTTGTTGATAATAATTAGAGGGTTTGTGGTGGATTTTATTGGACTCTATTTTGGTTGTTATTCTAATCTTGTTGGATTCTTGTGGCTTGGGTATCTATTGATGATAATTATAGGCTTTGTGGTAGATATTATTAGATTCTATTTTAGTTATTATTCTATTCTTGTTGGATTCTTGTGGCTTGGGTGTTTGTTTAAGATAATTATAGGTTTTTAATAAAGTGTTTCAGAATGTATTTTAGAAATAGGTTTAAAAAATCAGATAGGTAATAGCCATAGAAATTCGTGGCCGATTTTGGCAAAAAAATCTTCAATGTAATAACCATGACATTCTGTTGCAAAATTTTCAGATATTGAATGGCCACGAAATATTTCATAGTCGATTCTCCATGAATGTATTTCTAATCAACTACAAATTTTTTCGTGGCTGATTCTTTTTTTTTAATTAAATAAAATTTCATTATTTGAAATTACATCAGCCACAAAATTTTGAATTTCAGCTATGAAACTATCCATTGCAGATCACCCACGAAAAATAGTTGCATGGCTGATTCCTTTTTTAAATAAATAAAATTTCATTATTTGAAATATTATTAGCCACAAAATTTGAATGTCAACTACGAAATATTTCACGGCAGATCACCCACAGAATTCATTTTCGTGCCTAATTCCCTTTTCCAATTAAACAAAATTTCATTATTTGAAATATCAACAGCAACGAAATTTGAATTTCACCTACGAAATATTTCGTGGTAGATCATCCACAAAAACTAATTTTGTGGCCGATTATAATTAGCAACAACGATATCACACATGAAATATTTTTTATGGTTGTTCCGTGGCTATGGTCTATTAGCCATGAAATTTTGTCAATCACCTACGAAATTTTTTGCGGGTGATAGGTTAGATTTTAATATTTTGTTTCATAAGGTGAGTGGATCACTATATCACTACAGGAAAAATCGCGATTTGTGAAGGCTTCAATACCGTCGCTAATAGCGACCAATTTGCGACGATTTTCAAACAAGTAGCGAGTTGACCAAAACCATCGCAAAACCGTCACAATTTGCGACGGACAAAATACCCGTCGCAATTCGTAGCAAAATCGTCGCTATTTGCGAGGGTTTTGCGACGGTATTTATGCCCTCGCAAATTGCGAGGGTTTTGCGACGGCGAGTTATTTTAAAAAAAATATTTTTAAATAAATTTTCGAACGTCCATCGCAAAACCCTCGCAAATTGCGAGGGTTTTGCGACGGCAAGTTATTTTTTAAAATAATATTTTTTAAAAATTTTTTGAACGTCCATCGCAAAACCCTCGCAAATTGCGAGGGTTTTGCGACGGCAAATAACACTCGCAATTTGCGAGGGTTTTACGACGGTAGTTAGCCCTCGCAATTTACGAGGGTTTTGCGACGGTAATTTATTTTTTTAAAAATATTTTTTTTAAAAAAAATTTGAACGTCCATTGCAAAACCCTCGCAATTTATGACGGCTAATAAACCCTCGCAATTTGCGAGGGTTTTGCGACGTGCAATTTATTTTTTAAAAAAATATTTTTAAAAAATTTTTTGAACTTCCATCGCAAAACCCTCGCAAATTGCGAGGGTTTTGCGACGGTAAATAACCCTCGCAATTTGCGATGGTTTTGCGACGACAAATTGTTTTTTATAAAATATTTTTAAAATTTTTGAACGTCCATCGCAAAGTCCTCGCAAATTGCGAGGGTTTTGCGATGGTAATTCAGCCCTCGCAAATTGCGAGGGTTTTGCGACGGTTATTTATTTTTAAAAAAAATTGAACGTCCATCGCAAAACCCTCACAAATTGCGAGGAGTTTGCGACGACAAATAACCCTCGCAATTTGCGAGGGCTTTGCGACGATCGATTATTTTTTTAAAAAATATTTTAAAAATTTTTGAACATCCGTCGCAAAGTTCTCGCAATTTGTGAGGGTTTTGAGACGGATTTTGGGCTCTTGCAATTTGTGAAGGTTTTGCGACGGTCAATATTTTTAATTAAAAAATAAATAAATGGCAAAATGTATAGAAAATCTCAAAACCCCAATTTGTCGCAAATTCGTCGCAAATATGTCACTAATTGCGACGAATTTGCGAGGGTTTTACAACAAAATAGGGTTTTCATCTTTTTTTTTAAAAAAAATTCTTTATGTGTTTATGTGATGGTGTATTTTGACAAATTTACTGAAATATTTTTAATAACATGTCTCAATTAGTGCATTTTATTATAATTTTGTATATGTAATTATGTCATGTTATACACCTAATGCATTGCATAAGTAAATGTATATAGTTAATTTTGTTATGTTATATACTTATTCTAATATATAAGTATATGTATATAATGTATATAAGTATCCGTTTAGTTTAATATATATATATATATATATATATATATATATATATATACTATAACATGTAGGTATATATATATATATACATATGTCTAATTTTTTAATCTATCACTTTGATTAAGTAGTGTATAAAGAAAAATAATTCTTTATACTGTTATTATTGTTGATATCACTAAAAAAATTATGAAATTTATAATGTAGAGATCAATTTGTAGTGTTCTTCGTCTCCTACATGTTAATATATATTATACTAATTTAGCTATGTATATACATATGTCCAATTTTTTAATATATCTATTTTGTTAAGTAGTGTATAAAATAAAATATGTAAAGAAAAACAATTCAAATACTGTTATTATTGTTGAGATTACTAAAAAAAATATTGAAAATTATAATGTAGAGATCGATTTGTAATGTTATTCACCTCCAACATATTAATATATATTATACTATATAGTTATATATATACATATATCTAATTTTTTTATCTATTTATTTGATTAAGTGGTGTATAAATTAAAATATATAAAGAAAAATAATTTACATAATAATAATATTATTAGAATCACTAAAAAATAATAAAAATTATAATGTATAGATCGATTTATAATATTATTCGTATTAATTTATGAGAAATTAGCGAGGGTTTTATTTTTTCGTCACAAATTGCGACGAAATAGCTAGAAATTTAAAAAAAAATTAAAATTTTCCAAAATTTTTCACTCCCTCCTTTTTTTTTTTTCCCCTCCTTCTTCCCCCATCCTTCTTCCTCCTCTTCCCCTTGCGCCGCCACCATCTCTCCCCCCTCTCCCCGCCGGCGACCTCCCTCAACTCCCCCCCATCCCGCGCCCCCTCCCGCTCCCCCTCCCTCTCCCCGCCGGCGACCTCCCTCAACGCCCCCATCCCGCTCCCCTCCCTCATCCCGCGCCCCCTCCCGCTCCCCTCCCTCTCCCCACCGGCAACCTCCCTCAACGCCCCTCCCATCCGCGCCCCCTCCCGCTCCCCCTCCCTCATCCCGCGCCCCCTCCCTCAACTCCCCCCATCCCGCAGCGCCCCCCCCCTCAACTCCCCTCCCTCAACTCCCCCACACCCCCGCGCCCCCTCCCCGCGCCCATCCCGCAGCCGCCCCCTCAACTCCCCTCCCTCAACTCCCCCCACCCCCGCGCCCCCTCCCTCAACTCCCCCCATCCCGCAGCCCCCCTCCCCCCTCAACTCCCCCCGCTCTTCCTCGCCCCTTCAGCCCGCCTCTCGCTCGGCGCTCGCCATTCCCTGTGCTATCGCTGTGTCTGTTGTCGAAGCTCGATTCGTTTGGGTAAGTAGTTAGAATTTATCTCTTGAGCTACTTCATTATCTTATAAACTAAGTCCGTGTTGGGCGATTTGCATTTCCCCTGAAGCTTTGAAATTTGGGTGATTATTTGTGAATGAGCAGAGTTTGAATTGATGTATAAAAGTTGTATTGATGTTGGGGTTGAGTTTGAGGAGATTGTGAGTGACATGATGGTGGTTTGATGTGAGATTATTGATTTAAATTTGGAATTGTGAACTGGAATTGCTGAATTGTTAGTTGGAATTGTTGTCCTTTTTAAACATTCAATGTGTTTTGATCTATACTTATAGTGCACTCTTTTTTACCCTCGTTATAAAAAAATTACTACTTTGATCAAATTATATGGGAACTATGTTTTAGCTATATAAACCCTTATAAATTAATTTGATTGGTTATGATGCCATAATAGGAAGGTTGATTTCTGATTAGTTTAGTAATCTTATTACTTGATTATAATAATATATTAGTGTCTCTAGTGGAAGATTTAACTCTAGTAGAATGCTTTGAAGGCTCTTTTATGTGAGAAATCCGTTTCCTTAGATTATGAAGATGTAGGAGGTGCGTGTTGTTCATATAAATTGCCTTTTTGTTGAATTCAAATGTTGGATTCCCCGTGAGTAATGGGTGATTACTCCTCCCGGGTAATGGGTGATTACCCCTAGTTATCCTTTATTTATTTATTTATTTTTTGTATAAATGAATGATCTGTCTTTGTTGTTTGCAATTGCATTTTGATTGTATAATTTTGAGGTGGCCCCGTGCCCGGAAAATGTCCAATTACAGGGGAGACTCTGTCAAAATTTTTTTCAAAATCTGCCGCTACTTAATGTGGAATAGAATAACTACCCTTATCTTGGAGTGTATTATTCGATTGAGCATGAGTATATATCCCATAATAGCATTATTATTAAAAATAATATTGCTAATAAGAATAAGAATAGGAGTAATGAAATGAGTAATAATAATAATAATTTCATATATAGGTCGATGTTAATAATAGCAGGAATAATATACGTTATAGAGAGAGTTTAAACAAATATAAACATTGGAATGAAAATAAATAAAATGTTATTATTTAACCATTGGAATGTGTAAAATAAGAATATAATTAGCTTTAATAGTATTTAATCTTAATCAAATTCCTCAATTAAGATTAAATACTTGGTTAAAACGTATATATTGAAGGTGTAATCGTATCCAAAGATAGCAATTGTAAATTCTATGTTTTGGACCTCTTTTTGTTAGATAATAGAAAGGAAAATGTAATTATACTTCTCTTCCTTTTGTTTAAGGGGTGATTTTAATTATTGAGTTGATTGTTCTTTTCTCTCATTTAGACGTCATGGAGGATCGTAGTTGGATGTATAGAAGGCACGCTTCGGTGTAAAAGGGATCACTATTGAATTTGAGGAAGGGGTTAAGGCTTTTTTGACATTTGCCTTATCAAATGCAATGTCAAGCGTAATTAGATGCCCGTGTGCAAAATGTAAGAATAAAAAGTACCCGGATCCAAGCACAAGTTAAGCTCCACCCGTGGAAGTCCTGGATTTGTGCCTAGGTATTACCGGTGGACATGTCATGGTGAGCCATTCGAGTGTCCCTCAAGTGTGTCTACCTCAATCCCAGAATCTGATTCACATCAAGAAAATCTGTCTCGCGAAATGGTCTTAGACGTAGCAGGACCCGACTTTCCCCCTGAAGCTCCATCGGCAGCTCATTTTGAAGAGCCACCTAATGTGGAGGCACAAAGGTTTTACGATATGTTAAAGGCGGCAGAGACTCCTATATGGGATGGATGCACACAACATTCGCAGCTTTCACCGGCTTCAAGGTTATTAAACATTAAGTCCGAAAATAACCTCTCGCGTAAAGCCTTTAACGATGTTGTGCAATTGATGAAAGAGGTTGTGCCTAGCAAGTAATACGATTCCCGATGATTTCTATCGTATGAAAAAATTAGTGGTCGGGTTGGGTTTGCCGGTACAAAAAATAGATGTATGCAATAATGGATGCATGCTTTATCGGAAAGATGACATGAATCGTAGAGAGTGTAAATTTTGTGGCCATCCTCGATATGCACGTAAAAAGGTTGGGAAGAACACAAGTAGAAGGGAAATTTCATTCAAGAAGATGTATTACTTCCCGATAACACCGAGGCTACAAAGATTGTACACTTCCAAAACAACAGCTGAACACATGAGATGGCATGGAGAGAGCAGATCGGAGAAAGGCACAATGAGTCACCCTCGTGATACTGAAGCATGGCAACACTTTGATCGAATATATCCCGAGTTTGCAAAAGAAGTACGGAATGTCAAACTTGGTTTATGTACGTATGGATTCTCACCATTTGGGATGTCGGGTAAGCAATATTCATCCCGGCCGGTCATTCTCACACCGTATAATCTCCCCCGTGGATGTGTATGAAGGATCCAAATCATGTTTTTAACAATCATTATCCCGGGCCCCAAGAATCCAAAGCACCAGGTGGATGTTTATTTACAACCCTTGATAGACGAATTAACCAAATTGTGGTTTGAAGGTGTCACCACTTATGACATATCGAAGAAACAAAACTTCCAACTACGGCGGCACTTTTGTGGACTATTAATGATTTTCCCGCATATGGTATGTTGAGTGGCCGGAGCACTCGCTGGAGATCGGCTTGTCCATATTGTATGGGCAATACAAAGTCTTTTCATCTACAAAATGGTGGGAAACAATCATGGTTTGACTGTCACCGTCGTTTCTTACCATCGGATCATCCTTACAGGGAGGGATACGAGATCTTTTAGGAATGATAGAGGTTCCGAGACATCACAGACTCGTGCAATACCCTACCGGTGAAGAAATCTGGGATAGTTTGTCTAATTATGAAAAAATTACAGAAACATGCAAAGAAATTGGAAGGAGTAATGGCAGGGGAATATCTCATAATTGGGCAAAAAGGAGTATTTTTTGGGATTTGCCGTATTGGCGTACTAATTTGGTCCGACATAATATTGATGTAATGCACAATGAGAAGAATGTATTTGACAATGTCATGAATACAGCTTCTTGAGGTAAAGGGTAAATCAAAAGACAATTTAAAGGCTAGACGTGACTTAGAAATTTATTGCCATAGGCCCGAGCTACATGCCTTGAATGTGGGAGGAGGAAAAGTGGCTATACCTAAAGTCGTTTACTCGTTGACATCGTAACAAAAGAAACTTTTGCTAGAATGGTTGAGGGGATTGCAACTCCCGGATGGATACGCTTCAAACATTGGAAGATGTGCTCGATTTGAATGAGTTGAAGTTATCCGGTATGAAATCACATGACTGTCACGTATTCATGGAGAGACTACTTCCAATTGCATTGAAGGAATTTCTTCCTTCTAATGTATGGGGTGTTTTGACTGGAGTTGAGTCTTTTTTATCGTGATCTATGCTCTCCTAAGTTGAATGTAGCTCATATGGCCAAATTGGAGTCCGACATTCCTTTATTGTTATGTAAGTTGGAGAAGATATTTCCACCTGCATTCTTTGATGTAATGGAACACCTATTAATTCATTTGCCTTACGAAGCAAGAGTTTGTGGCCCTGTTCAATATAGGTGGATGTACCCGTTTGAACGGTAATCGAATCATTCAATCTAATTCTTTTCATAGCAGGTTCGATATAAGCGTGTGTGACTGAAGTCGTATTTTTTTTTAAATGACAGGTATTTGCATCAATTGAAAATCAAGGTGAAAAATAAGGCTAGAGTTGAAGGGTCAATCTACAATGCTTATCTAGTTGAGGAAGCATCCACTTTCTTCTCTTATTATTTTGAGCCACATGTACAAACAAAACGTACAATTCCGGCGCGTAATGAAGAAGGAGAACGATTAGAGAGGGTGCAAGAATTGTAACTCATCTCCTTCTTTTTTTTGCAGGAATATTTCGTTTAGACTTGTACAACCCGGAGGATTTTTGTTATTCCTTATTATATTCTTTTGTGGTGTAAACAACAATGTAGTTTATATATTGTATTGTTGCTGTATTGACAGACAATTCACAAGGACAGAGGCATTTTTAATTTTTAGCTTGATTTTAACTATATCTAACATTTTAATTGGAACCCCGTGAGTGATGGGTGATCATTCCTCTTGGGTAATGGGTGATTACCCCTAGTTATCTTTTAAATTTTTCTATATTTAAAAGATCTGTCTTTGTTGTTTGTAACATCGTTTTGGTTGTCAAATCTTGAGGTGGCCTTGTGCCTGGGAAATGTCCAATTATAGGGGAGACTCTGTCAAATTTTTTTTAAAATTCAATTTACAAGTACAATGTTTATTTTGACATATCCATCATCAGCAAAGCATTATCATTGTATTACTTTATACTAGCGAATAGATATAACGTTTCAATGTTATTATTCTTTTATCATTTTTATTCACGGTTATTTACATCCTTCTTTTGGAGTGGGCTTCGTCTTTATTGGTTACTTATTTTTCTTTTTTCATCTCCTTTAGCAATGTCTTCTAATGAAGGATCATTGAGGGAGGGGAGTCAGGAGGGTCAGGAGCCTTATACTCCATCCCCTACTCAGCCTACAAAGGCTTTCGATGCCTCATTCATTACATGGCTCTATTGGAGATGAGGGAGTACCATCCCCGGCTTTTCAATCATCCGCCGCTTCAGCCTTCGCATTCTCGTTGGGTTGCAAGTTACGGACTCCCGACCTTGGATTGTTCCACTGGGAAACGGGTAAGTAACATATTCATACTTTGTAAGATGTTGATTATTAGTTCAATTATTATTATTATTTTTGAGATTAACATAACTATATTGTACATTGTCATTGCACCAAAAATAGGTTCGCTGGCTCGGACAAATGTGTCCGAGAAATTTCAAATATAATACAACAAGTACTTCACCGGTTCGTATCCGACATACACGCACGTCCCGATAACCGTGCGAGACTTATGGTTTCAAGAATTTGGGGTAAGCAATTTTTGAGTATTTTTTATCGTTTAAGTACTATGTTATATGTTAATCGTAAATCTTAATCATGATCATGCGAAATATTTTCGTGGAGGGAAGAGTATGCTTCGCTAATTCGATCAACTTGGGAAAAGAAGTGTCGGACGCGATTTTCTGGACATAATGTCTAGGCCGAGGAAGAGGGATGATTGGGTATGTCCTCATTGGATAGAGGCACAAGATTGGAATGACATTTGCGAGTACCGGAGATCGTAGAAGTATCGAAGCTCTCATCCACCAACAAAAAGAATCGTGGGAGTAGTTGCACCCATACTCGGAGGGTCTATTTCGCTCACGTAACACGAGGACCGTTTGGTAATTCACCTTCACTTAATTAATTATTAATCTAAATTGTTTTATTACAAATTTATGTAAGATTGTAATAATTACATTGTGTTAACATAAATGTAGCGGGCCAAGGAGGGGAGTTCTTTTAGCTACACAGACATGTTTGAGACATTACATGTCTTTCAGAGCGGGCCACAAAAGGGTCGGCTTTGTCGATGAGCGATCTCGCCAGACATTGGTACTATATAGATTAAATATGTTGAAATTCTTTATACTGCGTGGAATTTGTATTTTATTTTGATAATTACTATTGACAATTCTTTTTTTTTTTTTTTAGGATGAGGTGCGAAATCTCATACAGAGCACTCCTCAGTCCGAGTCTAGTGACTCGTAGAACTCGTTGTTCCTCTTGATGAAAAAGCCATGTTTGTAAAGGCACAAGGCGGGTTCAAAAGGGGACGAGTTTTTGGGTTAGGCTCAGAGGCGACACATGTTCGAACTAGACTGTCTCAAAGTGGACTGCATGCATCTTCCCCTACACAAGTTGATATTGGACATCTAGTAGAGCAAAGGGTTCAACAGGCTGAGCGGAGATTCAATCGACAAATAGACTTGTACCGGGACTTCATGAGGCAACAAGCAGCCTACATTTGGTGGTTGGATGGCAGCTATGTCTGACAAAATGGGTATTCCCGCACCATCTATGCCATCCATAGAGGAGATAGAAGCACGCATTGCGGCCGCTAATGTCGAAGATGAAGATCCAAATGTTGACGATGGATTTGATCCAACTGATGAGCACCCGGCCCACGTAGGGGCTCTCGTTCCCCTCCTCCACCCCCTTCTCGCACTGCTTCCTTCATTACTTACATAGACTTGTTATATTTATTTTTATACTCTTTATACACTATTACTTATTTTTGTGAATTATTTTACTTTTTTAGATACTTATTATGTATTTTATATTATATTATATTTTAATATTTTAATTATATTTATTTGGGTTTATTTTTAATTTTTTATAGTATTTTTTTGGATTATGAACATAGTGTTGATATTTATTTGTATAATATTTCAGTGGTTGATTTATAGGGAATTAATAATTTAAAATAAATATAATAATAAAAAAAATTATTCTCGCAAATTGCGAGGGTATTGCGACAGTCAAAACCGCGGGTTTGCTTGGGTCCTCGTAAAACCCTCGCAATTTGCGACGGTTTTGTGAGGGCCACCCTTGTGCCCTCGTAAAACCCTCGCAAATTGCGACGATTTTGCGAGGGAGGGTCACGACTTGGGGTTAATTCTCCCTCGCAAAACCGTCGCAATTTGCGAGGGTTTTGCGAGGGCACAACTTGTGCCCTCGCAAAACCCTCGCAAATTGCGACGGTTTTGCGAGGGTCTAAACCGTAGCCCTCGCAAAACCCTCGCAAATTTGCGACGGTTTTGCGAGGGTCACTGTTTTTCGTCGCAAAACCGTCGCAAAAATTGTTTCTCTGGTGAAGTTTGACCAAAAAATATTCGTTGCAAAATCCTCGCAAAACCGTCGGAAATAGCAACAAATTTTTTTGTCCCTCGCAAAACCGTCGCATTTCCCATGGCCGTCGCAAATTGCGACGTCGTTTTTTGCGACGGCTAAAACCGTCGCAAAAACGGTCAGCGACGGTTTTGCGAGGGTTTTTGGCCGTCGAAAATGGCGATTTTTCCTGTTGTGTATGCTCCATTACGACAAAGAAACCAGGGGAATTTTTTTTTTTTCAACTTACATAAGAGAATTGCAATTTCACTTTCCAATTCTCTCATAAGAGCCAATGGGAATTTAGGAGTACACAAATCTCGATAAAATAGACCTAACTTAGTCAAGACATTCTATATAGACAATGAAAGAAATTCTCTCAATACAATTGGAACCAACCTCTCCATAAAAACATGTCAATCCTGACTCTTCATCTAGGACATTTTCAACTCTTTCATATCAACACAACAGCTTAAGTTGGAGACATATCTATCTAGTAAACGTTAATCCTTCACCCATTCAAGCAAGACCTATTTTATCTTTGCAGTTAGAGAATACTTAGCTTTTACAATGTTCAATTTTCCTTGTCCAATTCTGCTAACATATAAATTAGGTCTATCACAATATGCTTCAATATCACGGTAGACCTTTAAATTGTCCTTGATTTTACCTTAACATCCATTATAGTGTTGAATACACTATCAAATATATTCTTTTCATTGTGCATACCATTTACATTGTGGCTGATTAGATTAATTTACTAATAAGGCGAATCCTAGAATGTACCCCTCTTCGTCCAATTGTGATATACTCTTCTACCATTATCTTTACCTAATTTAGTTACTATATGCATTATTTTTGGAAGATGGCAAATTCTATCTCACATCCTATCTTTTAAGGCCTGTAGTATTGGTTAGGATGTCTCACGCCTCTTGTTTTTTCTAAATGATTTTGTATCCTTTCTGCACAAGTAGTCTAAAGGCAAGAAACGTCAATGACAATCGAGCCAGGACTGCTTGGAACCATTTTGCAATTGGAAAGGCTTCATCTGCTCCATGCAATATAGGCATGCCAATCTTCTACTTGTCTTCCACCCACTCAGTATAATATATGTTTGGAAGTCATTAATAATCAACAAAAGTGCTGCCTATATTTGAAAATTCTACTTTCTTGAAATATCACATGTTAGAACTCTAATAGACCACAACTGCATTAATTCATCTATCAAAGGTTGAAGATAGATATTAATTTTATGTTTTGGATTCTTTTGGACCGGGGACAATTATTGTCAAGAACATCACTTGATCTTTCATGCACATCTATGATGGCAATTTATAAGGGGTTACAATTATAGACCAACTAGAGTATTATTTTCCCGACATGCCAAAAGGTGAAAAACTATTTGTGTACAGTCAAATATGTATATTTTGTACTCATGGTCAAACTCAAGATAAGTATGATCAAAGTGCTTCTGAGCTTCACCATCACATGGATAACTCATCAATCTCTCTTCTGGTTGGCTCTTAACATGCCATATGATGTGTTCAATAGTTGTTAGAGGTATAAAGTTTCTACAATCCAAGAGATAAAGAGGAGTAGTGCATTTTTTTGAAAGTTATATCTTTCTACTATTTATTCTTCCCAACTTTCTTCTTCAAAATATATAAAAGATGGCCACAACACTTGCAGTCCTTTCTTGCAACATCATCCTTCCAATAAAGTATATATCTATTAGTTACATATCTATCTTTTGGACTGACAAACCAAGCCTAGATACTATATTCTTCAATTGGTAAAAGTCATTAGGAAGTTTGTTATTATTTGGTAACATGTCATTCATCAGTCGCAACACTTGCTTAAAGCACTTTTTTGAAATATTTTTCTCAGACTTAATCTTTAACAAATGAGAAACTACTGATAATTGGGAGTGATTCATGCGTCCATCCCATATTGGGGTGTCTGCAACTCTCAACATGTCATAAAACCTTTTTGCCTTTGTATTAGGATGTTCCTCCATAATTCCAAAAGCTGATGGGTGCGTCGGATTAAATTCAGGGCCTGCTGCATCTAGAATCATCTCTCGCAAATAATTATTAGGTTTTGAGATTGCAGTGGCCATATTCGAAGTAGAGATGTACGACCTAGAAGGTAAAGATTCATCAACACTTATCCACCGATAATAGCTTGGAACAAATCCCCAATTATACAAGTGCATCTTTACTTCATTTGGTGAATAGTATTTTTTGTTCTTATACTTCAAAAATAAACAACGTAGATGCATTGATTGTACATATAACAATGTAAAACTAATGAATTCCTAACTTTTTTTTTATATTCTGTAAAAATTTCCATAAATCCTTGTGTTTTACAAGTATACATGCAGCTATACGATCATCCATTCTCTATTCCTTCTGCAGAAGAAAGAAATGAAGGAATTTGGGAGTGATTTAGTTCTTTATTTAAGGAACTAAATGAAATTCTAAAAGGATATGGAGAGAAAAACAAGGAAGGAAAGAACTTGAGGTTGTGTTTTCACAAAAGAGGAATCTATGTACAAAAAAATGAATAGGATTAAGAATAGATGTGCTTTGGAATTGTTAATGAAAGGTTGATTTGAAAAAAAAAATTGATGTTGTAGTTTAATGGATTAATAAATAAAAAGAGTATAATTTTAAAATAGTAATTACAGTTTTTTTATTTCATAAAATGACATATAAGTGTGTGTGTATGCCTGCTCCAAAGTAATAATAATTATTTAAGAATAGATCTAGGGAGTGAGAGCAATAAATAGGATAGGAAATGGGTCATGGCTTTGGAGGTAACAAGACCGATGAACAGTTTTAATTTTATTTTAATTGTTAGGATTTTTTATTTAGGGTTTCAAGCTTATCAGTCATATTTAAATAGTTTATAAAAATAATATAAAGCATTAGCACATTAGACAGTTTCTAAGCACTAAAGTCACTCAATATGCAATCACAACAATATCCACACATAATTCAACACATTCTTGTACCTCTATACAATTTTCACATCATTTCACATACAAAACCATCACGTCCTTAGAGCAAATGATCAAAGATTTGAAATGCAAAAAGAGATATTCAACTTTCATCCCACATGCATGCTAAATCCATATCCTCATCTATTTTAATCCCTTTCTACATCTTCTCTCCATAGTACAGATGAAGTACAGAAGTAATCTAGATATTTGCTAAACTTCATAAGCAAAAAAAAAAAAAAAAAAAATGATCAACAGAAATAGCAAGCAAATGCAAAATGAATATTCACCTTTCAATTTCCATTTGGACTAACAATTATATTTGGTAGAATTAGGAAGACAAAAGATAATTGTGATGGTTAAAGTATCTAGAATAAACTAAACACTAAGCAGCTATGTGACTTTAAACAAAATCTGGGTCTTTAATTTTCCACCACCTAGTCTAACATCACATCAATACTATGCATGCTACCTCACATTCCATTTCTTGGATTCTGCCATAAATGGAATAGATACTGAGTGTGATAATTCTTTCCCCAAACTTTAAAATAATTGGGGAATGTGAGACTAGATACTGTAAAGCCAACAAGGTTTAAGTAATTATTGATTAGTTCTGTAGTTGAGCACCAAATACATTTGAGGAAGTGAACATGATTATTAGTTTCTTAACATTATATACTTAGTATTGCAAAACTAGGAGAAATGCACAGTTGCTATAATGTTAACAAGTACAAAAACAGCAAGCTTGTCCATTGTTCAAATTTTGATGTGGTTTGCAGCTTAATTTCTTCAACATCGATGACATCATAAAGTAAATTCCTAGAAGGATAGTTCAACATTTGCACAAAAATAGCTCTGACAATAGTGCCAGGAAAAACAAAATACTAATCAAAATCTATAATTAGATGCATATGAAGCCATCAAATAGAAATCCTAAAATCTATAGGAGGTTTCTTCCCAAATTTTGAAATGCAAATGTATAGAATAATATCTTTCACTCTTTCCACTTCTTCACAAGGTAATTTGTTGATCATTTACATACTTCAAGGCAATTTGACAATTGAAATGTCAAATTGTGATGCCCTCATTAATTTAGCAGTAGTAATAGAAAGTTGAATAAACAAAGAAAAAAATTTCACACTTACAGATGAAAATTGTAGAATTAAACTAAGAATAAGGTGTTTACCTTTTTATGTTCACCTCTCGAGCAAAATCTGTGAAACTAATAGATTGGATGGAGACTTTGCAGGGTGGCAAAATGGGTCACTAGAAGTAAATGCATAAGAGGGTGGCAAAGGTATATATGAGGAAGAAGGGGTGATTTCAGGGCAAAAAAGGATGCCAATAATAAACAAAAAGGACAGTCAAAGGAGGAGCTAGAATGCCTCCATACAACTCTCGGGAATGCCTTTCACTTAGCGAGGGATTTCCAAGGGATGTAATATATAATTAAATTTAATATTTATTTTTAAAATCTATAAAAAGGTTACTCGGTAATCCCTCACTAATGTGTGAGGGTAACGTAGTCCTCGGTAATCTCTTTCAATTAGCGAGGGATTGCTGAGAGGATGTAATATCTAATTAAATTTAAAATTTATTTTCAAAATCTATAAAAAAGTCACTTGGTAATTCCTTGCTAAATTGTGAAGGAACCTCCGTAATCCCTTGCACATAGCAAGGGATTGTCAAGATTTTTTAATATCTAATTAAATTTAATATTTATTTTAAAAATCTATAAAAAAAAGGTACTTAGAAATCACTCGCTGATTTGTGGGGGATTACCAACAACATGTTATTCTCTTCAATTTCAACATTTTATAAATCGATTTTAAGCGAAAAATATTAAACATAAAAGATAGAAATAGATATCAATGTAGTTTTAACTAAATTTATTTTCATAACATCTACCATTCATACCTCGATTACTTATCATCGACCAAGTCCTTATGTCTATAGTTTTGGTCATTCAAAATACAAAATGCTTCATATCAAATACATAATTGTGCATAATGAAAAATGTCGACTGAAATGTTATTAAACAGGCAAAAATAATGTCTCATTACATTTTATTATATTTTATGATATTTTATATGCAATATATATGTATACATCACAACAGGAAAAATCGTGATTTGCGACGGCAAAAAATCGTTGCAAAACCGTCGCTGACCGTTTTTGCGACGGTTTTAGCCGTCGCAAAAAATGACGTCACAATTTGCAACGGCCAAGGGAAACTGTCGCTATTTGCGACGGTTTTGCGAGGGCAAAAAAAATTCGTTGCTTTTTGCGACGAATATTTTTGGTCAAACTTCGCCAAAGGAGCAAATTTGCGACCGTTTTGCGACGAAAAACATTGACCCTCGCAAAATCCTCGCAAATTGTGACGGTTTTGCGAGGGTCGACTTTGTGCCCTCGCAAAACCGTTGCAAATTTGCGAGGGTTTTGCGAGGGCTACGGTTTGGACCATCGCAAAATCGTCGTAAGGGGAGAATTAACCCCCAGTCATGACCCTCGCAAAATCCTCGCAAATTGCGAGGGTTTTGCGAGGGTCCAAGTCGTAGCCCTCGCAAAACCCTCGCAAATTGCGACGGTTTTGCGAGGACCAGCAAACCCAAGTAATGGCCCTCGCAAAACCCTCGCAATTTGTGAGGGTTTTGCGAGGGGAGAATTGAATCCCAAGTAATGGCCCTCGAAAAACCCTCGCAATTTGCGAGGGTTTTGCGAGGGTCACGGCTTGGGCCCTCGCAAAACCGTCGCAATTTGCGATGATTTTGCGAGGGCCAAAGCAAATCCCAAGTAATGGCCCTCGCAAAACCCTCGCGAATTGCGACGGTTTTGCGAGGGCCACGACTTGAGCCCTCGCAAAACCCTCGCAAATTTGCGACGGTTTTGCGAGAATTTTACAATAATTTTTTATTTTTTATTATTATATTTATTTTAAATTATTAATTCCACTGTAAATCAACCCTGAAACACTATACAAATAAATGCCAAAACTATGTTCATAATCCAAAAAAATACTATAAAAAATTAAAAATAAGCCCAAATAAATATAATTAAAATACTAAAATATAATATAATATAAAATACATAATAAGTATCTAAAAAAGTAAAATAATTCACAAAAATAAGTAATAGTGTATAAAGAGTATAAAAATAAATATAACAAGTCTATGTAAGTAATGAAGGAGCAGCTGCAGAAGGGGGTGGAGGAGGGGAACAAGAGCCCCTACGTGGGCCCGGGTGCTCATCAGTTGGATCAAATCCATCGTCAGCATTTGGATCTTCATCTTCAGCATTAGCAGCCGCAATGCGCGCTTCTATCTCCTCTATGGATGGCATAGATGGTGCAGGAATACCCATCTTGTCCGACATAGCTGCCATCCAACCACCAAATGTAGACTGCTGTTGCCTTATGAAGTCCCGATATAAGTCTATTTGTCGATTGAATCTCCGCTCAGCCTGTTGAACCCTTTGCTCTACTAGATGTCCAATATCAACTGGTGTAGGGAAAGATGCATGCAGTCCACTTTGAGACAGTCTAGTTCGAACATGTGTCGCCTCTGAGCCTAACCCAAAAACTCGTCCCCTTTTGAACCCGCCTTGTGCCTTTACAAACATGGCTTTTTCATCAAAAGGAACAACTGAGTTTACAGAGTCACTAGACTCGGATCGAGGAGTGCTACGTATGAGATTTCGCACCTCATCCTAAAAAAAAAAAAAAAAAGAATTGTCAATAGTAATTATCAAAATAAAATACAAATTCCACGCGGTATAAAGAATTTCAACATATTTAATCTATATACTACCAATGTACGGCGAGATCGCTCAGCGACAAAGCCGACCCTTTTGTGGCCCGCTACGAAAGACATGTAATGTCTCAAACATGTACTGTGTAGCTAAAAGAACTCCCCTCCTTGGCCCGCTACATTTATGTTAACAAAATGTAATTATTACAATCTTACATAAATTTGTAATAAAACAATTTAGAATAATAATTAATTAAGTGAAGGTGAATTACCAAACGGTCCTCGTGTTACGTGAACGAAATAGACCCTCCGAGTATGGGTGCGGCTACTCCCACGATTCTTTTTGTTGGTGGATGAGAGCTTCGATACTTCTACGATCTCCGGTACTCGCAAATGTCATTCCAATACTTGTGCCTCTATCCAATGAGGACATACCCAATCATCCCTCTTCCTCGGCCTAGACATTATGTCCGAAAATCGCGTCCGACACTTCTTTTCCCAAGTTGATCGAATTAGCGAAGCATACTCTTCCCTCCACCGAAAATATTTACGCATGATCATGATTAAGATTTACGATTAACATATAACATAGTACTTAAACGATAAAAAATACTCAAAAATTGCTTACCCCAAATTCTTGAAACCATAAGTCTCGCACGGTTATCGGGACGTGCGTGTATGTCGGATACGAACCAGTGAAATACTGTCTTGTATTATATTTGAAATTTCTCGGACACATTTGTCCGAGCAGTGAACCTATTTTTGGTGCAATGACAATGTACAATATAGTTATGTTAATCTCAAAAATAATAATAATAATTGAACTAATAATCAACATCTTACAAAGTATGAATATGTTACTTACCCGTTTCCCCGTGGAACAATCCAAGGTCGGGAGTCCGTAACTTGCAACCCAACAGAATGCGAAGCTGAAGCAGCGGATGATTGAAAAGCCGGGGATGGTACTCCCTCATCTCCAATAGAGCCATGTAATGAACGAGGCACGAAAGGCTGAGGGTAGGCTGAGTAGGGGATGGAGTATAAGGCTCCTGACCCTCTTGACTCCCCTCCCTCAATGATCCTTCATTAGAAGACATTGCTAAAGGAGATGAAAAAAGAAAAATAAGTAACCAATAAAGACGAAGCCCACTTCAAAAGAAGGATGTAAATAACCAGTGAATAAAAATGATAAAAGAATAATAACATTGAAACGTTATATCTATTCGCTAGTTTAAAGTAATACAATAATATGTATGATAATGATGGATATGTCAAAATAAACATTGTACTTGTAAATTGAATTTTAAAAAAAAATTTGACAGAGTCTCCCCTATAATTGGATATTTCCCAGGCACAAGGCCACCTCAAGATTTGACAATCAAAACGCTGTTACAAACAACAAAGACAGATCTTTCAAATATAGAAAAATTCAAAAGATAACTAGGGGTAATCACCCATTACCCAAGAGGAATTATCACCCATCACTCACGGGAAAGATCACCCATCACTCACGGGGTTCCAATTAAAATGTTAGATATAGTTAAAATCAAGCTAAAAATTATAAATGCCTCTGTCCTTGTGAATTGTCTGTCAATACAGCAACAATACAATATATAAATTACCTTGTTGTTTACACCACAAAAGAATATAATAAGGAATAATAAAAATCCTCCGGGCTGTACAAGTCTAAACGAAAGATTCTGCCAAAAAAAAGAAGGAGATGAGATTCCCGACAATTAGACAAAATTGTGAAACAAAATTGTATGTGATGGAATTTAAAATAATAAAAATTAAAAGATTCAAGGCATGTAGATTCAAGTAACAAATAAATTGTAAATTAAAATTTGACATGGGATAGTAATGATGCAATAGATTTCAGGATTCCCTCACCATTAACTATATTATTTGTAAATGAATTGAAATCAGGCCTATTCACTAGAATCATTCTCCGATACAGACTCATCATCATCTACTGAGGTATCGCTATTCGTTTCCCATTCATCTTCATCTTCTTCCTCTTCATTTATAGGAGAATTTTCCCTTGCTGTTATAGCCTCATCTTGAACATCCAACATTTCATTCATACCATTCTCATGCGTCAGAATACCAAGATCAACAAATAACGATATGCTGACTTCGTCAGTAGCATCTACTTCTTCCTGATAAGCTCTGTCAACCACAGGTGCATCTATTATATGTCGAGCTTTGGTTTTGCAAACTGCCAACCAATCAGATCTTGGCCTCTTACTCCCTGGATATGATGCATAATACACTTGGCTAGCTTGTTGAGCTAGAACAAATGGATCATAGTTAGCATAGCTCCTTTTGTGGTTAATTTCTACAAGATTATACTGCGGATGTACCCTGGTACCACGATTCAATGTTTGATCAAACCAGTGACATTTAAAAAGAACAACGCTTTGCTGTGGATTACCAGGAAATTGCACTTCAATAATCTCATTTAACACTCCATAGTAATCAGGTCCTGATGCGTCATTTCCAATCCCTTTCACGCAAACACCACTATTAACTGTTTTCTTTCCCTCCGCATAATCATTAGTGTGAAATCGGTAACCATTAATTATGTACCCACTATATGATTTCACTAGCCTTGACGGACCCCAAGCAAAGTTCCTCAAGCATTCATTTGTAACCATATTTTCCGAATCTTGTACCTAAAAAACATTAGACAAGTTAATTTTTTAATTATGAAAGTTATAGCATTACGAAACTCCATTGAATCCCCAATGGAGTTCCAAATGCAAGTTATTAACTTATGTAGACTTACATATCCACTAAACCATTACGCAAATTCAAGGCTGATTCTTCTATTGATTTCTATCTCTGATATAGTCGGAGCCAGACTTCGTAAGTGTGCCGTGAATGCCCTGTAATGCATTAGAATTAGATTGAATGAGTCAAAATCATTATGAGGTATCGTTTATCGTATAAAATGTATGAAGTAGTAGCTCGTACTCAATGTATGGCTGCACTTCACCACAATTAAGCAACATATAAATTCTTGCTGCAACGAATTCTTCAGAAGTAAGGAACCGAGTTCGAATTCGTCCTATCACCCGTCCTTGAACATTGCAGATTGACGACCCGGGTTCTTGCACCCTCTCTAATCGTTCTCCCTCTTCATTACGCGCCGGAATTGTACGTTTTGTTTGTACATGTGGCTCAAAATAATAAGAGAAGAAAGTGGATGCTTCCTCAACTAGATAAGCATTGCAGATTGACCCTTCAACTCTAGCCTTATTTTTCACCTTGATTTTCAATTGATGCAAATACCTGTCATTTAAAAAAAAATTCAACTTCAGTCACACACGCTTATATCGTACCTGCTATGAAAAGAATTAGATTGAATGATTCGATTACCGTTCAAACGGGTACATCCACCTATATTGAATAGGGCCACAAACTCTTGCTTCGTAAGGCAAATGAATTAATAGGTGTTCCATTACATCAAAGAATGCAGGTGGAAATATCTTCTCCAACTTACATAACAATAAAGGAATGTCGGACTCCAATTTGGCCATATGAGCTACATTCAACTTAGGAGAGCATAGATCACGATAAAAAAGACTCAACTCCGTCAAAACACCCCATACATTAGAAGGAAGAAATTCCTTCAATGCAATTGGAAGTAGTCTCTCCATGAATACGTGACGAGTCATGTGATTTCATACCGGATAACTTCAACTCATTCAAATCGGCACATCTTCCAATGTTTGAAGCGTATCCATCCGGGAGTTGCAATCCCCTCAACCATTCAAGCAAAAGTTTCTTTTGTTACGATGTCAACGAGTAAACGACTTTAGGTATAGCCACTTTTCCTCCTCCCACATTCAAGGCATGTAGCTCGGGCCTATGGCAATAAATTTCTAAGTCACGTCTAGCCTTTAAATTGTCTTTTGATTTACCCTTTACCTCAAGAAGCTGTATTCATGACATTGTCAAATACATTCTTCTCATTGTGCATTACATCAATATTATGTCGGACCAAATTAGTACGCCAATACGGCAAATCCCAAAAAATACTCCTTTTTGCCCAATTATGAGATATTCCCCTGCCATTACTCCTTCCAATTTCTTTGCATGTTTCTGTAATTTTTTCATAGTTAGACAAACTATCCCAGATTTCTTCACCGGTAGGGTATTGCACGAGGTTGTGATGTCTCGAGAACCTCTATCATTCCTAAAAGATCTCGTATCCCTCCTGTAAGGATGATCCGATGGTAAGAAACGACGGTGACAGTCAAACCATGATTGTTTCCCACCATTTTGTAGATGAAAAGACTTTGTATTGCCCATACAATATGGACAAGCCAATCTCCCAGCAGTGCTCCGGCCACTCAACATACCATATGCGGGAAAATCATTAATAGTCCACAAAAGTGCCGCCGTAGTTGGAAGTTTTGTTTCTTCGATATGTCATAAGTGGTGACACCTTCAAACCACAATTTGGTTAATTCGTCTATCAAGGGTTGTAAATAAACATCCACCTGGTGCTTTGGATTCTTGGGGCCCGGGATAATGATTGTTAAAAACATGACTGGATCCTTCATACACATCCACGGGGGGAGATTATACGGTGTGAGAATGACCGGCCAGGATGAATATTGCTTACCCGACATCCCAAATGGTGAGAATCCATCTGTACATAAACCAAGTTTGACATTCCGTACTTCTTTTGCAAATTCAGGATGCATTCGATCAAAGTGTTGCCATGCTTCAGTATCACGAGGGTGACTCATGGTGCCTTTCTCCGATCTGCTCTCTCCATGCCATCTCATGTGTTCAGCTGTTGTTTTAGAAGTATACAATCTTTGTAGCCTCGGTGTTATCGGGAAGTAATACATCTTCTTGAATGAAATTTCCCTTCTACTTGTGTTCTTCCCAACCTTTTTCTGTGCATATCGAGGATGGCCACAAAATTTACACTCTCTACGATTCATGTCATCTTTCCAATAAAGCATGCATCCATTATTGCATACATCTATTTTTTGTACCGGCAAACCCAACCCAGCCACTAATTTTTTCATCTGATAAAATCATCAGGAATCGTATTACTGCTAGGCACAACCTCTTTCATCAATTGCACAACATCGTTAAAGGCTTTACGCGAGAGGTTATTTTCAGACTTAATGTTTAATAACCTTGAAGCCAGTGAAAGCTGCGAATGTTGTGTGCATCCATCCCATATAGGAGTCTCTGCCGCCTTTAACATATCGTAAAACCTTTGTGCCTCCACATTAGGTGGTTCTTCAAAATGGTCTGCTGATGGAGCTTCAGGGGGAAAGTCAGGTCCTGCTACGTCTAAGACCATTTCGCGAGACAGATTTTCTTGATGTGAATCAAATTACGGGATTGAGGTAGACACACTTGAGGGACACTCGAATGGCTCACCATGACATGTCCACCGGTAATACCTAGGCACAAATCCAGGACTTCCACGGGTGGAGCTTAACTTGTCTTGGATCTAGATACTTTTTATTCTTACATTTTGCACACGGGCATCTAATTACGCTTGATATTGCATTTGATAAGGCAAATGTCAAAAAAGCCTTAACCCCTTCCTCAAATTCAATAGTGATCCCTTTTACACCTGAAGCGTGCCTTCTATACATCCAACTACGATCCTCCATGACGTCTAAATGAGAGAAAAGAAAAATCAACTCAATAATTAAAATCACCCCTTAAACAAAAGGAAGAGAAGTGTAATTACATTTTCCTTTCTATTATCTAACAAAAAGAGGTCCAAAACATAGAATTTACAATTGCTATCTTTGGATACAGTTACACCTTCAATATCTACATTTTAACCAAGCTCTACATTTAATTGAGGTGAAAAGTACAATTATTTGAAGAGTGAAAATAAATGTAGAAATAAATGAGAAAATTTTATATTTGATTAAGATAAATAATATTAAAGCTAATTATATTCTTATTTTACACATTCCAATGGTTAAAATAATAACATTTTATTTATTTTCATTCCAATGTTTATATTTGTTTAAACTCTCTCTATAACGTATATTATTTCTGCCATTATTAACATCCACCTATATATGAAATTATTATTATTATTACTCATTTCATTAGTCCTATTCTTATTCTTATTAGCAATATTATTTTTAATAATAATGCTATTATGGGATATATACTCATATTCAATCGAATAATACACTCCAAGATAAGAGTAGTTATTCTACTCTACAGTAAATAGCGGCAGATTTTGAAAAAAAATTTGATAGAGTCTCCCCCTGTAATTGGACATTTTCCAGGCACAGGGCCACCTCAAAATTATACAATCAAAATGCAATTGCAAAAAACAAAGACAGGTCATTCATTTATACCAAAAAAAAAATAAAAGGATAACTAGGGGTAATCACCCATTACCCAGGAGGAGTAATCACCCATTACTCACGAGGAATCCAACATTTGAATTCAACACAAAGGCAATTTATATGAACAACACGCACCTCCTACATCTTCATAATCTAAGGAAACGAATTTCTCACATAAAAGAGCCTTCAAAGCATTCCACTAGAGTTAAATCTTTCACTAGAGACACTAATATATTATTATAATCAAGTAATAAGATTACTAAACTAATCAGATATCAACCTTCCTATTATGGCATCATAACCAATCAAATTAATTTATAAGGGTTTATATAGCTAAAACATAGTGTCTCTATAATTTGATCAAAGTAGTAATTTTTTTATAACAGGGTAAAAGAGAGTGCACTTTGTACAAAGTATATCACATATAAGTATAGATCAAAACACCATGAATGTTTAAAAAGGACAACAATTCCAACTAACAATTCAGCAATTCCAGTTCACAATTCCAAATTTAAATCAATAATCTCACATCAAACCACCATCATGTCACTCCCAATCTCCTCAAATTCAACCCCAACATCAATACAACTTTTATACATCAATTCCAACTCTGCTCATTCACAAATAATCACCCAAATTTCAAAGCTTCAAGGGAAATGCAAATCTGCCCAACATGGACTTAGTTTATAAGATAATGAAGTAGCTCAAGAGATAAATTCTAACTACTTACCCAAATGAATAAGCTTCAGCAATAGCATAGCAGTAGCACAGGAATGGCAGTGGAGGCGCTCACTGATGGGGGCGGGCTGAAGGGGGCAGGTAGAGCGAGGGGGCGGGAGACTCGCGGGAGGGGGCGCGAGGGAGGGGCGGGGCGGGGGGATGCGCGAGGAAGGGGGCGCGGGGAGGGGGAGCGTGGGAGAGGGTCGTTGTGGGTGGGGGGCGCGGGGAGGGGGACTTGCGGGGGAGGGTTGGCGCGGGCGGGGGCGTGGCGAGGGGGACTTGCGGGGGAGGAGGGTTGGCGGGGGTGGGAGGGCACGGGGAGGGGGCTGCGGGGAGGAGCGCCGGGGAGTGGGGCGCGGGATGGGGGGAGTTGAGGGAGGGGGGCGCGGGATGGGGGGAGTTGAGGGAGGGGGTGCGGGTTGGGGGGTGTTGAGGAAGGGGGGTGCGGGGATGGGGGCGCTGCGGGAGGGGGGCGCGGGGAGGTCGCTGGCGGGGAGAGGGGGGAGAGATGGGGAGCGGCGGTGCAAGCTTGGGAAGGGGAGGAAGAAGGATGTGGGAAGAAGGAGGGAAAAAAAAAAAAGGAGGGAGTGAAAAATTTTGGAAAATTTTAGTTTTTTTTATAAAATTTCTAGCTATTTCGTCGCAATTTGTGACGCAAAAATAAAACACTCGCTAATTTCTCATAAATTAATACGAATAACATTATAAATCGATCTATACATTATAATTTTTATTATTTTTTAGTGATTTTAATAATAATATTATTATGTAAATTATTTTTCTTTATATATTTTAATTTATACACCACTTAATCAAATAAATAGATCAAAAAATTAGATATATGTATATATATAACTATATAGTATAATATATATTAATATCTTGGAGATGAATAACATTACAAATCGATCTCTACATTATAATTTTCACTATTTTTTTTTTAGTGATCTCAACAATAATAACAGTATTTGAATTGTTTTTCTTTACATATTTTATTTTATACACCACTTAACAAAATAGATATATTAAAAAATTGGACATATGTATATACATAGCTATATAGTATAATATATATTAACGTGTAGGAGACGAAGAACATTACAAATTGATCTCTACATTATAAATTTCACCATTTTTTTAGTGATATCAACAATAATAACAGTATTTGAATTATTTTTCTTTATATATTTTACTTTATACACTATTTAATCAAAGTGATAGATTAAAAAATTAGACATATGTATATATATACCTACATGTTATAATATATATATATATATATATATATATATATATTAAACTAAATAGATACTTATATACATTATATACATATACTTATATATTAGAATAAGTATATAACATAACATAATTAACTATATACATTTACTTATGCAATACATTAGGTGTATAACATGACATAATTACATATACAAAATTATAATAAAATGCATTAATTGAGACATGTTATTAAAAATATTTCAGTAAATTTGTCAAAATACACCATCACATAAACACATAAAGAAAAATTAAAAAAAAGATTAAAACCCTATTTTGTTGTAAAACCCTCGCAAATTCGTCGCAATTAGTGACGGATTTGCGACGAATTAGGGTTTTGAGATTTTCTATAAATTTTTTCATTTATTTTTTTTAATTAAAAATATTGACCGTCGCAAAACCCTCGCAAATTGCGAGATCTTTGCGACGGACGTTCAAAAATTTTTAAAATATTTTTTTAAAAAACAATCGATCGTCGCAAAACCCTCGCAAATTGCGAAGGTTATTTGCCGTCGCAAAATCCTCGCAAATTGCGAGGGTTTTGCGATGGACGTTCAAAATTTTTTTAAAAAAATATATATATTTTTAAAAATAGATAGCCGTCGCAAAACCCTCGCAATTTGCGAGGGCTGAATTACCGTCGCAAAACCCTCGCAATTTGCGAAGACTTTGCGATGGACGTTCAAAAATTTTAAAAATATTTTTTTAAAAAATAATCGGTCGTCGTAAAACCCTCGCAAATTGCGAGGGTTATTTGCCGTCGCAAAATCCTCACAATTTGCGAGGGTTTTGCGATGGACGTTCAAAATTTTTTTTAAAAAAATATTTTTTAAAAAAATAAATTACCGTCGCAAAACCCTCGCAAATTGTGAAGGCTAACTACCGTTGTAAAACCCTCGCAAATTGCGAGGACTTTGCGATGGACGTTCAAAAATTTAAAAATATTTTTTTAAAAAATAATTTGTCGTCGCAAAACTCTCGCAAATTGCGAGGGTTTTGCAATGAACGTTCAAAAAATTTTTTTAAAAATTTTTTTAAAAAATAAATCGCTGTCGCAAAACCCTCGCAATTTGCGAGGGCATAAATACCGTCGCAAAACCCTCGCAAAAATAGCGATGATTTTGCTACGAATTGCGACGGGTATTTTGGCCATCGCAAAACCGTCGCAAATTGCGACGGTTTTGGTCAACTCGCGACTTGTTTGAAAATTGTCGCAAATTGGTCGCTATTAGCGACGGTATTGAAGCCGTCGCAAAAAATTAGTTGCAAATCGCGATTTTTCCTGTAGTGCATATTTATATATGTAGACGACAAATTTCAAGTCTACAGATAAGATAAGAAAAATATATAAATTTACAAAGTATTTAGTAAATATGAGAAGTGGTTACAAATCTCCGAAGAAGTCCTAAATTGTAGGATGAGTCATCCGATTCTTCTCTTTTTGAAAAACGTTGATTCGAGGGCTGAAGAGCTTGATCTCGGATCGAACGAGATTTGATAATGAACACTTGATTGCCAAGCCTTCGAGACTTGTTTGATGCAGAGCAAGATGAACGCCTTGAAATTTGAAGAAGATTCTGAACCTTGAATTTGATGAATCTTCTGAACCTTGAATTTGATGAAGCTTGAATGCTTGAATTTGCGATGCCTCTTTTTTGTTGAAGCTTGAACTTGAGGATCTTGGGGTCCCTTGAACCATTGAAGGAAGACCCTATTTATAGGCTAAAAATCCCTTGACTTTAGCATAAATAGTCGATGTGGGATTTTGGAAGAACCTCCCAACAAACCCTAATGGACTTGGGTTTAAGATGACCTGTGTTTAATTTATATTTTGGCTCAATCTCATTTAATCCACATTATATTTGGATTATGAGACTTTTTACAAGTCCAATTTTAGGGTCCAATCCAATTTCATTTAATCCATTGGATTTAATGGGCTTTTAATGATAGCCCAATTATATTAATTCAAGAATAATATATAAATTCAAGAATAATTATATTTATTCATGAATTAACTTTAATGAATCAAGATTAAAATATATAATTTTCTTTTAATCTTGAAAATATATTTTATCCCAAAATTCTTTGTCTACAATATCCATGTTATGTTACTATACGATATATAGTTTGTCGTATATTGAATCAATTATAGCTATAGTAATTTGAATATACAAAGTTATAACTTTGAGAAATTTACATACAATGCTGCCCGAAAGTGATATGCCTAAAATGGATATTAGACATTAAAATATGATGTAATTTTAAAAATAAAAAAAATTGAAAATCTCACTTAAAGAACATATTATCGAACGGACACCAAATTGTTATGCCAAATTTTAAGTGGTAAAAAAAAAATAATAATAATAATGGACCATTGGAATTCCATCGGTAAATGATGAAAATAATTTAAAATTGTAAAGCGACAAATCAAAATTTGAATTCACTCAGTAATTCCTCACCAATTTTGCATGGTATTACCAAGGGATTACATACACCATTTAACTTATTTATGTTAAGAAGATATCCCTCACTAGTCCCTCGAAAATGTAGCAAGGGATAACATTTCTGTCACTAGGCCCTCACTTAAATTACCGATGGATTAGCTAGGCTTCTTTTGATCAAGCTTGCAAAAAAAGTATCTAAATATAATAGGGTGGGTCGTTAATCTCTCGCTAAATTACCGAGGAATTAGTGACAGACAAGTAATTTCATGCGCCAAAATTTCCCGCTATGTGAAGATAGAAAATTGCTCAATAAATTCTAGCTAATTACCAATGGATTAATGAGGGACTTCTGTATCCCTCGGTAATCTCCGATGGAAAATGTTCCGTCGCTATCCCCTCACACATATGCAATGGATTTACGACAATTAGTCAAACATGCTCTAACTAATCTATTGGAGATCGCTTGCTAACTAGCAAGACCCTTTTCCCTTGCTAATATCAATTGGAAAATTTTATTTTTCTTATAACTCCTTCTATGGCAATTCGAGGAAGGCCTTGCATGGTGGTTTCATGGCTACGAAGGTGGGTTCGGCTGTGATATTGCAGTTCTGGATAACAATGCCACCTACTCCATGCCTGTTCTTCCTGCTTAAGCTAGGACCATGTAGTCTTGGTTTTCAAGAGGCTTCTTGACAATCATTTTGTAGTTCTGGAACACTATAGCAGCATCATCAAGGATGTGGTTCCGATGATGGTGCAGTTGTGATAGTTGTGATATTCCAATTTCACATGAGATTTTGATGATAAGTTTGAATAGTATATAACGATGGGCTTAAGTACTTATTGTCAATTTGGAACATCTATTTTGGCCCACTAGGATGCTTGGGTTATTGGGCACAAGGTGTGACATTTGAATCTGGCTCTAATTGGGGAGCATGACTATGGGCCTAACTGCACCCACGGTCAACTGTTTGGCCGCCGTTATCGCTGGACTAAAATGGATATCCTAAATTGACAATGTGTATTTAGATTCATCCTAATTACTATTCACACTTATATAAGAATTTCATGTTAGATCGGTGTATCATATTCTAAATGTAATGCCCTGAATCTGAGATCCGAAATGGAACCTGAGTTTGTACCCAAGATGCTACATGGCGACATCTCTAATGAAATGCCAAGTATCAAACCCAAAAAATAATATTTAATAACTTTAATTGAAATTAATTTCCTCCAATGAAAAATTCATAACTCAATAAAATTTATGTCATATATTAAAATTTTATGAATAAATAAAACCATCATTACAAAAAATTTCTTATCCAACTTTAACTAAGAGGTAAGGAGCTTATTACTGTCTAACTCATACTAATAAATAACCTCTTACTAAGATAACCAAGTTATAAGTGCATCTAATCCCATGCGTCTTCATTCTTCTCATCATATTTCTGACTAACATTTATAAAATGTTAAATGGAGTGAGCTACATTAATCCAGTAAATAGTTGAAACACCTTCTTGAAAATGAGTAAGTTACTTATATTTTACCTTTTTAATAAAATACATCGAGTAATATTAAATGGTTAGATGGAATTGATTTTTTCTTTATTTATATGTATACACACACTTAAAATTTATGTATACATAATAACATAGGAGCACAGTCCAACATTAAATAAAATAAAAATATCACCTAATTTTAAAATAAAATTTAAATATGACATAGTGTTATGAATATCTTAAAATTATTGGAAACTCCATTAATTAGTGGAGGCTCCACCAATTATGGATTTATGTGAATAATTAGAGAAGATTTTTATGGATGTCCACCATTTAGTGGAGACACCACTAATTAAGATTAGTGGAAGATGATGTATGCCATGATGTAATCCACTAATTAGAACTCTATAAATAGAGCTATTCTCTAAACTTGTAAGACACCATTATTTTGTGAAAGAAAGATTAGTGAAAGAAAGATTAGAGAAAATTGTGAGAGAAAAGAAAGAGAGAGAAATTCTTGTGTAAAGAATAGTTAGAGTTTTATTAGTGTGTAGTGTGAAGATTTTATTCTAACACTACCCAAATTTTATAACACGTTATCAGCACGAGTCTCTACCGTTATCAAAGCCAGAAGACAGGTACACATTTATTGATCTCTATGGCTAACCTCGCTAAACTCGAATTTGTAACCCTTGATATTTCTGGAAAAAATTATATGTTATACAGAAATGCATTTAAATGCTAAAAAAAAAGAGATCCATATGTCATGTGGATAAAAAGAAAGATTTGACCACCTGAAGATGGTTGTACTACCAACTGCACGGTATAAATGATTGCACCTGAAGTTGCAAGATTTTAAAAACCGTGAATGAATATAGCTCCGCGATGTATAAAATTACATCTCAGTTAAAATTATGCGGAGAAAAAGTTACTGATGAAGATATATTGGAGAAGACCTTCTCCACCTTTCATGCCTCGAATATTGTCCTGCAGTAACAAATATCGAGAAAAAGGGTATACACAGATTTAATTACTACCCTCCTCATTGCAAAGAAAAATAATGAGTTATTATTGAGAAATCATGAAGCCAGACCAACTGGCTCAACAGTACTCCCAGAAATGAATGCTATTAGCTCTAGTAGAAGCCAGCGTTATAGTCGTAGTTGTGGCAGTGACCGTGGTTATGGTCATGGACATACTCGATATTTCCCTTATCACAGAGAAATATTGGCCACTTGAAGGGGAACAAAAAAGATAATAAGGGAAAAAGATATTTCCATTAATAATAAGCATCACATCTTTTATTCATATCACTAGTGTTCATATGAACTTGAGGATACATGCTTATAGTTGCTCTTTTGTAATTGAGCTGACAAATTTAAGATGAATGTTTGTAATTGTTCTTTTTCAATATTTATATTAGAGGAAGACAAACAATTAGTAATTATGGACTTCAACTCCTCTTTTTCGGCATCCACCTCCTTTTCTTTTCCTTTTGAGCCAACATTTAGACTAGCAGCAGAATTAACCGTGAAGTAACTGTGAAATGAGTCTTGGGATTTTATGATCCCCTTAAGTTTATTATACTTAAGTTTCTCATTATATTTAGCCTTGAAGCATGCTTGTCTCCATTTCTATGTTTGGTCCTCCAACTGCGTATCAGGATTTTCTTCCACCAACTGCTTTTTACATTCCAGTATTTCAATGGCTTCTTTCAACTTCTTCTTAGCCATATGTCCTCCTTCTTCTTTATTTTGCATCTCCTGTAAATCGAAGTGATATCATCGGTTATTTACTTATAAATCTTTCATAGTTTCATACTTGCAAAGTATAAGTGTGTGTGAGAGAGAATCTGAACATTCTGGATTAGGGTCTCCAAACTTATCAACTTCCTGTGAGGCCATCGATGAATTCCTAACTCCCTACATCCTTTCTTAAGACGGGTTATGTCAATATTCAGTTCTTTGGCCGCGCTCTTGACTGGCAGGTAAAAGTATTGCGAAATGGTTTCTCTTGATAGTGTTTGGGAGTTATTGCCCTTCTTCTCTCCCTGCCTCTTAATCCTCTTATTCTCTATAGGAATTTCGTCTGAAATAATATCTTGAACTTCGATATTATGCATTTCATGAGTACTTACTCCGACTTCGTTGCCAAGACCACTTATTATTTCTCCTAGAAAAAGAAAATAATATCAATAAAGGTAATACCATTCAAAATCCATGTTTAAATGTATAATAACCTGGAATCATATTCTGGCTTTGTTCAAAATCCATTAGAGAGTAGAAAGGATCATGTACAAGCATATCCTCATTCAAAGGAATAGCATCAAGAGAAACATCATAAAAAATAGTCTCTTGCATGGGCGGATCAAATTGGTCCAAAGCAGTATGTTCACTGATTTACATAAGAAAAAAAAAAAAAAAACCAAAAGAGAATTTAATTTCATTATCTAGCACAAAAAAAAAAAAAATGGAAGCCCTCAAAGGTATCTCACATGAAATTAGAAGGAATCGGTTGGTTTGGAAAGGAAAACATATCAAAATCTTCTGCATTAGAATTTAGAGGAAGCGGTTGGCTTGGACAGGCAAATACATCAAAATCTGCTGCAGAAACCAAGTCAAAATTTGACCATGTCTCAAATCTGCTTTGTAGTTTTTGTTTTTGATGTTTACTAATGACTGATGACTGAAATATATATCGATATATATATATATATATATATATATATATATCTATATGAGGAAGAAGAAGAGGTAGATGGTAGGAGAAGAAGAAAAGACAAGAGAGGAAGAGGAACAGTCAGTACCGGGAAGAGTAAAATAAAAAAAAGGAGATATTTTTCTTGGCATTTCCTGCTTGTCATCATTTTCTTATATTTCTTTTCTTATTCTCTTGTGTAATCATTATTCTCTTGTTATCATTTTCTTATATTTCTTTTTCTTTTCTCTTATTCTCTTGTGAAATCATTATTCCCTAAATTAGGGGGAGAATAGAAACAGTACAAGAAAGATCGTGATTGGACAACATCATTAAATTATCTTGATCCGCATACAAGCGCGTGTGAACTTGAAGTTCAAAAGATAATTCATTTGTAAAGCATTGCAAATCAAATGCCAGACGCTTTTGTTGACTCTAGAAGAGTAACAAAATCGCATATGCCAGCTACAAATGCTCCTATTCTAATTGAAGTTCCAGTAGAACAAAAGATTTTACATATAGCTGCTGAGCCAAAAGCATGCCAGAAGCATGGCCGACCTCTTGGTTCTAAAGATAAAAATCCTCGAAAGAAGAGAGGATTAATGATCCAGATGATCATATTAAAGCAAAGAATGATAAAGACCAAGAGAAAACTGATGACAAAGAACCAGACATAGATGAAAGTAACACTGAAATTTCTATCCATTATACCACTTCCGGTAGAAGTTGGAATCGGATAGAAACAATTATTGATCATATGTTTGCATATAATATCTCTTGATGTTATACAGGATAATGATGATCCTGAACCAATATCAGTTGATGAATGTCGGCATAGAAAAGATTGGCTGCAATAGAAAGATGCGATTCAATCGGAGTTAAATGCACTGACACAACGTGACGTCTTCGGACCTGCAGTTCGAACACCAGAAAGTGTAAAACCTGTTGGCTACAAATGGATATTTGTACGAAAGCGCAATGAAAAGAATGAAATCGTACGATATAAAGTACGGTTAGTAGCCCAAGGTTTTTCACAAAGACCAAGTATTGATTATGATGAAACTTATTCTCATGTTGTTGATACTATGACACTCCGATATCTTATCAGTTTGGCAGTACATGAAAAGATAGATATGTGCCTATTAGATGTTGTCACTACTTACTTGTATGAAAATTTAGAAAATGATGTTTACATGAAAATCCCCAAAGGATTTCATATGCCAGAAGCATATACATATTATCCTCGTGAAAATTACTCCATCAAATTGCAAAAATCATTATATGGCCTGAAGCCATCTGGGTGCATGTGATTCAATCATCTTAGTGAATATTGATTGAAAGCGAGATTTAAAATGACCAGGTATGTCCATGCGTTTTTATTAAGAAAACTGGTTCTAAATTTGTGATATTAGTTATATATGTTGATGATTTTAATCTTATTGGAACTCTTGAAGAGCTCCAAGAAACAATTGATTATTCAACATCAAGGATGGTCGTAAAATTACACTTTGCCTTGGTTTACAAATTGAACATTTGGCAAGTAGAACATTTATTCAACATATACAGCAAAAGTTCTAAAAAGATTTGACATGGACAAAGCACATTCATTGAGTATTCCAATGATCGTCCGATCCTTTCCGACCTCAAGAAGATGTTGAAGAACTTCTTGGTCCTGAAGTACCATATCTCAGTGCAATTGGTGCATTGATATATCTTGCTAATAATACACAACTTGATATTGCCTTTGCTGTCAATTTATTAGTAAGATTTAGTTCTTCACCAACATGACGACATTGGAATGGAATTAAACAAGTCATTCGATATCTCCATGCAGCTACTTCTTCAAATCATGCTGAAATTATAGCTATTCATAAAGCAAGTCGAGAATGTATATGACTAAGATCCATGATTTAAAGTTGTAGATTATCATATATCAGAGATATTCCAACTCCTCTTTATGAAGATAATGCAGCTGGCATAAGCGTAATTACGAGAAGGATATATTAAAGGAGATCGGACACAACATAGGTCACCAAACTCCAGAAGAAAGGTGAAATTGATGTGCTACAAATTCGGTCATGTAACAACCTCGCAGATATTTTCACGAAGACTTTACCGACTGCAACATTTGAGAAGTTGAGATATAAAATCGGTATGCGTCGGTTTAAAGATTTAAAGGAATCAGCTAATCAGGAGGAGTAATAAATAGACATATAGAATAGTGTACTCTTTTTCCTTCACTAGATTTTTTTTCCCACTGGGTTTTTATCTAGTAAGGTTTTAACGAGGCATATTCTTTATGTAATGGATGGACATCCAGGGGGAGTGTTATGAATATCTTAAAATTATTGGAAACTCTATTAATTAGTGGAGGCTCCACTAATTATGGATTTATGTGAATAATTAGAGAAGATTTTTATAGATGTCCACCATTTAGTGGAGACACCATTAATTAAGATTAATGGAAGATGATGTATGCCATGATGTAATTCACTAATTAGAGCTTTATAAATAGAGCTATTCTCTGAACTTGTAAGACACCATTATTTTGTGAAAGAAAGATTAGTGAAAGAAAGATTAGAGAAAATTGTGAGAGAAAAGAAAGAGAGAGAAATTCTTGTGTAAAAAATAGTTAGAGTTTTATTAATATGTAGTGTGAAGATTTTATTCTAATACTACCCAAATTTTATAACACATCGTTTTTAAAATAATATATATTATAATATAGCCTAACTTTAAAATTGAACGTATGAGTTTTAGTCATTCAAAATAAAAGAAGTTTGGCCCGAATTATACAAAGAAAATTGAACATTAATCTGGTTTTTTTTTTTAATAATAAATAGCTATGGTCCAGCGATGGCCCATTGTCATGGGCCACTAGGCTGGCAGATGTATAGCAACCCAAAAACTTCTTTTCTTATTTTTTTTATTTTAAAATTTGTGGGGACATCAACAGTCCCCGCATCAGTTGGTCTGCTCACGAATGGTAAGCAGAAAACTGAAAAGCACTTATTTTATTTTATTATTATTTTTTTTACAAATGAGTAGGCATTATATAATTTCCATTTCACGTAATATAATTATTCAAAATATTTAATATACATACATCGGGTGCACGTAAGAATTCCATCTAGACGGCACCAGCTTAACGAAACCAAAACAAACACATGTTTTTTTTAGCAGCCAACAATTGAAACCGGCTCCAATCTATTTTTATACATTTTGAATAAAGCAAACAAAAGGCAACAAGCAGTGCACTAAACAAATTTAATAATATATATATACACATACATAATATATATATACAGAATAAAGTTTCTAAACATTTTTTTAAAAAATATTACAAACAAAAAATTGAAATACTTGAAACAGTTTTAACACATAACAAACGAACAAATGTTTATGAATTTTAGATAAAGACTAGTTGACACCTTCACGCTACGCACGGAAATTTTGCCATACGATTAAATAGAATTTATCAAATATCTACAAATAAATAAAATTTATAAATAAATTATTTATTAGAGAGTATAAAACAGAGATTAATGTACATACATTACAACTGCTATTGATAGATGATATACATTTAAATATAAAAAAATCAACAATTGATCCTCTATACTTTTATGAATTTTTCTATAATTATTGTCACTAACCTAGAGATATAATCCAAAAACGAATAAGTATAAGTTTCTTAGATTTAATAATCAATCTAAAAAATAATAAATCAATTATCTTCTATATGTGTTTATTTGTATAGAGTGGAGAAAATATATTAAACAAAATTCAAACTTGTGAGAAAAAATGTTCTTAAGTGATATTATTTCGATTAAAAAAAATTAATGTATAATTTTTGCATTTGTATGAATTATGATTTTTTTTATTATCAAATATCTCCTGCAGCAATAAATATTAAACAAAAAAAAAAGAGAGATTAATATAATATTGTACTAAAAAGTGATAAATAAAATAATTATCGAAGTTACTCGTAAAATTAGATAAAAGTACTTAAAATTTTAGACTTACAGTTAAAATGAGAACTGCAATCACAGATAAAACAGTATTATAAGATAGATAAAGCAGTATTATAAGTTACTTTTCTATACCTTCGTTCCTTCTCAAAATTTGTTTACGTGCAATAACAAATAAAGCAGTATTATAAGATAGAAATAATTAGTTTTAGTTCTTTTCTTTCTTTCTTACATCCATCAAAATTGAAGGATAATGATAAGCAAAACCTATATTGTAAATGATTATTATCACTTGGTATCCAAACTTCCTCAAAAAATAAATAAAATCTACATAAATGTATCCCCGCAAAAAGAGGGAAAAAAAGCCAAAAAGAAAATAAAAAATTACGTTGGAATGGATCTTGATCATCAATCTTGTTGTATCCAAAATGAAAAGAATAAAGAGTTATCACATATATGGAAGAGGTTCTTCAAAATTATATTAGATAAAATAAAAAAAATTGATAACCTAAAATAAAAAGAGAATAAGTTGAATATGAATAGACAAATTAAATATTTATGTATGATATCTTGATATCCTGTATGTTAATCATCAACTACTACAACTGCATTCATAAATGTGCCCATTGCATTAGTAACAAGTAAGGTTATACTTCTTCTATGTTGCCTTTCAAAGATGAGTTAAGTGACCATAAACACCAGGAAAGAGGCATTTGAGAGTTTCAACCGCTTGAAAAAATCTAGCATCCCTCTCATTTTCATGTCTATCAGCCTTCAGTTCTTGGAGTTGGTTTTCTAAGTTATCAATTTTTGTCTTCTACCTATCATACTTGCATCCATAGACAAAAAATATATCTTATCATCAATAATGAAAACTCAAAATTCTAATTTCAATTAAATGAAGAATACGTGCAAAAAAATAGTAAGCCAATGCATCTAGATGTCATTCCGTGAATAAATCAAAGAATGAATTTTTTTTTCAAACAGTAATAATGTGTAATAAATTAAAGAATGAAACTTGTAGGTCTATATTATTATGAAATAATAATGTGTCTCTTCGTTTTTCTTATTGACTCTTAAATTATATTGAAGAGATTATTTAAGAGATTAACACCATCCATAAAAGAATACAAAAAGGTTTTACTAAATTTTACAATTAATTGGAGAAGATGAAAAAAAAATTGCTTTGAAAATTTACTTGAATAATTTAATCCCCTCTTCGCTTTTAGTTTTTTCAAAAAGATTAATAATGTGTAATAAATTAAAAAATGAAACTTGTAAGCCTGTATTATTACGAAATAATAATGCGTCTTTTTATTTTTCTTATATGACTCTTTAATTGTTTTTCGTAAATTATCTTTCTCATTTATGTTATAATAATACTCATATATCTTTTTATACAATATTGTTAAATGTCTAATTTATCCATGATGACCAAATTAATTTCAACCATAAAAAGAGTTAGGTGGAAGTATTGATTAGATCAACATCATTCATAATAGAATACAAAAATATTTTAATAGATCTACACCATTAATTAGAGAAAATAAAAATTGTTTTGAAAATTTACTCGGATAATTTAATTCTCTTTTCACTTAACCAGAAAAAAATGATAATAAAAAACAAGAAAAAAAAACAAAACTGTAACACACAGAAAAGAAACTTAGATAAAAAATGACAGAAATCCAAAACTTCTAAAGAAATAATAACAATCATCCAATATGAACTGATAGAATAGATGAGCTAACTAATTAACAATCAGAAGATATACTCATAGACAGACTAAGAAATCAAAGAGTCACAATAACTCAAAAATAGTAGAAATGTTTGTTACCACGGTTGTAGGTTGATAAATATTTATAAAATATTTTATATGATTACTGTTCACTGTTTTTCATATTTCTGTTATCTCTTTTCTGGAGTTATTCTAATTATATTTATTCTAGTTATGTTTTTGTCATAAAATTATATTAAACTGGAGCATTTGTCTTATTTGAGTATTGTTGACTTGTGAATTTATTGATGGTATTTTTCCTTTTTTAATGTTATAAATATGTTTGTGTATTTTTTACGTATTTGACTTCTTTTCTTGAGTTTTGTTGTTATTTTGCTTCCTCATCTGTTCTTGTTTTGTGGGCAATTCTTTTAGCTTTTAAGGTCATGATGGTATTTTTATTTTTGAGTAATTTTCATAATTAATTTTTCTCATCAGAATATGTGTGTGCATATGTTTTATAATCTTTGTCGAACTAAGTATGTCTATTTTTTTTGTTATGTGGTATTTTATTTTTTATTTTTATATTTTATATATGTTAAAATGTTGACTTTTTTGCCACTTACCCAAAAGCAACCCATTGGTATTCTAATTACATTTATAACATAATTTTTATTTTATAGACTGTCCAAATTCTCTATACATTTTGACAAATTCATTAATATGATTGGTTTTTTAGTATTATTGTCTATGAGTTATTAATATGGTTATTAATAGTTAATAATAGAATAAATAAGTGTATAATTATTAATATGGTTATTAATAGTTATAAATAATTTTCATAATTTTTGGTTAAAAATAATATTTTACATGTTCAATAACTATTTTACCCATGACGATGAAACTAATCTCAACCATTGAAAAGTTTAGGCGGAAGGATTTTAAAATCTATACCATTCATTAAGGAAATTGAAAAGATTTTTTTTTTTAAATTCTTAAAAAAATAATATGGACAATTCAATCCCCTCCTGACATTCTATGAGTTATTAATATGGTTATTAATAGTTAATAATAGAATAAAGTGTATAGTTACTAATATAGTTATTAATAGTTATAAATATTTTTCATAATTTTTTGATTAAAAATAATATTATATATGTTCAATGACTATTTTACCCATAACGACCAAACTAATCTCAACCATTAAAAAGTTTAGGTGGAAGGATTCTAAAATCTATACCATTCATTAAAGAAGTTGAAAAGTTTTTTTAAAAAAAAATTCTTAAAAAAATAATATGGATAATTCAATCCCCTCTTGACATTTAGAATATATATTTAGAAGAGGATTATTGATATCAGTATTGACTACTTATCCTATTAAGAAGGTCAAATTGAGATTTCTTATTGACCGAAAAGGATTGTAGTCACACATAAGTTTTATAACATCTTCTTTCCCCCTTCTCCTAGACCCATGAGCCATTACACACACCATACACAACACACATATTCATATAGTTTCAAGCCAACAAAATAACCAAACTCAATTTTTAAATTTATATAGAAAATAAAATTTCATAGTATTTCTGAAAATAAAATATGTTTGAACCACTTACCTTTCACAACAGTAAAAACTAACCCCTCCAACTTAATTTAATTATTCACCGTAACTGTTCCCTAACATCAACCACAATAATACTAAAATCAATCAAAGCATTATAACCCTAATAAATTAATTAGACCTAGGTTCTAAAACCTTAAAAATAGAGGAAGGAAAGCTCCTAATATCTAACTATTATTCTCTAGATGAATTAATAATCAGAATTCATAGAATTCACCTTCAAGATTAAAAATCTCATAACTTTCTTTCGTAGTGTCTAAAACTCTTATATGATTATCGTGTACAATTAACAAAAAATTAAGAAAATGTTGTTTTAGAATACAAGACGTAGGATTAGTTTTAATATAACTAACAATGGATTTATTTTCTTAATACAACTTATTCTCTTTTTCCTTAGAGATTTGAGTTGTGGGCAGTTAAAAGAATGGGTCATTATCATTGATCGCACAAAATACTAAACCCAAATCATTTTGGGTTGGATATTTGCGGTAGTATTGACGGTAGGAGTGGGTGTAGACAGTGTTTGGTAGCCTTCCATTTGGCAGTTGAAGAAGAAGGCCTTATCAGCTGAAATTCTGAGTGCCACAGCCTGATGCTTGAGTGAACCACGGTGGAGCTTCTCTTGCTTTACCTCTAGTTTTTTGCAACAGAATTGACTATGAAGGCTATTGAATTCATGGTTATCTTCCTCTTGCCTCAGGCTATAAATAGGATTGAAAATGACGATCAAACATCACAGGGCAATTGTTTTCATTCATTGACCTTCTTTCTCTTTCTTTTGTGTAAGGGAAAGAAGAGCATATCAAAAGAGAGAAAAGAAGTTGAATTCATAGTGTCCTAAGATGGCTCATGATTCGGGTTCCAAGCAGAAGAAGATCGCCATCATTGGTGTTTCTTCCCTGCTACTGGTGGCTGCCGTCGTGGGCGCTGTGACTTACGGTGCCACCCAGAGTGGCTCGTCTGCTGCTGCTACTGCTGGTAGTGATGCTAAGGTGCAGACATCGTCTAAGGCAGTACAAGCCGTCTGCCAGCCTACTGATTACAAGGAAACCTGTGAAAAGAGTCTTGCCGGAGCCCAGAATACCACTGATCCCAAAGAACTTATGAAGATTGCATTCCAGGCCACGGTTGATAGCGTTGGGGAAGTAATGAAGAATTCTGCACTTCTCAAGGAGGCTGCTAAAAATCCCAGGACTGCTCAGGCCTTTGAGAATTGCAAGAGTCATTTGAGCAACTCCATTGATGATATCAAGAGGGCTTTTGATCAAGTTGGCTCATTTGATGTCAGCAAATTTAATGATTATATTATCACTCTCAAGACCTGGCTCAGTGCCTCCATCACTTATCAAGAGACTTGCTTGGATGAATTTGAAGGGATAGATGATGACACTGGAGCGAAAATGAGGGAACTCATGAAGAACACATCTGAGCTCTCCAGCAATGGGCTTGCCATGGTCTCTGAGCTTTCTCAGATCCTCACATCATTACAGATTCCAGGCATTAGCCGAAGACTCCTTTCTGCAGAAGGAAGGAAGCTTAATGATGATTCTTATCCTGAATTTGTCGGTGCTACAGCACGCAGACTTCTTCAAGCTAACCCGGCTCCTAATGCTGTTGTTGCTCAAGATGGCAGTGGCCAATTCAAGACCATCATGGACGCTGTCAGAAGAATCCCACCAAAGAACAACCAAACTTTTGTCATTCTAATCAAGGCTGGTGTCTACAAGGAGTATGTTGAAATCCCAAAGAAGGTCAACAATGTCGTGTTCATTGGAGAAGGCAGACTCAAGACCAAGATCACTGGAAACAAGAACTTCATTGATGGAACGGGCACTTTTCTGACAGCAACAGTTAGTGAGTTTGAGTACTAAACATCTTTAAGTTCCTTCAATTAATCATTGTTTCGCCATATTTTACTGGTTTGTTGTGAAATGATGCATTCAGGTGTTAATGGAGAAGGATTTATTGCTAAGGACATCACATTTGAGAACTCGGCTGGAGCAGAAAAACATCAAGCAGTAGCACTCCGTGTTTCGGCTGATAGGGCTGTCTTCTACAACTGCCAAATTGATGGTTTCCAGGACACTCTCTACACCCACTCAGGTCGCCAATTCTACCGTGATTGCACCATCAGCGGAACCATTGATTTCATCTTTGGTGACGCTGCCGCAGTTTTCCAGAACTGCAAGATGATCGTCAGGGCACCAATGGCAAACCAGGATTGCATGGTCACAGCACAAGGAAGAAAAGACAGGCGTGGACTTGGTGCCATTGTCCTCCAAAACTGCGAGATCACAGCTGATCCTGCATTTTATGCTATGAATCCACCACGCAAGGCATTCCTTGGACGACCATGGAAGGAATTCTCAAGAACCATCGTCATGCAATCTTTCATTGATAGGGCCATTGCTCCAGAAGGATGGTCTGTATGGGATACAACTGGCTTTGGCCTGCAGACTAGCTACTATGCCGAGTACTTGAACAAGGGTCCTGGTGCAGACACATCTCGTAGAGTCAAATGGAAAGCTATTCAGAAGATCAATCCTCAGATTGCTGAAAGCTTTACTCTTAATCCATACATTAGTGGCGGTACGTGGATCAAGGCCTCTGGAGTGCCCTTTGTTCCTGGCATGCTAAGAGCATAACAAATTTCAGTACCACATTGTGAGATCTTGAGGGTGGGAATGGTAGTTTGTACATTTGTGTATCTTCTTTTTGTTTAATAATTCTTCAAGATAAATGCACCAAAATTTTCTTGGGTATATATATGTCGAGACTATGAAGCAGTGAGATTATGCATTCCTAAAGCCCGATCGATGCCTAAAACCAAAATGTGACAGAACATAAATGCCTTTGAAGATCAAGAAATTTTATTTGTCATCATCAAATTCATATGCCTCAAACAATTACCAATCCAAGCTTTCCTTTTTCTCAAGAATTTCTCTTAATGATTATCACTCATCCAGTAGTTTGAAAGTTTGTAAAATAGGTATTCATGTGGGAAAGTGGTTTCTGGAGTATGAAGGTGGATGCACAATATATATTAATTCAATCTTAAAGATATTAATTTAATCAATCTTTATTTTATTGACACGCTCATTTGATTTTTATGAAATCTATAGACCAAAAATGTCGTCTATGTACAAAAAAAGGGCAGAATTCGGTGATAACTTTTAAACTTTTTTAAAATTTAAATTTTCACCTTAAATTTTCAAACATTTTTTTTGGGGGGGAAAAAAAAACACTGCAAGTGCAGCCTTGGAAATATTGGAGAAGAATTCGAGAAATGATTCACCGTGTATCCAAAAAGAGTTCTAAGAATCACAAGTTCAAATTCAATACTACTAGTCATAATAGCAAAATGTATCAAATCTTACACTTTCATCCAACTTGGATGTTAGAAGCCTAACAAAAATAATGTTTTGAAAATATTTTAGACAATTTAAGCTTTTAAAATTTGGCAAAAATCACCATTAATAACCCTTGAATATTTTTAGATTTTAATTTTTACCTTTAAACTTTCAAATATATATTTCTTGCCCTCAAACTTTCAAAATGTGTCAAAACCGTGATTGAATTTGCATCGGTCAAGATGCCTTAGTGCCATCAAAGCATCTCTCAGTGCTAATTCAGAGAAATACATATATACGAGTCCAGAAGAGCTAATACACTGCATAAGGGAATTATTATATATATATATATATATATATAAGAGAATGCAAATCATAGCAATACTTTTATTTTATTGAAAGCAATAATAATTATGTAATTTATGCCGCGCTTGCACTATTTATATATGTCGTCAACATTGTCATCTCTATCATGACTTTACTTATGGGAGCTTTGAATTTCGAATGCCACTAACTGTAAATATCCAACCCAATTGATTATGGATCTTATATTTTAACCGATCCGTAAAGTAAATTTTTTATTATAGCCCATGAGATAGTCCACAAGGTTTTAGGGGTCATGAGGAATTTAATTAAGTGGAGGGACGCGTTTGTTATTTAGTATTTTTGAAAGTTAAACCTACGCTTTAACCTAAACGTCGTTCTTTAGTTTTATCATCAATTGCCCAAGTCGATCATTCAAGGGTTCCAGACTCTGGGGAAGAAAGCTCTAACTTGCTTCAATCGTGAAGGTGAGTTCTTTTGGCTTTGACTATTAATTTAGTTAGAGGTTGAGGAGTAAATATTAAGAGGTTCTCTTCCTTTTTGTGTCTGGAATTCCAGAAAATAAGGTTAATTGATTCATGAAGTTTAGTTCCTTGGATTGATATGGGTATTGTGTGGTTTGATATTAGAGAGCGATTGTGTGGAGTAATTAGTTTGGATTGGAGATATTAGTCTAAATTTTGAGATAAGTGGTAGCTTGGTTTTGACATATTCTAAAATTTGTTTGTATGATGAAATCCCTCTCAGTCAATAAGAAATATAAGCCTGGCCTTCCTAACGGGATAAATAGTCAGGACTGATATCAGTGATCTTTCTCCTAATTTGAGGCTCATGAGCATTTGTTTGTTGTGTGATGAGGATATGTTAAGTTTCTCAGTTTTGATCATGATGTTGGAAAAAAAAAAAAGCTTTTTGAATTCCGCTATGTCTGTATATATATATATATATATATATATATATATATATATATATGTTTTAGAAAGAAAAAAAAAAGTATCTTATGAATAGATGGAACTAAATTGTTTGAATTTTAATTTATTATGTTTGGATAATTTATTTACGAAGGTGGTAGATCACCTTTTCCCTAGAAAAAGGAAGGGAAAAAAAAACGAAACGAAAAGCAAGGGGGAAAAAAAGAAGAAAGACGAAACACCACTAGCTTCTATTGGGTTCACTATAGGAAAATCAGGTTTTTGCGATGGCCACAAACCGTTGCTGACCCGGTTTGCGACGGTCTAGACCGTCGCAAAAAACGCCCTCGCAATTTGCGGCGGCCAAGAGAAACCGTTGCTACTTGTGACAATTTTTGCAAGGGCAAGAAAAAATCATCACAAATTGCAACGATTTTGCGACGAATTTTTTGGTCAAACTTTGCAAATTTGCTACCGTTTTGCGACAAAATGCATTGTCCGTAGCAAAATCCTTGCAAATTGTGACAATTTTGCGAGGGTCATTGCAGAATCGTCGTTGATTGCGAGGGACAAGGCCCTCGCAAAATTGTTGCAAATTGCAAGGGACTTTGCCCTCGCAAAACCGCCACAACCCTCGCAAAACTGTCACAAATTGCAACGATTTTGCAAGGGATTTTTCGGCCCTCACAAATTGCGAGGGTTTTGTGAGGGCCAAAAAACCCCCCAAGTCATGGCCCTCACAAAAGCATCGCAAATTGCGACGGTATTGCGAAGGACTTTTTCGCCATTCGTAAAACCCTCGCAATTTGTAAAGGTTTTGCGAGGGCCATGCCTTTGGGTGAAACCTTTACAAATTGCGAGGATTTTGCGAAAGATTTTTCTATCCAAGCAAAGTGACACTCGCAAATCACTCACAAATGGTGAAGGACTTTTTATTTTCAAAACTCAACTCTCGCAAAATCGTCACAATTTGCAAGAGTTTTGCAAGAGATATAAAATCGTTGCAATTTGCGACGATTTTATAAGGAATTTTTATACCCTCGCAAAATCGTCGCAATTTGTGACGAAATTTTCTAGTCCTCGCTAAATCGTCACAAATTGCGAGAACTTTGCTAGAAATTTTTTATTGTTATTATTATATTTATTTTAAATTATTTTGTGAGATTTCGCACGTCATCCCAAAAAAAAAAGAATCATCAGTAGTAATTATCAAACTAAAATAAACATTGTCCTTGTGAATTGAATTTTAAAAAAATTTGGACATAGTTTCCCTTATAGCTGGACATTTTCCAGGCACAAAGTCATCTCAAGATTTAACAATCAAAACAATATTACAAACAACAAAGACAGATCTTTCAAATATAGAAAAATCCAAAAGATAACTAGGGTAATCACCTATTACCCAAGAGGAGTGATCACCCATCACTCACGGGGTTCCAATTAAAATATTAGATATAGTTAAAACCAAGCAAAAAATTATAAATGCCTCTGTCCTTGTGAATTGTTTGTCAATATAACAAAAATACACTATATAAATTACCTTGTTGTTTACACCACAAAATAACATAATAAGGACTAATAAAAAAATTATATGGATGGCAAGCATGTATATAGATACACCATATAACACCATACATAGATATAGCCACCTTATGTTTTATCTCTCTTTTCTTCCGGCCTGTGCAAGTCTAAATGAAAGATTCCTGCAAAAATAGGAGGAGATGAGATTCCCGACAATTAGACAACATTTGTGTAAAAAATTGTATATGATGGAATTTAAAATAAAAGAAATTAAAAGATTTTGAAATGTGAAACAAATAAATTGTAAATGAATTTAAATTAGGCCTAAATAAATTATAAATTAAAATTTGACATGGGATAGTAATAATGTAATAGATTTCAGGAATCCCTCACCATTAACAATATTATTTGTAAATGAATTTAAATCAAGCCTAATCACTGGAATCATTCTCTGATACAGACTCATCGTCATCTAATGAGGTACCACTATTCGTATCTGTATACATATGCTCATTTTCAAACTAAATGCTATTAGACTTCAATAAAGAAATGCTTCACAGATAAATTCGTTACAAATAGAAAATAACAAACAGTAGTAGTTCTATACTTAGAACAATCTGAGCAAATAATTTATGACTATTGAATGTGTATATGTGTGTGTGGGTGGGTATTGTTCCAACAGAAAAAAACTGTAGACCTTCTCAAAGTTAAACCATTTCAGGCAACCATCTAATTCTATTAGTTATACCTCTCTACATGCAACCACTTCAAAGTTTCAATGTCATAATTACCTGATAATAGAAAGGCCAACTCAAATGATCATCTTGTAATATTTTCGTTATCCACCGACAAACTGATAGATTATAGTATGTTATAGCAAATAGAAGACACAATTATTATAGCCATGGTATTCAACTACGCAAGAAAGTCCCAGTAACAAATTCGGTCCTACAATCTTAAATTTGATTAATCCTAAAGTTTCTCCAAGCCTCAAAGATGTCAAGAACTCCAAAGCTTCAGACTTAAAAGGCACTAGATTAGCCCCATTGTTAACTACAGATACTCCAAATTGGAGATAAATAAAATCATTTATCAAACTGTATCATCAAACTTGCAGTTGAATGCAAAAATGCAAATAATATGGCTATGTCTAGTGAGACTTCTAGTTAATAATTCATGATTTCTTAGTATAGCTATGTCTAGTGAGACTTCTTAGTATAGCTAATGTCTATGTCTTGAGCATGCAAAGATTTGAACCTAGGGGCAGTTTTCTGTATGAGGTATCTAAAGTTCAGTCCTTTTGACCAAAAATTCACTTTCTATCAACTTACACAATAAAGAATACACTCTTCACGAGCCATTAACTCTTACAAGCTATACATGACTATTAGTGACAGCAGAACATTTCTTCTTCTTCTATGGTGCTGATATTCCTACTAACAAGTTAACACACAACCGAACTAAAACAATCTCATTTTTACATCTTTAAGGCATTAATATTTTAGATTAAGAGGATGAGTCAAAATTGGTAAAGATAAACAGACTAGGGATCTCTTTTTAACACGTACATAAATGCATAACATACAATCGCAAATGGAAGCTAAAAGACAAGGTAATCAATTAGCCTAAATTGAATTCAACTGGATAACCGTAATCCAATAAGTTATGGATATTCCATTCCAGTAGAAGTGATCAAGCAATAAAACCAAGATGTTGTCAAGAAAAAGCAATTCAAAAGCTACGAAATCGAAACAACATTGCAACAGCATCCAACTGGAAACGACGGGAAAGATTACATACTGGCAATCCTCTTGGGCAATACATCCCACCAATCAGCAGAACCCTCCTGTGCAGAACCAGAAGCCAAAGCTTTCTCCTCAGCTTTCTTCTCTTCCTTCCTCTTTCTTTTATGTCCTCTAACAGGACCCATCAGTACAAACTAAAAAACTACAAGAATCAAATAAAAGTCATTAGTCCAAATAAAAGTCACACCCATTTGTCACAATAATCAAATCAGCCAGAACAACCCAACAACACCACTGCGCGGGGAGGGGGCTGCGGGAAGGGGGCGCGGAGAGGGCCAGGTGGAGGGAGCGCTGGGGGGGGGGGGGGGGATGGCTAGGGATGGGGGGCGCTGGGGGAGGAGGCGCTGCGGGAGGGGTGGGGCGGCTGTGGGAAGGGGATGGGGTGGGGTGGGGGCTGAGGGGAGCTCCGGGGGGAGCGCCGGGGGGGGGGGGAGGGCTCGGGATGGGGGGGCGCTGGGGGAGGAGCCGCTGCGGGAGGGATGGGGCGGCTGTGGGAAGGGGTGGGGGTGGGGGCTCAGGGGAGCTCCGGGGGAGGAGGCGCTGGGGGAAGGGAGGGGGCGGCTGTGCGAAGGGGATTGGGGCGGATGGGGGCGGGGGCATGGCTACTGGGTAGAAGAAGAAGAGTGTTGTTAGGAAGAAGGAGGAAAAACAAAAGGGGCAGGGAATGAAAATTTTTAAGAAATTTTTAATTTTTTAAATAATTCATAACTATTTTGTCGTAATTTGCGACGAAAAATAAAACCCTGCTAATTTCTCACAAATTGATATGAAGAACATAATAAATCGATTTCTATATAATAATTTTCACAATTTTTTTTAGTGATCTCAATAATAATAATACTATTTAAATTATTTTTCTTCATATATTTTAATTTATACGGTACTTAACCAAATAGATAGATCAAAAATTATATATATATATATATATATATATATAGCTATATAGTATAATATATATTAACATGTAGGAGATGAAAAACATTATAAACCGATCTCTACAATATAATTATCACTATTTTTTTAGTGATCTTAATAATAATAATAATAATACTATTTAAATTATTTTTATTCATATATTTTAATTTATACACCACTTAACCAAATAAATAGATCAAAACATTAGATATATGTATATATATAGCTATATAGTATAATATATATTAACATGTAGGGGATGAAGAACATTACAAATCGATCTCTACATTATAATTATCATTATTTTTTTTTGTGATTTCAACAATAATAATAGTATTTAAATTATTATTTTTATATATTTTACTTTATAAACCACTTAACCAAATGGATATATAAAAAAATTAGACATATGTATATACATAGCTATATAGTATAATATATATTAACATGTAGGAGATGAAGAGCATTATATATAAATTGATTTCTACATTATAATTTTCATTATTTTTTTAGTGATCTTAACAATAACAACAATATTTGAATTATTTTTTCTTTATATATTTTACTTTATACACTACTTAATCAAAGTGATAGATCAAAAAATTAGACATATGTATATACATACCTACATGTTATAATATATATATTAAACTAAAGAGATACTTATATACATTGTATACATATACTTATATATTAGAGTAAGTATATAACATAATATAATTAACTATATATATTTACTTATGCAATACATTAGGTGTATAATATAACATAATTACATATACAAAATTATAATAAAATGCACAAATTGAGACATGTTATTAAAAATATTTTAGTAAATTTGTCAAAATACACTACCACACAAACACATAAATAAAAATTAAAAAATTTTAAAAATATAGATTAAAACTCCATTTTGTCGCAAAATTCTTGCAAATTGCGACGGTTTTGCGAGGGAAGAAGCAAATTCATCGCAATTTGCGATGAATTTGCAATGGATTAGGGTTTTCAGATTTTTCATTAAAAAAAATTCAAAAAATCGATGGAAAAGAATATACAATTCATTTCGTGCAACAATTTAAAATTTCAATCTGAAAATTCGCTTATGAAAAAGGTAGGTAATTTAAAATTTAAAATTTCGTCGTAAAACTATCGTAATTTATTTAAATATTTTTTTTAAAAAAATCATCGCAAACCCCTCACAATTTGTGAGGGTTTTGCGATGGATTATGAAATGGCCATCACAAAACCCTCGCAAATTGCGAGGGCTTTGCGAATAGATATTCAAATTTTTTTTATTTAAATATTTTTTAATAAAAAATATTTGACCGTTGCAAAACCCTCACAATTTGCAAGGGTTTAAGGGCCGTCACAAAACCCTCGCAAATTGCGAGGGCATTACGATGGACATTTAAAAAAAAATTTAAAATATTTTTTTCAAAAAAAATCGGCACGTCGCAAAACCCTCGCAATTTTGTGAGGGTTTTGCGACGGACTTTCAAAATATTTTATTTAAAAAAATCATTGTAAAACTCTCGCAATTTGCGAAGGTTTAAAGGCCGTCGCAAAACCCTCGCAAATTGTGAGGATTTTGCGATTGACATTCAATTTTTTTAAAAATATTGTTTTCAAAAAACAATCGGCTGTCGCAAAACTCTCGCAATTTACGAGGGTTTTGCGACGGTCTATTTTTTGCTTTTGATGTGAAAAGTTCGTCGCAAAATCCTCGTAAATTGTGAGGGTTTTGCGACGGACTTTCAAAATATTTTATTTAAAAAAATCATTGCAAAACCCTTGTAATTTGTGATGATTTAAAGGCCATTGCAAAACCCTCGCAAATTGCGAGGGTTTTGCGATGGACATTCAAAAAAAAATTTTAAAATATTTTTTTTCAAAAAACAATCGGCCGTTTGCGAGGGTTTTGTGACGGTCTATTTTTTTACTTTTGATGTGAAAAGTTCATCGCAAAATCCTCGCAAATTGCGAGGGTTTTGCGACGGATTTTCAAAAAATTTTATTTAAAAAAATCCTCGCAAAACCCCTACAATTTGCAAGGGTTTAAAGGCGGCCTTTAAACCCTCGCAAATTGCGAGGGCTTTGCGATGGACATTCAAAAATTTTTTTTATAAAAATCAATCAGCCATCACAAAACCCTTGCAATTTGTGAGGGTTTTGCGACGGTCTATTTTTTTGCTTTTGATGTGAAAAGTTCGTCGCAAAATCCTTATAATTTGCGAGGGTTTTGCAGACTTTCAAAAAATTTTATTTAAATATTTTATTCAAAAAAATCATTGCAAAACCCTTGCAATTTGCGAGGGTTTAAACGCCGTCGTTTAAACCCTTGCAAATTGCAAGGGTTTTGCGATGGACATTCAAAAATTTTTTTAAAAATATTTTTTTCAAAAAACAATCAATTTGTGAGGGCTTAAGGCCCGTTGCAAAACCCTCACAAATTGCGAGGGCTTTGCGATGGACATTCAAAAAAAATTTTTAAATATTTTTTTCAAAAAACAATCGGCCATCGCAAAACCCTCACAATTTGCGAGGGTTTTGTGACGGCCCACTACTAAACTTTTTATTTTTATATTATCAAAAATCCGTCGCAATTTGCGACGTCTATAACAATTTTCTTTTTTGTTTAAATATTTTATTCTAAAAAATATTTGACCGTCGTAAAACCCTCACTAATTTGTGAGGGATTTGCGAGGGCACTTTAGCCGTCGCAAAACCCTCACAAAATAGCGATGGTTTTGCTACGAATTGCGACAGGCATTTTTGCCGTCGCAAAATCCTCGCAATTATCGCAAAATGGTCGCAAATTGCGAGGATTTTGTGACGGTGCTGGTCAACTCGCAAGTTAATTAATAATCATCGCAAAATGGTCGCTATTAGCGACGGTACTGTAGCCGCCGCAAAAAATTTGTCGCAAAAAGTGATTTTTCCTGTAGTGGTCTCACTGTGTGGCAATCATGTTGTTTAAAAAAAAAAAGAGAAACAAAAGAAATAAAAACAAAATCAAAAAACGGAGGGAGTTTTGTAGAGTGCAGCTTTTCGGTAGCTGCACATGGGACATTTGATGTCCCCACAAAAAAAAAACAACCAATTTTTTTTTTGTTTTGGACGTTGGCCGCAGAGCATTTATATGGAATTTTGGGTTTTGAAGAGGGGACACATTGTTTTCAATGACTGAGGCTAATGTAGGCCATTTCAATGGATGTGAGTCATTTAAAAAAAGAAAAAAGAAATTCAAATGGTTTTTATATTATTTTCTTGTATAATGGTGGGTCAACTTGTTTTGTTTTAAAGATTAGAGTAAATTAATTAGATTTATTTTACAATTAAATCATACTTTTATTCTATGTTATTATTTTATTGAAATGGTAGTGTTATCTTATTTAATATTAGACTAAGTTCTATATCATTTGTAAAAAAAAAAAAAACTCAGTTCCATCTAATTATTGGGTATTATTCATTGTGTTTTATTGAAGGATATTATATGTAACATCCTCTTTCCCAAGAAGATGTTTGGACTACTTATTCGGTTAGTGTAGCTCACTCCATTTAATATTTCGCAGATTTTGATCAAGAATATGAAGAGAATTGTGGAGACGGATGGGATTAGACTATGTTTTTAGATTGATTGGCTTGTTGAGAGTTTTTACTTATTATGACTTTTACTTTGGTTTAGACAGTGTTGTTCGCATAAATCTTTAGTTAAGATTGAGCAAGACATTAATTGTATTAAAGGTTTTATATTTTATTCATGGAATTATATTTCAGGATGTATGTTTTTTTCTTTTCATTTGGAGGTGATTAGTTTAATTAAAGTGATTTCTTTGAGTTAGAGGCTTAGTGTCTTCGTGGAGATGCTGCCTTGTAATGTTTCGGGTATGAACTCGGGTTCGGATTCGGGGCGTTACATTAAGTGGTATTAGAGCCCGGTTAGGTTCATGATCCTTAATATTAAGTTATGATTTAATTTAATACGAATCCTAAGATAGGATGGGATATCAGATATTTTATGTCTAACTATTATGGGTTATTATTAGTAGTTTTATTTATTTATTTGACAAAAAAAATCCCCTTAATTATTTTATCTACCTACTTATTTATTTAAATACTTAGTTATTTATCTTGGTGATATTAGTTTTCACATAATTACTTATTGTGGGTGTGAGATAGATGGCACGTGAGGGAAGGCATGAAAACGATGGTGAGGGTCTTAATAGTGAATCGGATGACATGAGCGTGCCACTGGCAGAATGAGAGCGAAGAATACCACGTCAACCGACAGGTGGAACTAGTCGGCATGTGCTGATGCCACCTACTGGGTTTTCTCCACAAGTTATACCAACAGCTATACCTGGGCTAACGTCATCTGAATTAATGGCGACTTTGAATATGATAGCACAAGTTATGCAAAATCAACAACAGGTGCAGCAAGCATAATAGAGATTGCAACGAGAGCAGGATCAAAGGCAACAAAGACTGACATTGGGGCCTAGAGCACATTATGAACGACTTAAGAAGGTGGGGATGCCTACTTTTGATGGAATTACAGATCCGTTAAAGGCGAGCAAGTGGTTGGAAGCGTTAGAGGAAAATTTTGAGATCCTGGAGATACTTGATGATGTCAAGTCGAAAATTGTACCTCCATTCCTAGTTGGAGATGCAAACTAATAGTGGAGAGGGGCAAAACCAGCATATACTCAAGGTGAGAGATCTATGACTTGGGGGTTGTTCAAGAAGGAATTTCTTGATCACTATTTTCCTGTGGCAATTAGACTACAAAAATAGAATGAATTCTTTGATTTGATACAAACAGAAGAGATGAGTGTGGTTCACTATGCATCATGATTTAATGCCTTGGGACAGTTTGCACCGGAGATCATGGCCAATGAAACACTTAAACTACAATGGTTTGAAAGTGGATTGCAAAGGAAAATTAAGGATCGGTTATCCTCGATGCCCTCGAAGAACTATGAAGAATCCTATACCAGGTGTCTTCACATTGAGGCAGAGATTAAGAAAAGTGATGCTGAAAGGGAGAAGAAGAGAGATCTATCTTCAGTCAAGGCCAAGGTTCAAGACCAGCGAGATCCCCAGCAGCAAAAAGGCGTCCATTGCCCAAAACTACTCCGGCAGTAGCTTCTTATGATAAAAAGAAGCTTTGTGAGACTTGTCAATGAGTACATCCTGGCGAATTTAGATGGAAGATTGGGGCTTATTTCAAGTGTGGAAAGATAGGGCATTGTATTGGGGAGTGTCCGATGATGGTTCAGGAAGCACCAAGACCTGCTATGCAATCGATCACGAGGCTAGCGGAGCAAAAGAAGTTGAATGTTAGGGTTTTTGCACTAACTCAACAGGAGGTTGAGACTACAGATGATGTGGTTACAGGTACCCTATTAATTAATTCTGTACCAATTTTGACGCTCTTTGATTGTGGTGCCACCCATTCTTTTGTATCTCAACGTTTTGCCAAAACTCTAAAATTAGCCCCTACTTCTTTAGTTGATCCTTTTCATGTGTCTATTCCTAGTGAAAAGGTTTTAGTCTCTAAGCTTGTGATGAGGGGATGTAGGGTAGAGATTGGAAATGAGGTATTAGATGCTGATCTCATCCATATTCCAATGGTGAATTTTGATATGATTCTCGGAATGGATTGGCTCTCTCACAACTATGCAATAATTGACTGCAAGAGTAAAAAGGTAAATTTTGCAATTCCAGGGAAAGACGAATTCCATTTTCTGGGAGGTTTGGAGAAGCGGGCGAGCAAGTTGAAACCAATTATATTAGTCATAAAGGCACGAAGAGATCTCCAAAGAGGATGTGAAGGTTTCTTAGCTTATGCATTGGATACTTAGAAGAAGGGGCAAACATTTGAAGACATACCAGTGGTGTGTGACTTTCCATATGTATTCCTGGAAGAATTACCAGGACTACCCCCTGAGCGTGAAGTAGAGTTCGAGATTGTTTTGATACCGGGAGCGGAACGGATTTCGAAGACTCCGTATAGAATGGCACCTGTAGAATTACGAGAATTAAAGACACAACTACAAGAATTATTGGCTATGGGATTTATACGCCCAAGTGTGTCCCCGTGGGGTGCTCCAGTTTTGTTTGTGAAGAAAAAGGATGGTAGTATCTGTATTGACTACCACGAACTTAATAAGATCATCATCAAGAATCGGTACCCATTACCTCGGATAGACGATCTCTTTAACCAGCTGAAAGGTGCTTGTGTGTTTTCCAAGATTGTCTTGCGCTCTGGATATCATCAGTTAAGAATTAAGGCAGAGGATATACCCAAAAGTGCTTTCCGGACTCATTATGGACATTATGAGTTTTTGGTCATGCCATTTGGAATGACTAATGCCTCAACAGCATTTATGGACTTGATGAACCGGGTCTTCAAGCCTCAGTTAGACAAGTTTGTAATGGTATTTATTGATAACATTTTGATATATTCATCGTTCGAAGAAAAGCATGCGGAGCATTTGGCAGTGGTTTTGCAGACCTTGCAGAAGGAGAAATTGTACGCGAAATTTAGCAAGTGTGAATTTTAGCTCAGGAGTGTTGCTTTCTTGGGTCATGTCATATCTGAAAATGGAGTAGCTGTAGATCCTAAGAAAGTAGAAGTCATTGTAAATTGGGCTAGACCAACCAATGCATCTGAAGTGAGAAGTTTCTTGGGGTTAGCTAGGTATTATTGAAAGTTTGTGGAGGATTTTTCAAAAATTTCAGGACCGTTAACTCGTCTTACCTAAAAAAAGACCAAGTTCGAGTGGAGTTTAGCATGTGAGACCAGTTTTTAGGAGTTGAAGAAAAGATTAACATCTGCACCTGTACTCACATTACTATCTGGATCGGGAGGTTTTGTAATCTATAGTGATGCATCAAAGAACGGGTTGTGTGCTAATGCAAAATGGGAAGGTTATAGCCTATGTATCAAGGCAATTAAAGCCTTATGAGCAAAATAATCCTACTCATGATCTTGAGTTAGCTGCAGTGGTTTTTGCTCTAAAGATCTGGAGGCACTACCTGTATGGAGAACCTTGTGAGGTGTTTACGGACCATTGAAGTTTGAAATATTTGTTCACCCAAAAGGAACTTAATATGCGTCAGTGGAGATGGCTAGAGTTATTTAAGGACTATAATCTGATGATCAACTATCATCCGGGGAAAGCCAATAAAGTAGCTGATGCATTGAGTAGGAAGAACAATACCCTAGCAGCTATGATCACTCATCAGAGGCAATTGATATTAGAATTTGAGAAATTGAAGATAGAAGTAGGAGGGTCTGCAAAAGGATATGTAGCAACTTTAATGTTGCAACCCACCTTGGTGGAACGTATAAAGACGACTCAAGGTATGGATGTTAGTTTAGAGAAGAAGAAGAAGAAAGTTCATGATGATCAGCAAGTAGATTTCCAAATTCATAATGACGGGAGTTTGATATTTAGAGGAAGATTATGTGTACCTGATCATCCAAGTTTAAAAGTTGAAATTTTGAAAGAAGCGCACAACTCTAAGTTGTCGATACATCCCGGGGGTACTAAAATGTATAGGGACTTGAAGAGAAACTTTTGGTGGAGCGGAATGAAGAGGGAGATAGCGGAATATATCTCTTAATGTATGGTATGTTAGCAAGTGAAGGCCGAACACCAAAAACCAGGAGGATTGCTAAAACCTTTGGAGATACCTATATAGAAATGGGAGCATATCACTATGGACTTTGTTGTTGGGTTGCCAAGATCAAGGTTGATGAAGGATACTATTTGGGTAATTGTAGATAGACTGACTAAATCCGTGCATTTCTTGTCAATGAAGGCTACAACAACAATGGATGAGTTGGCAAAGGTGTACATGGAAGAAATAGTGCGATTACATGGCATACCAGTTAGCATTGTGTCTAATAGGGATCCACGGTTTATTTCACGATTCTGGAAGAGCTTTAATAAAGCTATGGGGACTACGATAGCACTTAGTACTGCATTTCACCCACAAACTGATGGGCAATCCGAACATACGATTCAAACGTTGGAGGATATGTTGCGAGCATGTGTGATGGATTTCAAGGGTAGCTGGGTTGATCATTTAATGTTCGTAGAGTTCTCTTACAATAACAGTTACCAAACAAGTATTGGGATGGCTTCGTATGAGGCATTGTACGGGAGGAGGTGTAGGTCACCGGTGTGCTGGGATGATGTTGGTGAGAGGATAATTACTGGGCCGAAATTAGTACAAAGTACCTTGGAGAAAGTTCCATTGATCCGCGAGCGGATTAAGGCAGCGTAAGATAGACAAAAGAGTTGGGCAGATAGCAAAAGGCGACCATTGGAGTTTAAGGTGGGAGAGAAGGTGTATCTTCAAATTTCTCCTACTAAGGGGGTGATGAGATTCGGAAAGAGTGAAAAATTAAGTCTCCGTTTCGTAGGTCCTTATGAGATTCTAGAAAGAGTTGGGGAACTCGCCTATCGTTTAGCTTTACCACGGGCATTGTCTTAGGTGCATAACGTTTTCCATGTTTCTCAATTGAGGAGGTACATTTCAGATCCAAGTCATGTGTTAGAGGCTGAACCATTGGAAGTGACTGAAAACTTGTCATACGCGGAGATTCCTTTGAGGATCGTAGATCGTAAGGAGCAGGTATTGCGAAGACGTATCATTCCATATGTCAAGGTCCAGTGGACAAATCATACGCCTAGCGAAGCTACATGGGAATTGGAGGAGGACATGTGCAAGAAGTATCCATCTTTGTTTGACTCGGAAGGTACGTATAAGTTTTGAGGACGAAACTTCTGTAAGGGGGTGGAATGTAAATACCCAACCTAATTGATTATGGGTCTTGTATTTTAACCGACCCATAAAGTGATTTTTTTTTATTATGGCCCATGAGATAGCCAATAAGGTTTTAGGGGTCATGAGGGATTTAATTAAGTGGAGGGATGCGTTTGTTATTTAGTATTTTTGAAAGTTAAACCTACGCTTTAACCTAAACGTCGTTCTTTGGTTTTACCATCAATTGCCCAAGGTGATCATTAAAGGGTTTTAGACTTTGGGGAAGAAAGCTCTGACTTGCTTCAATCGTGAAGATGAATTCTTTTGGCTTCGACTATCAATTTAGTTAGAGGTTGAGGAGTAAATATTAGGAGGTTCTCTTCCTCTTTGTGTCTGGAATTCCAGATAATAAGGTTAATTGATTCATAAGGTTTAGTTCATTGGATTGATATGGGTATTGTGTGGTTTGATATTAGGGAGCGATTGTGTGGAGTAATTAGCTTGGATTGGAGATATTAATATGATTTCTGAGGTAAGTGGTTCGGGTATATTTTGTTTTTGAAATATTCTAAAATTTGTATTCTCTGTATAAAGTTGGGAATTGAGTTTGGTTATTTTCTTCTGATTTTGAGTAATACTATCATGTGTGCTATGTGTTTAATGGCTCATGGGTTAGAAAAAGTAGAGGAAGAACATGTTCTAAAATTTGTTTGTGTGACTGAAATCCCTTTTAGTCAATAAGAAATATAAGTCTGACCTCCCTGACGAGATAAATAGTCAGGACTGATATCAGTGATCCTTCTCCTAATTTGAGACTCATGAGCATTTGTTTGTTGTGTGATGAAGATATGTTAAGTTTCTCAGTTTTGATCATGATGTTGGAAAAAAAAAAAGCTTTTGAATTCCGCTATGTCTATACTGTATGTAATGTATACATACATGTTCTAGAAAGAAAAAAAAAATCGTATGAATAGATGGAACTGTTATAAAATTAGGGTAGTGTTAGAATAAAATCTTCACACTACACACTAATAAAACTCTAATTATTTTGCACAAGAATTTCTCTCTTTCTCTTCTCTCACAATTTTCTCTAATCTTTCTTTCACTAATCTTTCTTTCACAAAATAATGGTGTATTACAAGCTTAGAGAATAGCTCTATTTATAGAGCTCTAATTAGTGGAATACATCATGGCATACATCATCTTCCACTAATCTCAATTAGTGGTGTCTCCACTAAATGGTGGACATCCATAAAAATCTTCTAATAATTCACATAAATCCATAATTAGTGGAGCCTCCACTAATTAATGGAGATTCCAATAATTCATAACAGGAACTGAATTGTTTGAATTTTAATTTATTATGTTTGGATAATTTATTTATGAAGGAGGTAGATCACCTTTTCCCTAGAAAAAGGAAGGGGAAAAAAAAAAAACGAAACGAAAAGCAAGGGAAAAAAAAAGAAGAAAGATGAAATGCCACTAGCTTCTGTTGGGTCTCACTGTGTGGCAATGTTGTTTAAAAAAAAAAAAAGAGAAACAAAAGAAACCGGAAAAAAAAAAAAACCGAAAAGCGGAGGGAGTTTTGTAGAGTGCAGCTTTTCGGTTGCTGCACATGGGGACATTTGATGTTCCCACAAAAAAAAAAAAAAAAAAAAACAGCCAAAACTTGTTTTGTTTTGGACGTTGACATAGAGCATTTAGGTGGAATTTTGGGTTTTGAAGAGGGGACAAATTGTTTTCAATGACTGAGGCTAATGTAGGCCATTTCAATGGATGTGAGTCATTTAAAAAAAAAAAAGAAATTCAAATGGTTTTTATATTATTTTCTTGTATAATGGTGGATCAACTTGTTTTGTTTTAAAGATTAGATTAAATTAATTAGATTTATTTTACAATTAAATCATACTTTTATTCTATGTTATTATTTTATTGAAATGGTAGTTTTATCTTATTTAATATTAAACTAAGTTCTATATCATTTGTAAAAAAAAAAAAAAAAACTCGGTTCCATCTAATTATTGGATATTATTTGTTGTGTTTTATTGAAGGATATTATATGTAACATCCTCTTTCCCAAGAAGATGTTTGGACTACTTATTGAGCTAGTGTATCTCACTCCATTTAATATTTCACAGATTTTGATCAAAAATATGAAGAGAATTGTGGGGACGGATGGGATTAGACTACGTTTTTAGATTGATTGACTTGTTTAGAATTTTTACTTATTATGACTTTTACTTTGGTTTAGGTAGTGTTGTTCGCATAAATCTTTAGTTAAGATTAAGCAAGACATTAGTTGTATTAAATGTTTTATATTTTGTTTATGAAATTATATTTCAGGATGTATGTTTTTTTTTTTCCTTTAGAGGTGATTACTTTAATTAAAGTGATTTCTTTGAGTTAGAGGCTTAGTGTCTTCTTGGAGATGCTGCTGTATAGCGTTTCGGATACGGATTCGAATTCCATTTCATGTTCCGAATTCGGGGCATCACACTAACAGCCTTGATCATTGTACATTCCCTATCAACAAAAAAAACTTAATAATTTGATCTTTTCTTAATATATGATAGCGTTTAAAAGTGATTTTTATCAATTTAAAAACCTCGCTGCCATCATTAGGCTTGGTGAAGCCATAGTCTTCTTGATCACAAAATTTTTTACACCTCTAATGACCTTGTATTCTTCACCACTGATTCAAATCCTGAGCCCAAAATCATCTAGCCAGCCCTCTGTGAGAGGGATTAAAAAAGAGTTTAAAAAAATGATAAAAAATTGGGAGTTATCCAATTTTTTCAAAAATGAGAAAGTTAAAAAGGATGACAAGTCAAAATTGACAAAAATACTTTTCAATCCCCGCAATTGTTATCGTCCAAATTAGATAGAAAGGCAGGTTTTCATACATTTTGGAAGTTCAAGGATAAAGAAAATATGTTTAAAAGTTTGAGGAGTGATTGACATTGTTTACCCAATCAAAACTCAAATTGACCAAAATACACACAAAATTCTATTTCGGTGAAGCTTCTAATTATCGTCCAAATTAAACAGAAGGAGAATGTTGGGTACATATTGAAAAATTTAAGGGTAAATAACAAACATTTGAAAGTTCAAGGGACAAAATTAAAATAACTAAAATTTGAAAAATACTTTAAGAATTATCGACGTTCTACAAATAAATTAGATATTGCATGGAGTTTCAGGACATTGAGAATCAGTTAAAAAAATTTAAAAAAAAAGGGTCTCGGCTCATGTTTGTCCCTTGATGTACGATATCAGGTTACAACAGGCTTTGGGTTAGGCTTCCTACGTCCTATAATATTTGTTATTTAAAAAAATGAATTTATTATAATTTATCTCTATTAAAAAGGCACAAAAGGTATAAAAATTACTCAAAACTTATAAGATTTTAAGACAAAAAGTCTGATTTACTATTCATTGAAGTATCAATTTATTACTACTAGAGTTGTAGAAAAAAGACTGAAAGGAGAAGAAAAATTTTAAAATTCAAAAGGTTAAAGATAGTGAAATTCGTTGAAAATTAGTTATGTAATTGTTGAGTAATTTAATAAATAAAAAGAAAATTTAAATTAAAATAAATTATTCATTGATTTTACAAAACGATATATAATTGAAGGGAAAAAAAGTCTATTAATATATATAGTTTATTAACTATTAAGGATGCCAAACTTGTTTTTCTTTATTTTTTCACCATTTAAATTATGCAAAGAGCTCAACGGTTGAATGAAGCAGGAAAATTTGATATATTGAAATATTGTTTCCTAATTACACTAAGATTTTCAATTTCCACTAGAAATTCATTTAATTTTTGTGACGATGCCTAAATATAATAAGTACTTATATAAACGGAAAATTGCAATAAAAAAAATTGCAATTAATCAAATATTGTGAAAAGATATAAGTTACTTAATTTTTTCCCTCTTCTTCCCTCAAATTTTTTCTTCATTTTATAAGTATTCCAAAAATAATTTTCCCATATTTTTCCAAAATTAGTAGAAGAATAATAATGACAAGAAGAAAATTTATTTTCCTCAGTGATGCGAAGTCAGCGAGTGATGTTGAGGAAAATAAAATCCCTTGTTAATTACGATGAATTAATGAAGAAGGATAAGTTCGGTAAACACCGATTCGATAGAGTATAGTTACCGATGAATTAGCGACGCAATAAAATTTCGAGGGCATGAAATTAATAAAGTTGTCGGTAATCCTTATACATTTGCAAAGTATTTCTATCGGTAAGTTAATTAACAATTGTTAATAAGCTACTTACGGATTAGTGACGTCCTAACGAATTCTAAGAGAGTGAAATTAGTAAATCCGTCAGTAACTTATAAGGGATTTTTATCGGTCATTTATTGACAATTATTGATAAATTGTCATCACTTGAAAATTTCTCGGTAATTATTGAGGGATTAGCGAAGATTTATTGACAAAACTCTCATTAATCTATTGTTGTTTGCAAGGGATTTAGTGTCTGATTTTTTTCTTTCATTTTTTTTTGAAAATTCCCTTGGTAATCCCTTACAATTGCCGTGGGATTACAAAGGGATTTGTTATTTCTTTTTATTAGACTGTCGGTAATTCCTGGCTGTTTTCAAGGGACTAGCATGGGATTGTTTCTTTTTTATTTTTTGAGAATCCCTCGGTAATCCCTTGGAATTACCGAGGTATTAACAAGGGACATTTTCTCTTCCCTTTTTGATCCCTCTGTAATCCCTTGCAATGAGCGAGGGATTACGGATGGCTTATCCCAATTTCGTTAAAATGTTAAGAAAGCCTCTTGGAATTCCTTAGTAATCCCTCGCTTAATTTTTTTTTTAAAATTTAAATTATTGATTTTAAAAATTAAATTTAATCCTTAGATTTAATAGTATAAATTAATAAATTAAACAATACATAAATAACTTATTAAACAATACATAAATAAATACAATCACAATAAAAAGTTATACAATACAATGTACAAATTCATAATATTTATTAAAAATATACATAAATCCATATAAACAACTCATTTGGCTATGGTAGGAGGAGCGCGAGCGGAAGGTGGTGGGAGAGGAACCTTCGGGTTAGGGGGGAAAGGATGAGGATCCAGTGGGCTAATGGTCAAGTTAACGTTATTGTTCTCAGCATTATCCTTGTCAATCTCTGACATAGTGCTTATGGAAGGCAGAGGTATATTTAAAGTCTCTGACACTCCTATTAACTGCTCTCTCAAGGTCTCGTTCTCGCTCCGAATTGTTTCCATTCTCTTCTTGAATTTCTGCGTTAGCCTACCTAACTTCTTTTACTACCACCGTGACTTGTCCCTCAACGTCATTAGCATTAGTTGTAGGAGCAGAAGTAGCTGAGGGAGAAGAAATATTGGGTTGCTCTAATCTCTCTGCTTGACACAAGAAGACTCTAATCCCAACCTGTATATATGACTCTTCTTGAATCTGCCCTCAACCTCTACGAAAATAGCCTGATCATCTGAGAAGTTAGGTTGGCTCATAGAACCAGAGGATGAGTTAGGCTGGAAGTAGCGAGCTCTGATCGCTTCTACATTTTCCTAAAATTGGACATTCAAACATAAAATTTAGGCTAACAAAAAAAAAAAAAAATCATATGTAACGAAGTTAAACATTAAATTTTAATAGTCTTTACCATATTTTGTCTTGAGCAATCTGCAACAAATTAACTCACTCTTCTTGGGGCCAGTCTGAAATATATAAGTGTTTTTTAAAATATCCATATACGTAAATTTGTCTCCAACATCTTTATGCTGCATTTAGACACCCCAGAGAAAAAAAGAATATAATTCTTCTATATCAATAAAGAAAAGAAATGATCTTAAAATTTACTAATTATCTACACATACCATCCGAAATCTCGTACTTCATGAAGGATATAGAGCCTTTTGTGTGAGATGACCCACCGTGGGATTTGTTCTTCCTTGTAGCTGAAGAGACATTCCACGATCTATCGGAACCTCATTGTTGCTGCAGAGTAGCTTAATGCTCTGTTGAAATCCACAGGGCACAACTAGTGGCGTACTTTCTACGAGAACTTGTTGGATTGCCTGAAATTTTAAACCTGCACTTCTCCCAATTCTTTTGGATCCGCGCACTATGCTCATCCCACCAATGGTATTTATTCTACGAATATTCAAATACACTAAAATGAAGCCAAAAGAATTAACAACCAATTACTCCCTCCATTTCAAAATATTTGTTTATGAAACTTTTTGTACACAAATTAAGAGTGTTGAAAATAATATAATAATTTAGATAAAGTTCTTATTCTACCCATATTAAAAATACTATAACTATTGGTTAGTGAAAATTCTCAAAAAGAAAGATGAAAGAAGAGTTTTGGAAAGTTGTGTAGTTGATTTGGAATAAATAGGGGTACAATAGAAAAAAACTAATCATTAGTTCTAGAAATATGTACATGAACAAGTATTTTGAAACAAAACAAAAAAATTTCATGAACAAGTATTTTGAAATGAAGGGAGTATTAAATTAATATATAAAGCATTAATTAAAAAATTAATTAACGAGAATGTCTAGAACCAAGCCTCCCTTACATCCGAAGGAACGTTGAGAAAGTATCCTGCGCTCCAAGATAATGTTGTTGGAAGATATTAAAAATCTCCCTAATGACTGGCACTGATATTAAAGTACATTCGTAATGTAATAAATTTATGCAAAATCATCACATTCTTTATAAAAATTAATTATATAAAAATATTATCTTATGACAAACTTAGCCAATTGTAATGAAAAATACAATCCAAAAATAATTTGGCAGCATTTTTCTTGAATATATGAAGTTTAACAGGCACTAAGCCACACACATATAAATAAAACATCAACCTATCCCGAAATATCCTCTGCTAAAAACAAATCTTCATATTAAATTTAAAAAATGCACATAATGTGGAAAACAGAAGTGTCTGCAGCTGAACACTCAAACAAGTGGCCTACAAACCACTCAATTAAACTAAGAAAATGACAGAAGTTTTCTTATGAAATGAGCAGAATAATTTATTCAATATAAACAGACTAGATGATGCTGTGAAGATAATATTATTTAATATATTCAATGCCTTTATATAGGCATAGCTTACAACGGATAGTCTCCACTCCACTAGCTAACAAACCCACTAACCACAACTCCTAAAGACTAGGACTAATATAACAAAGCCGCAGACTTGGTAAAATGAATAACAAAGCTAAATAAATCACGTGTTAGTGTATCCATGTGCTGGTGTTGCTGTATTCAATACTCCCCCTCAACATCAGCTTCCATTCTTTTCATCATACCAAGTTGATAGCAGAGATTTTCAAACTTGTTGCCACCCAGGCTTTTCGTAAACAAATCTGCAACTTGATTTTCTGTTCTAACATGTTCCAACTTAACTTCTTCTTGCAAGACTTTTTCTCTGATAAAATGATGATGCACCTCCACATGCTTAGTTCTAGCATGAAAAATAGGATTCTCCACCAACTGAATTGCCGACAAGTTGTCACAGTACAACAGAACACCACACTCTATTGACTGATGCAAATCCTTTAGTAATTGTACAAGCCAAGTGCTTTCTTGAGCTGCCATTGCCGCTGCTCGGTACTCCGCTTCTGTAGTTGATAAAGACACCGTTGGTTGTCTTTTGCTACACCAAGAAACTGCTCCAGACCCTAGCATAAAAACATACCCGGTGGTTGAACGTCGAGTGTCATGATCACCTGCATAGTCAGCATCACAATAGCCATTTAGCTTGCATTCTCCACCTTTTTTGTACAAAATTTCATAGCCAAGTGTACTCTTCACATATCTTAGGATTCGCCGAACTGCTTCCAAATGAGGCTTCTTTGGATTTTGCATATAACGACTCATCACACCAACTGCAAAAGAAATATATGGTCTTGTTAAAGTTAAGTAGATAAGACTACCTACCAATTGTCGATACATCACAGCATCTTCTAAATCTTTTCCTTCATGAGCACATATTTTGGTGTTTGATTCCATCGGCGTCGAGATTGGCTTGCACTTAAGCATTCCAAACTTTTTCAACAAATCTTTGGAATACTTTTGTTGATGGAGAAATATTCCTTCATGAGTATAATCAACCTTTAGACCAAGAAAATGCTTGAGCTGTCCAAGTTCTTTCATTTGAAAGCGGACTGATAAATTCTCCTTTGTTCGGATGATTTCATCTTCATAATCTCCTGTGATGATTAAATCATCCACGTATACTAGCACAATAGCTAGCTTTCCTTCCTTGGCTTTGACAAACAAGCTGGAATCCGCAAATGTCACTAAATAACCACTGTGAGTAAGAAATTCAGCAATCTTACCATACCATGCCCTTGGTGCTTGTTTTAAACCATAAAGTGCCTTTCGAAGTTTACATACATACTTAGGATGATCTTGACTTTGAAATCCTATTGGTTGATCCATGTAGATTTCTCGATCCAGCTCCCCATGCAAAAAGGCATTCTTCACGTCCATCTGCGACAAGTTCCAACTTTTGCTAGCTGCAAGTGCTAGTATGACTCGTACAGTTGTAAGCTTTGCAACTGGACTAAATGTTTCATCATAATCTAGTCCATATTGTTGAGAGAATCCTCGAGCTACCAAACGAGCATTGTGCCTATCTATTGATCCATCTGTACGGCGCTTTATCTTGTACACCCACTTGCAAGAAATAGACTTCATATCTTTTGGCTTTGGCACAAGCTCCCATGTCTGATTTCGTTCTAGTGCCACAATTTCCTCTTCCATAGCTTTAATCCACTCAGGATTTTGAGATGCTTCCTTAAATGTCTCTGGCTTTTTTGTTTTTGTTTCTTCTACTATAGCAGCATTAGTATACTTGGGGTTTAGCTTTCTAGCTCTTGTTGATCTTCTGAGTATAGCTGGTGAATCTATTTCACTTGGCTCAGCTTCTTCACTAGACCTTTGGTACACACCTGTTTGCCAAGGATTTTGAGCGATGCCTTCTTCACCATCTCCATCATTGTTTGCAACTTTAGTTTCATCTAAACTCAACTGAATTTGAGAGGTTTCCATCATCTCCTTAAAAGCATCGGAGTTTGGTAGTACTTCTTTGTCTGAGGACCACCATGAGGAAGCTTCATCAAACACCACATTTTGGGATGTGTAGCATTTCCCGGTTGTTGGATCACAGCATCGCCACCCTTTTCTTTGATTGTCATATCCTACAAAAATACACTTAACAACCTTTTTTTCCATCTTGCTACGTAAATGATTAGGTACAAATACATAGCATATACATCCAAAAACTCGAAAATGACCAACAGTAGGCTTTAGGTTCCATATTTTTTCAAAAGGTGAGAAAAAACATAACCTTTGTTGAGGAAGCCTATTGATCACAAAAGCTGTAGTCTTCATTGCTTCTGCCCAAAATCGTCTTGGAACATTCTTTGCATGAAGCATACTTCGGCACACTTTTGCTAGGTGCCTATTCTTTCTTTCTGCAACGCCATTTTGTTGCGGAGTGCTGGGACATGTGAATTGATGGCGTATTTTGCATTTTCGAAGGAAATCTTTGAATTCATCAGAGGTGTATTCTCCTCCATTGTTAGTGCGTAGACAACAAACTCTTTTATCAACCTCCGCTTCTACTTCCTCTTTGAACTCTTTGAACTTTGAAAGAGTTTCAGATTTTTCCTTCATAAAATAAATCCACACATACCTTGAGAAATCATCAATGAAGGTCACAATATACTTCATTCCAGCAATGGAAGCTCGCTTAACTGGTTCGAACACATCAGAGTGAATCAACTCTAATGGTTCATTTGCTTTAAATTTGGACTCTTCATACGGCAATTGGTGTGCTTTTCCATATTGGCATCCTCCGCATACAGTGTCTGTTCTTACTTCAAGTTGTGGAAGTCCCTTGAGCATTGACTTCTTCATTATCACATTTAGCTTGGAATAGTTAATGTGACTTAGCCGCATATGCCATAAGTCTGCTATCTCATTCCTTCTTGTTTTGTCTACATATGCAGTTTCTGCAGACAACACGTAGACTGACTCCAATCTTTGTCCCTTCATCACAGGCTCTTCTATAATCTCTAGATCCTGATATACCTTAACATCTTGTGGACTAAACAAAACAAAATGGCCAGATGATGTTAATTGAGCTACAGAAAGAAGATTTTTCTGCATACCTGGGACATGATAGACATTTTGGAGTGGCACCTCGGCATCACTGCATTGAGGAGAGACTACCGTATTACCGATGCGAGCTATTGGTAACTTGGAGTTGTTTACTGTCACCACTATCCGGCTTCCCTTGTACTCTAACAAGTTTTGCAGCTTTTCTTTATCACCAGTCATATGGTTTGAACAACCCGAGTCAACAATCTAATCATTCTTATAATCAATTTGATTACATGTTGTTGCTGTAAAAGCTAGTTCCTCTTCATCCGCAGCAAAGAGTGCCTCAGCATCCCACTCATCTTCACTTTTGGAAGTTGCAGCGTTACTCTCCACAACTTTCTTCTTTGACCAGCAATCTTTTGCCTTATGACCTTTCTTTTTGCAATTGTGGCACTTTCCATCAAACTTCTGACCATTGCCATGGTTCTTAAAACCTCCCCCTACACGAACACTCCATTCACTTTGATGACTCCTTGCCTTGTCATAATTCTTTATGGATCCACCGGTAGCATGTTGCTTGAAATTCCACTTGCCTTTATTGGCATAGAGTGCCTCTTCTTCATTCTTCATCGAGACTCCTCCCATTTGCTTTACTAAAGCTTCCTGACTAGCAAGCAAATTTTCAAATACTACAAGTGATGGCTGGGTTTCCCATCCTTGTATGGCAGCAACAAAACTTCTGAATTCTGGCTTCAAACCATGGATAATGATCCGCTTCATTCTGGTATCACCAATAGAAGCCTCTGGATCCAACTACGAAATTTCTTGGCATAAAGTTTTCACTTTATGGAAGTATTGCGTGATCGTCATGTTGCGTTGTGCTACTGACAACAACTCACTCTCTAAGAGTTGGAGTTTCGTATCATTCTTCTTAGAGAACAGCTTGGCTAATGCATCCCAAGCTTCTTTGGGAGTTTTGGCATCTCGGATATGCTCCAACACATCCTCTTCAACCGTTATCTTTAGATTGAACATGGCTTTTCCAGCTTTAATCTTCCATTTCTGGAGCGTTCCATTCCCATCTTCAACCTCCCACAAATCCTGGCCTTGCATATAAGACGTCATGCAAGTAGACCAAGAATTATAGTTCTGGTTGTTAAGCTTCTTGATTCCGCCGATGACCTGAAGATCGCCCATCTTAGCAATAAAATAAAAACACACTGAATGCCACGAACCAGGCTTTGATACCAAATGTGGAAAATAGAAGTGTCTGCAGCTGAACACTAAAACAAGTGGCCGACAAACCACTCAATTGAACTAAGAAAATGACAGAAGTTTTCTTATTAAATGAGCAGAATAATTTATTCAATATAAACAGACTAGATGATACTGTGAAGATAATATTATTTAATGTATTCAATGCCTTTATATAGGCATAGCTTACAACGGATAGTCTCCACTCCTCTAGCTAACAAACCCACTAACCACAGCTCCTAAAGACTAGGACTAATATAACAAAGCCGCAGACTCGGTAAAATGAATAACAAAGCTAAATAAATCACGTGTTAGTGTATCCATGAGCTGGTGTTGCTGTATTCAATACATAATGAGCATCATTGAGTAATACACAAAAAGATCACCGTCTAGGCCTCCTGGGACTACAACCAAGATTCATTATCATACATTATATTTAAATATAACATTATTAAATTACCTATATTTATATAATTGAAGCCAAAAGAAATTCTTCTGCTCTAGAGAGTTGATGAAGATTACTAGCCCAAAAGTGATACACAGATCTTGTTAAGTTCTTTACTATTTTGAGACAACAACACTAGGCATTAATCAAAGGAAAATTCTTGTAAAATAAGTACTTCAATCTCTAATCTACATCAAACAAAAGTTAGCCAAAAACCCTAACATCTTCCTTGGTTTGAATTTTTTTTAAAAGGTACATAAAGATGCTTAATATGTATAACTTGGACTTTATCAAGCTTGAAATACTTATGAGTTAGTAACAGGCTCAATCAAGAGCCGCGAATCTAGATTGCATGACCCTTCTTGAGTAGATGCTGCTAATGAGGGTACTATCTCGCCTGTGCTAGCCTCCGACAGAAAGGTGTCTATGTTGGGGGAAGTAGTAAGCGGAACCAATAAATGAGGTGCTGATCGGAGAAGGTGTCTGTTCGTCGCCGCATAGAATCTAGAGATCTAGACCTATCGGATGCCATATCTATAAAACGTGAAGAAATATGCAAATCAGCTTAATGATTGAATAATAAAAATGAACTTAAGACATTAAAATATAGAACTCATGGCAAGTTAAATGATTCATTAGTTTAAAATATAGAACTCAATCACACGTTTAATGATTCACATGACAAGTTAAATGAATTACTAATTTAAAAAATAGAACCATGACAAGTTGGAAGATTCTCTAATCGGGGCTCATCCCGCCTATTTTGATTCTTCTTCATTGGATATTTTATCCTCTTTATCAATGTCGGTACACTTAAAAGGTAACTCTTCATGGATATCGACTACTTCTCTCTCTCTAGATTCATGTGCTAGGAGGTTAATGTTATTATCTATTATAGTTATATGGATTGCCTTATTCTCAATAACTTCTTCTTGATATGGTCGATCTATAACATATGAATCTATTATGTGTCGGGCCTTAGATTTGCACATAGCTAACCAATCTGACTTTGCCCTTTTACTAACTAGGTATGAGGCATAATACACTGGAGTTACTTACTGGGTTAAGATAAAAGGATAAAATTTTAAATAACTCCATTTACAATTTATATCAATAAGTTTGAATTGAGAATGAACTTTACTCCTAGATTTGGCGTCGGGTCAATCCAGTCACACGTAAATAGAACAATCTTTTGGACTGAATTTTCAACAAATTGAACTTCAACAACTTCTCTCAACATTCTGTAATAATCTCCTTCACTAACAGTGTCACCAACACTGCATTTAACATAAACTCCACTATTGTCTTCCTCCCCTCCTCCCCTAAATGTATAATCAAGTGTGTGAAACTTATAGCCATTTATAAGGTACCTATGAAATTACTTGACTTGTCTCAATGGCCCAAATGCCAAGTTACATAAATTCATGTTGGTCACTTGATTATGTGGATCATGCACCTAGACAAGTTCACAATTTTCTATATAAGTAGACAAGAGTATGCGATTACTATGATAAATAAAACTCACAACTTTAACTCACACAATCCTTAAACCAATATGCAAACTCGTTCTCCATTCTCTTTTCAATGTCAAAATCCATTATATTCAACACTGCAGTTTGTCTTTGAATATCCTATCTCATTATAACCATAACAAGAGTTAAATTTTCTTTTATGTGAAGTCTTTCCATGGCACCAACGTAAATTTATATATATTGAAAATTTCCTTAACAAAGAAAAGATGCGTACATTATATAAGGTTAAACCTTTCACAGTTTAACAAAATGTAATTTGTTACTACTTTAAATTCATCATTTGAAAGAAACTTTTTATGCATTTTTTCAAAGACGCGTCCAGAAACATTACATTTTGATAATGTATCTTCCTACAAGTTGGCCCCTATATCACTTTCATCATTATGAGCTACCGCTGTGTGTCTAGTTTCAACATGTAGCTCAAAATAATATGAGAAAAAGGTAGATACTTTCTCAACTAAGTAAGTATTACAAATTGATCCCTCAACTCTTGCCTTATTTTTAACCATCACATTTAATTGATATAAGGACATATACATCATCCAAAATATTGATAATTAATTATAGTTAGATTTCAAATTTAATTTCTAAATATGCAAAAATCCTAATTAGAGAATATACCTCTCGAAAGAATACATCTATCTATATTGCACTGGTCCATCAACTCTTGCCACCATTAGAAAATAAGCAATCAACCACGAAAATCAGCCATGGAATATAGGCGTATGAGATTACCCATATAACGGCTACATTTTAGCAATAGAATGAAAGACGTTGGTAATTCATGAAGGAATTGAAAACTTACAAGCATGCTTCAACCGTGGATATTAATGGAGAAACAAACATTATATCAGTATTGGAGCAGCATGGTGGGCTTGAAACATACCTCTTGGAGCCTTAAAAACTTGAAGAACATGGTTAAATAGCTTGAAGCTCAAGAACAGCTTCCTTCCTTCAACGTGAGATGAAGCTCCAATGCCATCATAGTCCAGTTCTTCCTCTGGTTTTCTTCCTCCGGTAGAATGCTTGCTTTTCAGTTCACGGAATATTCCACTGCCTAATTTTCTATTGGTGAGCACACAATGGGATGGAGAAGATGATCGGTTGTTTTTGCTCACTGGCTCTCCTCTCCAACTCTCTGTTTTTTTCATCATATGGCTTCTTATGGTTAATAATACCAAAAGCCAGTAAACAGAAAACCATAAGCTAGAAGGAGAAAAGGCACGAGAGAGACAGAGAACCTTTCATTTTTTTTCTTTTTCATTTATTTTATTTTTTCCACACAGAAAGCCAAGAGTCATGAAACCAAAAATAATTATTTTGATAAAAATAATATTTCCGGGATTTAATACCTGAATATTATTAACAAAATAAATTTTAGCTTCACCCTAAACTCTTCTAAACTGTGTCTGAAAAAATCCTATGGTCCAGGTTATTGGGCCAAAATAATATTTATTAAAATATTAAAATTATTGGGCCAACCTAAATGAACTAAAATTTAATTATAATTTAATTATTTATTTCTTAGAATTTAAATAAATAAATAGCCCAATAAATAATTAAGTAATAATTATTTTCCTCTAGTTTAAGTCCCGATTAATTTTCTAATTATCCAAACTGGACTCAGGTCCTGAATAATTAATTAACCCATTAAACCAGATAATAAATTTCTCTCCATTTATTTTATTCCAATCCAATAATAAATTAGACTTCCCGAATAAAATAAAACTCTCTCAATTGAGATCATTTTCTCAACCTAAAAATTAATTAGGACTTACAGGCTATTCCGAGGACTAAAAAGACACATCGCCTTAGCTACTAAAATGACCAAAATACCCCTACTATATAAATAGATGTATTTTGCATTTTAAATATTTCCTAATATCACCATAAGAAAATATTGACCCCAAGGACAGTGCTACATTAGCAGAGTCTTCGACTTACAAGTGAAATAACTAAAATACCCCTCTACACATCGCCGTACATTTAGAGAGGAAGAAGTGTACTAACACATCTCTAAAGACATCTACCATCCTTAGGCCTCTAGTCCAATGATCCACGACTTCCTGGACTGTTTCCGCTTTCCAAGGGAGCGACCCTAAAGTAAACATCCAAGTCACGTTTCCCAGGGCCCTGGATATTTAGATCATCTGGACAACCACAAGGGACGATATAGTGTAGAAACTATCTTGTACAAGTCTTCTTAACTAATTAGTCATACATACCCAACATACAAGTATATTGGCTCTCCGATAGAACCTCAACTATAGTATATCGAAGCATATGCTTCCAGCTTCGCTAGACCACCAACTCATACTCAAGTCATAAAGAACTAGTCCACATTGTAGCGGTAGTAGTCTAGGTTTCTACCATATAGTACTTTTTAGAAACCACTACTACAGGTCCTATTCTACGTATTCGAAATACGCTTATGTCATGAAGTGAGTGGATTACTCACTGGCTAAAGGTAAGCCATTCCCTACTTGGAATTCATAACATAATAACCTAAATATGATGAGATTCCCATTCTCATCAATCGGTTAAGAACAACTGTTTATGTGTTTAAATAACCCATGATCCATACCTTACTGTGAAAGACCTCCATTCACATGGATCACTTATTTACACACAATGGATCTGTTCCAAACGAAAATTGTACACAAATGAAGAAAATTATTTCACAAACGATTTTCGAAAATAAATTCTTTTATTAACATATTCGACATTTTCATTAGAAAACTAGTCTAAGAGGGCATATTCCCAACAATTCATTGCTGATCTGTGGGAGAATAAGTTTTTACATTATTGAAATTTGTCAATAAAATATCCGTGGGTGATTCTAGGTGATTACCCACGAATCACCCACGATTTTTTTTAATAAAAAAATTCATTATATTTATGAAAATATTTCATGGTTGATTCGCAGCTGACTTATTATGAATCAGCTATGGTCTAAATTTAATTATATTTATGAAACAATCTGTAACCGATGCGCGGTTGATCACCTGCGAATTAGTCAAGATCAATTTTCAAATTTCCATTAAATTTATGAAAATTATTCGTAGTCAATCCGTAAGAGAGCTGCTACGAATTAGCCACAGAATTTTTTTAAAAAAAAATTTAATAGATTCTAAAATATAATCAAGTACTCACCCATGGATTGGCCACAATTTTTTTTTTTTAAAAACCATTATATTTATGAAAAATTTTCATGGCTGATTTGCAACTGATTTGCACTAGAAGAAAAATGCAAATAGTAACGGCAAACTTTCCATCTCTAATTTATGACGTAATAAAACAACAACAAAGGGTTGACCATCCATGGCAATGCGGTGGCTATTTAGAGACGGCCACTAATCCCGTCGCAAATTAACAATGGTAGTCCAAAATTCAAAAATAAAAATAGATATATATTTTTATTTTCCAATGAACCATCACTAATTTGTAGCTAAATTGCAACGGTTTACACAACCTTTCTAATTATATATTAACACTAATTAATTATAATGCTGCCATAAAACCATAGCTAATTAGCGATGGTGGTCCAAAATTCAAAAATAAAAAAAAAATATTTTTATTTTTCAACAAGCGGTTGCTAATCCGTAACTAAATTGTGATGGTTTAGTGACGACCTTTGTAATTATACATTAACACGAATTAATTGTAGTACCGTCACAAAGTCGTAGCTAATTAGCGACGATTGTCAAAAATTCAAAAATAAAAATATATTTTTTAAAAATTTTCAACGAGTTATCACTAATCCGTAGCTAAATTGCGAAGGTTTTGCGATGGTACCCTAATCTGTAGCAATTTGCCGTCACTATTTAGTGACGGTACCCTAATGCCTCGTAAATTCGTCGCTAATCTACGATGACTTAGCTTTGATACCCTAAGTCGTAGCAATTCCATTGCTAATCTATAGCTAAATTTGTGAACAAACTATTTTTTTTTTAAAATTTCCATACATAATCTCATTTTGATATTTTTTTCATTTACCGAATTTTTCATAAAGTATATATTGACAAATATATTTAAAATTCATGATGAACTTGTCTATGTGAAACTATTTTTTTTTTTTAAAAAGTCTTAAAGTTTTATTTCACATATATGTGGATATGTGTATATTTATAATATATGAATTTTATTTTATATACATTGCAAATATATACTGTTAGATATGTTATATGTGTATAGTAATAGTATATAATTTTTACAATATTAAATTGATATATACACACTAATATATACACACACACACACACATATATAGGTTTGTATATAATAAGTATCTAAAGTGATTATCTGTATAGTATAGATATGTACTATACTAGTATCTAAAGTTTAGATGTGAATTTTTATTTTATTAAATTGATTAGTAGAATTCGCAAAAAAAATTTATTAACTAGAATATATTTAAATATATATAATATAAATATGATATATTATTAAGTATAATATATAACATATAAACTATTATATACAATAAATTATAACATACAATAATTAGATCTCTAATACTCGTACAACATAAAATATGTTATAATGTATTAATTTTCAAAAGATAATTGTATAAATAATATAACTACTTATTGTATTGTATAACTTTATTTTTTATTAATTAAAAGAATTTATGGTATATAATTAATATAAGGAAAAATTATCATAAGAACAATCATGGCTTAGTGGAAGAGCACATGCTCCCCATGAACCTGCATCCAGCAAATATCTTGATTATTAGTGAGGAAAATAGCGATGGGGCATTCGGGTTGGGTCGGCTCGGGTGACCCCGGGTCAGGTTGGGGGTTGGCTTGGTTGGGTCGGGTCAGTTCCCAGTCGACTAATTAATTATTTTTAAAAATTAAAATTTTAGTTACCGTTGCTAATCCTTCGTTAAAGGACCGTTGCAAAATGATATAGATATAATTATAAACTTAATGACAATGCTAAAACGTTGTCGCTATACGGATATAATTATACACTTAATTACAATATCATTAATTAAAACAGCCATAGCAAATCTGTCGCTAAAAACTTGTTGACTTTTGCTTGCCGTGTCGTTCCTCGTCGCAAAACCATCACTATTAGTGACGGCTATGCCCTTCGTCACTATTGGTGAGGGCCATATTTGCTACGGCCATGTGTCGTCGCTAATTTGCATTTTTCTTGTAGTATTACTACGAATCAGCCACAATTGTTTTTCTAAATTTAATTATATTTATGAAAAAAATATATGTGGCTGATTCATGTCTAATCGCTTGTGAATTAGTCATGAAAAAACTTTCAGTTTTCATTGAATTTATGAAAATTATTCGTACTCAATCCATAGGAGTTCGTCTATGAATCAACCACGGAAATATTTTGAAAATATAATAGATTCTAAAATATAATCGTGGACTCTCCCACAAATCAGCCATGAAACATTTTCATAAATTTCATTATGTTTATGAAAATGTTTCATGGCTGATTCGCAGTTGAGTTGCTACGAATTAGCCACGGTTGCTACGATTCACAGCTAAGGTGGACAATTTTTGGTAACAAAGAAAGAATGATTAATTAATTTGAGATATTGTGCTAGGACCAAAGATAATAAAATTTGTTTGTCTATTTTTTGAATTATATATATATGCAACCACGAAAGCAGAAGCCAACTTGGTTTTGGTCATATGTGTAGACTTTCATTTTTAATGTTGTTGGATTGGAATGGTGCAACATCTCTTTTGACTAGTTCTTTTTTTTTTTTTTTTTTCACGTTTGATCACTATTTGATCTCTGAGTAGGAATGATAAATGATTTCACTTGAAGTATTTAACTGTTTAGATAGATTGAGCATCCATTTGATGAATACTAAACATATAAATTTATAATCGAATAAAAAATTAAAGACTTAATGCTGCATAATTTAAATACTTAAATTGTATAATAAGTTATAAACATTACTTACCCTAAATATTTAAATTGATTTAACGGCTTAAAGAAAACATATTTTCGTTGGAAGCATCGATACATTCTTTCTTCATACAAGCTACAATGAAAACAAGTATATAGCTATTTCTCCCTGCCTCTATAGTTACAGGTTTATATGCCCAAGGATTTAGCTTTTGCTTGTCTTGCTTCGGAAAGTAAGTCAATAGATTGAATTATATAAATCTATATCCTCATTTAATTTTCATTATTTTTTTGTGTGTTTATGTATGAATATTTTGGAAATTAGTTTAAAGTTTCCTTTTAAACTTTTAAATTTATCTCAATAGATTTTATTAACCTAAGTGAAATAGGTGACTTATAGTCAAGTGAAATGAATGGAGATAGAAGTTGGATGTATAGTCGACTCCTCTCGGGTCGTCAAGGCATAACAAAAGAGTTTACACAAGGACTCAACGAATTCGTGTGAGTTGCATGTGCGCAACCACAATTCATCTGTATAGCAACAATAAGGTGTCCTTGTTCTCGGTGCAAGCTTCTTAAATTCCAAAATCATAAAACCTGCCATGTTCACCTTCTAGACAAAAGTTTTATATTAAATTATTTTACGTAGACGTCCCATGGAGAAGATTACATAACCTATGACTCAGTACTTCCTCCTGCAGTATTGGACCATTATGAAACCACAAATAGGTATCGAGAAATGATATATCGAATTGTAAGTATTGAATAAATTTTAGATTTTTGAATACTTAGTAAGTTAACTTGTAAAGTTCAATTTCACAAATTTATTGCAGACAACAAAGAATGGTGGTGTTCCATCGAATAGTATTAAACTTCACAGAAAGTTACATCAACATGATGTTGAAGGGAGAAAGGAGTTCATCATACCATATCATCGAGATCTTCATGTACTATAGTAATATTTCTCTTGATTACATATTTTTAGTAGAATTAGTGTTGTTTTTTCTTCTAAAATCTTGTCTCAATTTTTAAGAACGAGCTATTGAGATTGTTGAGGAGGCAGAGACACAGGTCTATTCTATAGCATCGACAGATGGTGAATATGGTAGTGCTACTGAGTCTCCAGTGATTGATTATGATAGCATCATGCTTATAGCTGTTGGAGGTGTAAAAAAAGGGCATATCTCTGGTATTGGTTCAGCATCTCAGCCTATCTTGAGTGCAAGATCAGGAGGTAGCACTTCTACAGGGAGTACATATTTTGATCACAGTATCCTTTAGTAGTTGCACAAGGATTATGCTCGAAAAATGCAAGAGATGCAAGTAAATCATGATCAACAAATGTCACATCAGGAGCAACCCATACTTGAGACTCATACATTATTTATATATTCACACGCACGCACGCACACATACACACACGCGCGCGCACACACACACACAAAATTTATATATACATAATAACATAGAACTACAAGAAAACACGGTATTAGCAACGACTATTAGCGAATGATAAAATGCCGTTGCTAATAAACGAGAATTTTGCGAGGGTGAGTAAAGAGAGGGACAATTACCGAGAAGTTGACCAGCCGTAACGAAACTCTCATAAATAGTGCCAGATTAATGAGGGTTTAGTAAACCCTCACTAATTTTAGCTATAGTTGTCAATTTTTTATCTTTTTTTTTTTTGAAATTTTGGGATAAAATTGCCATTGCTAAGCCCTTGGTAATTACTGAGGGTTTAGCTACGATCACAAATTTTTTTTCCAAAATTTTTTTTGAAATATTATTAGTGAGAGTTTAGCTATGGCCATAATTTATTTTTCAAAAAGAATTTATTGAAGTTTTATGATAAAGGACCGTAGCTAGGCCCTCGGTAATTAGCGAGGGTTTAGTTATGGCAAAAAATATTTCTCCAAAAATATTTTTTAATATTAGGATATAGAGGCCGTAGCTACACTATCGTTAATTACCGAGGGCCTAGTTACCACAATAAATTTTTTCTCAAAAAGAATTTATTGGCATTTTAAGATAAAGCGCCATAGCTAAGCTCTTGCTATTTAGCGAGAGTTTAGCTACAACCGTAAATGTTTTCTCAAAAAAATATTTTGAAATATTATGGTTAAATGATCGTAGCAAAACCCACGCTAATTAGCGAGGGAATAACTACATATATTAGGGTATGATCGCTACGTAGCGACGGTATAGATATGGTACCCTTAGCCATTGCTGAACTGTCACTACAAGAAAAATATCAAATTAGCGATGGATTTTTGGGATGGCCTCTAACCCGTCGCTAATTTGCAATGGAACAGCAATGGAAGCAAAAATTTTGAAAATAAATTTATTTTTTAAAATTTCTATTGCTAATCCGTCGGTAATTGCAATGAATTAGCGATGGAAATCTAGCCCTTGCAAATCCGTTGCAAATTTGTGATGGATTTGCGACGGCCATCTAAAATTTAAAAATAAATTAATTTTTTAAAATTGAAAAAAATACCCTCGCAAATCCAACGCAAATTTGTGAGGAATTTGCGATGGCCATCTCAAATTAAAAAATAAATTTATTTTTTTAAAATTTAAAAACAAGCCCTCACAAATCCGCTGCAAATTGCGAGGGATTTGCGACGGCAATGTAAAATTTAAAAATAAATTTATTTTTTAAAATTAGAAAATGAGCCGTGGCAAATACGTTGCCATTTGCGACGGCCATCTAAAATTAAAAAATAAATTTATTTTTTTAAAATTAAAAAAAACCCTCGCAAATCTGTTGCACATTTGTGAGGGATTTGTGATGGCCATCTAAAATTAAAAAATAAATTTATTTTTTTAAAATTAAAAAAAAAACCATTGCAAATCTGTCGCAATTTGCCAGGGATTTACGACGACCATTCAAAATTTTAAAAAAAATTAATTTTTTTTTAAATTAAAAAAAATGCCCTCGCAAATCCATCACAAATATTGGAGGGATTTGCAACGATCATCCAAAATTAAAAACTAAATTCATTTTTTTTAAAATGGAAAAAAAAGCATTGCGACGGATTTGCGACGATCATCTAAAATTAAAAAATAAATTTATTTTTTTAGAATTAAAAAAAAGCCCTCACAAATCCGTCACAAATTTGCGAGGGATTTGTGATGGTTATTCAAAATTTAAAATAAATTAATTTTTTTAAAATAAAAAAATGCCCTCACAAATCCGTCTCAAATTTGCGAGGGATTTGCGATGGCCATTCAAAATTTAAAAATAAATTATTTTTTTTTAAAATAAAAAAATTAAAGTCGCAAATTTGCGACGAATTTTTGATGGCTTTCTAAAATTAAAAAATAAATTTATTTTTTTAAAATTAAAAAAAAGCCCTCGCAAATCCGTCGCAAATTTGCGAGGAAGTTGTGATGGCCATTCAAAATTTAAAAATAAATTTATTTTTAAAAAATTAAAAAAAACATCCTTGCAAATCCGTTGTAAATTTGTGAGGGATTTGCAACGACCATCTAAAATTAAAAATAAATTTATTTTTTTAAAATTAAAAAAAGCCATTGCAAATCCATCAAAAATTTGCGAGGGATTTGCGATGGCCATTCAAAATTTAAAAATAAATTATTTTTTTAAATTAAAAAAATAAGCCCCCACAAATCCTTCACAAATTTGCAAGGAATTTGCGACGGCCAGCTAAAAGTTCTCATAATATTAATATGTATATATATATATATATAGATATATACACATATTAATACACACACACACACGCACACATATTAATATAGCATTTTTATATGCATATAAATATGTTAATATACTTTTTTAATATAAAAATAAATATATATACATACATATATACATACTTATTTATGTTAGTATGTGTGTGTCTATATATATATATACATATATCTATATATATGTTATAATAATTTTTAAATATATTAATATATATACATACATATTTATATATACATATATATATATATGTATATATATACATACATTATATATATCCATATATATTTAATAGCAACAGATGCATATATGTCATATTCTTACATATATAGATACATATATATACTTAATAATATTATATGTATATTATATATATAAATATTTCAACTTACTAATATCTTTTCGCGTATTTTACTATTTCAACACACACACACACACATACTATATCATATGTATATATATATATATATATATATATATATATATCAAACATTAAAATTTTCTTGGTAAATTTTTTAGATTAGTGACGGATTTGCGACGGATCAGGGTTTATGAAACTCTGATCCGTCGCAATTAGTGAGAGATTTGCGATGACATTGTAAAATTTAAAAATAAATTTATTTTTTAAAATTAAAAAAACAAGCTGTCGCAAATCCGTCGCAATTTGCAACGGATTTGCGATGGCCATCTAAAATTAAAAATAAATTTATTTTTTAAAATTAAAAAAACAAGCCCTCGCAAATCCGTCGCAAATTGTGAGGGATTTGCGATGGCAATGTAAAATTTAAAAATAAATTTATTTTTTAAAATTAAAAAAACAAGCCATCGGAAATCTATTGCAATTTGCGATGGATTTGCGATGGCCATCTAAAATTAAAAAATAAATTTATTTTTTAAAATTAAAAAAATAAGCCCTCACAAATCCGTCATAAATTGCGAGAGATTTGCTACGGCCATTAAAAATTTAAAAATATTTTTTTAAATCTTGAAAAATTAGCTGTCGCAAATCTGTGGCTAATTAGCAATGGATTTGCAACAGAAAATTCTGTCGTCGCAAATCCGTCACAAAGCCCTTGCAAATACATCTCTAATTCACAAAAAAATTTACTATATAATTAATATATAGCACAATATATCACAAGAACTTCAATTGCTTAGTGGTGGAATACGTGTTCTCCCTCAACAAGGACATGGGTTCGAGCCCCAAGTTCGATATAATCTCATAATATTTTTGGCTGGTCGGGTTTTCGGTGGGCAGGGTCGGGCCGATGGACGGGCGGGCCGAGTAGCTAATTAATTAAATTTTTAATAAAAATTTTGGCTGTCGCAAAATTAATTAATTTTTAAAAAATAATTTTTTCCCATCGCAAAACCATCGCTAAATTATTTTAATTTTTGTAAATAAAAAAATTTTTGGCCATCACAAATTTGTTGCTAAATTAATTGATTTTTTCAAAATTTAAATTTTTTTTACCGTCGCAAATCCGTTGCTAAATTAATTTATTTTTTGTAACTAAAAAAATATTGCCGTTGCAAATTCATTGCTAAATTAATTAATTTTTTTAAAGTAAAATTTTTTGGCCATTGCAAATCCGTTGTTAAATTAATTAATTTTTTGTAAATAAATTTTGTTTTTGCCGTCGCAAATTCGTTGCTAAATTAATTAATTTTTTTTACCATCGCAAATCCATCGCTATGTTGATTATAAACTTAATTATAATGTTATCAATTAAATGTCTGTCGCAAATCCATTGCTATTTGCGACGGATTTTCTTTCCGTCCCAAATTGCGACACCCTTTTTAGCGACGGATTTGGCCATCGCTAATTTGGTTTTTTCTTGTAGTGTGTCGCTAATTAGAGATGATACCCTAGGCCCTCGCAAATCCGTTGCTAAACTATTTAAACAAAAAACATTAAAATTTAATTTCATTTATATGTGGAGATGAGTATAGTTATAGTATTTGATTTTTATGTCGCATACATTGCAAATTTACACTATTAAATATATTAAATGTATATAGGTAGAATATATGATTATTTTAATATTAGATATATATAAACTAACACTCATATACAATAATATATACTAAGATATATATATATATATATTATAATATATACATATATAATATATATTACAATATATATTAATAATACTAATATTACAATATTATATATATATATACATATCCACCCATATACACTAATATATACTAATTGCCTTATATATATATATATATTATATACAATAATATATACTAAGATATATATATATATATATATATTATAATATATACATATATAATATATATTACAATATGTATTAATAATACTAATATTATAATATTAGATATATATACATATCCACCCATATACACTAATATATACTAATTGCCTTATATATATATATATATATTAGTATATATATATATATATATTATCTATATATATTAATATACACTAATATATACATATATACTAATATCTTAGTATATATTAATATATATTAATAGTAATATATATATATATATATATACACACACACTATTATATGTCCACATTAATATTTCTTAGTATATATTAATAATATATATATATATATATATTAGTACGTAATACATATCTAAAAAGTTATATGTGTATATTTAAATACACACTAATATATACTATATATATATATATATATATATATATAGTGTATAATACGTATCTAAAGTAATTATAAGTATAGTATAGATATATTTTATGCTATATTACTTTTTACTTTATTAATTAATTTGTGGAATGTGCAAAAAAAATTATCAAGTGGAATATATATATATATATATATATATGTGCATATATATATATGATACATTATTAATTATATTGTATAATGTATATTATATTATATACAATAAACTACAACATATGATAACTAGTTTTATAATATTTGTACAATATAAATATTACATGTATATACATACATACTATATATAATTTATTTATTATTCTATGCAACTCGAATAATTTTTACTCATAAAATATGTTTTAAAAGTGATAAATATTATTTTCAATATTATGTGTATTATATTTTTGTTAAAATGGGAATATAATGTGAAAAGACTGTAGCTAATCCCTCTCTAATTGTTAAGGTATAGCTACAACCATTAATTTTTTTTTTTTGAATTTAATGGATTAGCGACTATTTAGCTACAGATATGTATCATAGCTAAATCTGTAGAAATTAGCGAGGGTTTAGCTATGGCAGTATAGATTTTTAGTTTTGAATTTTTGCCGTCACTAAACCCTCATAGTCGGCGAGAGATTAGCGACGGCAAAATGCCCTAGCAAAATTAAAGACTAAATCTAACACTTAGTCTTTTTTGTTCATCTTCGTCTTTTTCCTTTCGACTCCTAGTCAGTTTCCCCTCTCACTGCACCCCCCTAAATCGTCGCAAATCTTTTGATCTCTTTTCCCTCCTCCCTTATTGTATTGTCGTCTGAGTCCGCATTTCATCTCTGAGATCTCTGGTGCCTCACCTCTTTTTTGTTTCCTCAGAAGTTAGTGGTCCACCTTGACCTTATTCCTGCGGAGAACAGTGCACAGTAGTAGCCGTCATTGCCTTTTCTATTTGGTAAGTTAGTTTTTAATGTTGTTTGATTGCACTACTTTAATGTTGTTTGATTGCCAATTGTTGAGACTGGGCTACTTCTTATTGCACAAAACAATATAGCAATTTCAACCTGCCAATGCTACACTTAGCTATTAAGGGTTAATAGTTGTATCCTTCTTATTTTCTTTCTGATTTTGTGTACATTCGTTTGTGACATTCAAGCAGAAAATCATACTTGTAATTATTACTTTTGCAAAAGATTCTATCTTGGTTGGTTGAAAATAGTGTTCATCTTCTTGGTACCTTTGGTCGTTACAAATTGTTCGACTAGAATATTGAGACCTCTCCAAGATGGTATGTTTTGTCAAGACGATTCATTTGTTTGGACTTAATTTATTTACATGCCTTTGTTTCCCTTTTACCTCACAGTAAATGGAACGTAGAACTATTAGTTTTTGTAAATGTTGTTGCAATCTGTTTTGAGAATGTATATTCTATAGTTTTTGCCCATGATTTTAGGGAGAATTTAGGTTGAGATTATAGCAGAAATTATGCTTTTAAATACTAGAAAATCTGGTTAAAAAATGAGCTTTTGTTCTTGAGTAGAAAACTGCCCAAGCTGTCTCCACTTTTTGAGTTGTGCAATTTAATTTATCTTGCATCTTTTGAGTTATAGTATTTTGGAAACCAAGTGTATATATGGTTAACTTTAGTCCATGAAAATTTGGGATCATTTGAAGAAGTGTATGTGGGTGTTTTACTTCAAAAACTAAAACCTATGTGGGATCAACTTTGCTCTGTTGACTTTCCTTTGTTTTGTGTATGATGCTTTTCTGTTTGAATATATGTAGTTTCATATCTTATTCCACTACAAATATGTGAACACTCTCACTACTGGAAAATGGCCGATCACCCACGGCAAATTCCGTGGACCAAGCACACATGATCATAGCAGCATCCATTTAGTGTGGTCCACAACCCATTTCGTGAACCAAGCAGACTTGATTGTAACCTTCAAATTAATTGAAGAATGTTTTGAGTCGTTTGAGAGTTGAACCCATGACCTCCCATTTGAGAAGTTGAGACTTAACCAATTGGGCTATGTCCAATTGCTTGGACATGTCTCTTTTTTTTTTTTTTCATTTAAATCATTCCTAACATTCATTTTGTATTTTTTTTAAATCTTTATACTATTACAAAATACAACAATTATATTCAATTTACTATGAAACCATATTATTCAATATAATAAATTATTTTGTATATTTATTTAATTAAAAGTTTATATACTGTTAATTATTTTATCGTTTTTATCAAATAATTTTTTCAAATATATACATACATATACATATATATATATAATATGCATGTATTAATATATGTGTGTATGTATGTATGTATATACACACACACACACACACATGTATATATATAATATATTTATTTATATAGATAAATATTTATAAATATTTATCTATAAATCTATATTTATAAATATTTATATATAAATATTTTTAAATATTTATTTATAAATATATATTGATCAAAGATTTTCGTGGCTGATTCGTAGGAGATCAACCACGAAAAAAATTCGTGGCTGATTTGTGGCTGATCAGCCACGAATTTTTTTTTAAAAATTAATTATATATTGATAAAAGATTTTCGTGGCTAATTAGTAGGTGAACAGACCACGAAAATGTACTAATAGTTGTTTAGTGGTTGATTCACCCACGAATCAGCCACAAAATCTTTTATCAATATATAATTAATATTTGATAAAAGCTTTTTGTGACTGATTCGTGGGTGAATCAGCCACAGATATTTTCGTGGCTGATCACCTACAAATCAGCCACAAAAAAATTTAAAAAAATTGATTATATATTGATAAAAGATTTTCGTGGCTGATTCGTAACTGATCAGCCACGAAAATATCCGTGGCTGATTCGTGTCTGATTTACCCACGAATCAGCCACGACATTTTTATCAAATATTGATTATATATTGAAAAAATATTTTCGTGGCTGATCACCTACGAATTAGCCACGAAAATCTTTTATCAATATATAATCAATTTTTTTTAAAATTTTTGTGGGTGATCCGTGGGTGATCTCCTACGCCAGTTTCCGTGGCTGATTGCCTAGTTTCTAGTAGTGTCTTATTACTTGCTTGGTATCTTATTTTACTTTTATTTTTATTTGAATTTTTAAAATAAGAATTGCTCAAAAATAAATGTAGGTTTTTTATTTCTCGTTGTTCATTTGAGGTGCAGTCTTGGTGAGGTGTACTTCAAATTATTTTTCAGGCTTGAAGTCCCATGAAAATGCTCGATTTTAAGATCAATTTGCTTAATCTTAGGACAAATTTTTTTTGTGGGTAGACAATGCTGAATTTGTGAATTAGTTATATAATGTTGTGTTATATGAATTTTTTAAGGGATTTTGCTCAGCTTGGAATATTAAAGATGGTTATTTTCTTGGACGATGTTGGAATATTTCTATAAGAGGAATTACACCTCTAAAAAATGCTATAGTTATAACGACAAAGTGCTGGAGAATCTCTGTTTTGATGTAGGGTTGATGGCTTGGATTATGCATTGATGTTTTGAAAATCTCTGTTTTATACAGCTAAGATCCTTGAAGGGTCTATTTGAATTAGGATGTGTTAGAAGACCTTTGGAATATTAAAGTATACCCTAAACTGCTTGAACTTTAATTTGTCAATGCTGGAATTTTGGTTTATTCATGTGTAACTGCCTTAAATGGATTTTGTTATTATGATTGCTTAGTGTTAGCTAACTAGAATATGGACTATAATGAATGATGTTGTTTTGAGTTGGATACTTGACATATTCATGGTGTTTTTTAGGATAAAAGAAATTTTTTTTATGATAGTTTAAAATATGGAAGTATGATATTTATTAACTATTTTCCTCAATAACTTTTGTAGAAATAGTGGTAACTAACTATTTTCCTTTGCTACCAAGACCATGCTAAAATCATTGGAGCTTTTGATTTAAGGTTCACTCTTAAATGCAGTTGTCTTATCTATGAAATGAATGGATTCCTTCTTGATTTATTTGATGCAAGAAAACTTCTTCATGTCACGAATAAACCGAGAGGGAAATCTAAAATTATTTTCGTGCCATTTGTGTTTCTTTTTGCAAGGTTTAGAATCGTTAGGACCAAATGGGGGTTGATTTAGTCGACAACTAGAGGCCTTAGGATGCCATTTGTTGCATGACATCTGGTGTTTATGGCTGAATCTCTTTACTGCACGATTTTAGATGTTTGCTAGTATTACTTTCAATTAGGTGTTAAGTTAATTTTTGGCTTGTAACTTCAAAGTTTGTAATGAATCTTGCTAAGACAATGTGTAGTAGGATGATATAAGATTATATGATATATATATATATATATATATATATATATATATATGTATGGAATGTGTGATCAGAAAACATAGCTAGTGCTTTTTGAAAGTTCTATAATCTAGATTTGTTGGAAAACTTGGTTTTCACTATTTATACAACCAAATTTTAGATTGTTGTTGGTGCTTCTTTGCTCGTGATTTTTGGGAAAAGACTAAGGTGACAATGTAGAAGATATAGTGTCCTAGTATATTAGGGAAAATTTCAGAAAAGTTGAATTGAATTTTAGACTCGAAAGTTGCCATTCTTGACATTGTATGGGCCATAATTTGTTGTGACGTTGTTTGCTAAAACTCTTTGTAGAATTAAACCCTATGTAGGTTTAACTAGGTAACTATGAAATTTGAGGTTAATTGGATGTATTTACATATGTGTTTTTCCATAGAGAATCCAAATTATGTTTGTTGGAATTTGGCAAACAGCATGACGTCTTGGTGATAAATTATTAAGTTTGATTTATTTGTATACTCTTGGGTCATGAATAAATTATGTGAGTATGAAGGCATGTTTAGAAGTCTTTAACATTCATTATATGGATGAACTTATTTGCAACTCATAGGTTATACCATTAAGTTTTAGTGATAATAATGTTTAGTGTGCAATGTGAAGTAAAAAAACTTATGTTTATATTGTTGTCTTGAATTAAACTAGAGTTACTATGTTTATGTTGTTATCTTGAATGTATACTCTTGGGTCATGAATAAATTATGTGAGTATGAAGGCATGTTTAGAAGTCTTTAACATTCATTATATGGATGAACTTACTTGCTACTCATAGGTTATACCATTAAGTTTTAGTGATAATGTTTAGTGTGCAATGTGAAGTAAAAAAACTTATGTTTATGTTGTTGTCTTGAATTAAACTAGAGCAGTAGTTTAGTTTGATTTCTATAATTTCTTGAATAGACGTGGGTAGATTTCAAGAATAGGAACTAACATTTTAGACTTAAGTTATTCGTGTCGCCTGAATAAGGAAAGATCTTGCATTTACAAAAATATTTAAAAGCTAGAATTGTTTTAGAAAGCATCCTAAATTGTTACATATGATATGGGTACCATGCATTACATTTCTTGGGTTATTGTATTGATCAATCCATGGGTGTTTTTATAATGCATAAACTAAGCTGTAAAAATCATGGCTTCTTTTCATAGCATCTTCACATAAAATTTCAATATTGCTTCCTTGTTGTTAAAATCCTTATTAACTGAAATTCAGCTATAATGAAAGTACATATTTCATTTTCATGTACTTCTATCATATGCCCAGTAGGAAGATCAACATGTGATCTTTTCTCAAGAGTAGTCATAATGAAAACGCGTAGTGCTTCATCCCTAGTATGTAGCTAGAAAATTTATAGCTGTTAAATAGTAAACACAAAGTTCACTACAACTAAGCGGTTTTTATTTATTCTTTTACTTATTGATGTCTATCAAGGAGATTTTTTTGCTTGTACATATATTTACACACATTCCTCAATTTTTAACCATTTTTATTGTCTAAAATGTAGTGGTTGACATTACAAGAGAGTGTTTTACCGAGGTACTTTGTCTTTAGCTTTGCTCATTAAGTCAAAAGGTACATGAGTTTATACGTTTTAACTTAAAATATTATATGTTTAACTTATATGAATGGATCCCCATTAGTGATGGGTGATCATTCCCCGTAGATAATGGGTGATTATCATTAAGTTAGTTTTATTGACCCTTTAGTTTTATTGAATAATTGCTGTGACATTTAATGTTTTTTTTTTGTGTTTTTTGTTGAATATTGGTTGATTTTGTGGTGGCTTAATGCCTAGAAAACGTTCAGTTTATAGGAAAAACTGTGCTGAAATTTTTTTGTATGTTTTGTTGAATGTTGATTGATTTTGTGGTGGTTTAGTGCCTAGAAAATATTCACTTTATAGGGAAAACTCTACTACAATTTTTATTGGTCAACTTGAATCTCTAGATAAATAGTCATAAGTTAGGCTCGATTTTATTGAATAACCATCTTCTTAAATTTTTTGAAATTTTAGCCATCAAAACTTATATCAAATAAGTCCTTATCATATTAGAAGCATTTTTTGTTCAAGGGGAATTGATCTTACCTGCTTGGGTGAGCAAAACCATGGCTGTAAGGCTACTGAAACCCTCTCTCTTTCTCCCCCCCCTTCCACCAAATGGTGTTCTGCTTCGCTCTTTTCTTTCTTTCTTTTTTTTTTGGCATCCTAATCTTATAAATTTGATAGGCATGAGAACTCTCTAAATTCAAAGGCGTAATAGGCGGTATTTTAGTCCTTTCTCACACCCTAAATATGGGTTCAATTGTCTGTTCAAGCACTATAGTTTATAACACTAATAAATGGCTAATCTCACTTAATTCCTTTAATCTTCACTTAATTTAATTAATCTCATTTAACATATAAATCACCATTTAACTTAATTAACCTCAATTAACATTTACTTAAACATCCTTAAATGTTTTAAGATTGGTTTAACACTAAACTTGAGGGTTATCTCCCTAATCCACCCTATTTCATATTAACCACTTTTAATTGTTATCATACGTAATTTTCCTGCAAAATTCTCCCACATTTGTATAAAAAACTCCCACTTACCGATCTACCAGCCAATCTTCTAATCTTTCAACCGAAAGCCAGAAAGATCTTGTATGCATGTACGACTTGACCAACCCACTACAGATAAATAGGACTTGAGGAAGAAGCTATGTAAAGACAAATAGGACTACAAGAATGGATTGAAGGATTTTGGGAATTCTATGGAGTTTGTAATCGTGAGATGGGTTTTTCTTGTTGAGGGAGAGGGGGCATGGATTCGTTGTGGAAGCAAGAATTGAGATGATTGGACAATGTTATTGTTTCTTTAATATTTCTTGTATTATAAATCCTCCAATTCTCCATTTCTTCTCTAATATCCCCTTGAGATATCTGGCTCTTGAATGATAATTGTTAAAAAAAAAGTTCAAATCATATAAAAAAGCAAACACTTTTAGATTATCTAGAATAGTTTCTTCCTTACTAAGCTATGCACTTCTTTAGGCAGTTTTCCATCTGGTGGCAGCTTCTTTTCGTTATTCACGAAATCTCAAAGATAATATGACTATTGTTCCTTTTTTTTTCAGTTTGTTCCTGCTAGATTTGCGAAGGACTACTTCACTGTGAAGGATAAATGTGAGTTTATGCTTTAAGTCTCTAGACAGACAAGAAAATGGCCGAAATTGTGACTCTCTGGCATAAGAATATTTATTCTTATGCCAGAGAGTTATTGTTATGCCAGAGGGCCAGAAAATAACTTGCCATTTTTTTTTGTCTTTCCGGAGACTTAAAGCATAAACTCACATCCATTTTTCACAATGAAGTAGTCATTCGCAAATCTAGCAGGAATAGTCTGAAAAAAAAAGAACAATAGTCATGTAATCTTTGAGATTTCGTGAATGACAAAAAGAAGCTACCACTAGATGGAAAACTTCCTAGAGAAGTGGATAACCTAATTACCAGATAATAGGGATCAGAAATATATGAAGGGTACATCAAAGAGCAAGGAAGAAATGGTTCTAGATAATCTAAAAACTTTTGCTTTTTGAAATGATTTGAACTTTTTTTTTCTTAACAATCACCGTTCAAGAGCTAGATATCTCAAGGGTCAAACCTTCTATCCTATTTTTTCAAAGTTTATATTCTGACTCAAGAACATCGAGACTTGTACTTTGTCCCTGAATTTGCATGTTATTGATCATTCATTTAGGAGATGTTGATTTATGTTGTAGATTTTAGATGGACAATTGATATTGGATGTATAAAAGGCATGTTTCTGGTATCAAGGGTATTACTATTGAGTTTGAACAGTGGGTTAGAGAATTTCTATTATTCGCTATTTCGAATTTAGTATCATCCAAGATAAGATGTTCTTGCTCAAAGTGTCAAAACAAGAAGTATCGGTCCCCACCCGAAGTCGAAATTCATTTTTACAAAAATGGATTTGTTGGTAACTATCATCAGTGGACTTGTTAGGGTGAACCATATCATACAGTATCGAGAGAGCCATTCTCAACATCAATAGGTGCAATTGGTGGAAGCTCTTCAGGTAACCCATTTCGAGATATGGTTCTAGATGTTGCAAGGCTTGAGTTTGATAATTATGGGGTATCTACAGATTCTGTTAAGGAACCTCCTAATATTGATGCACAGAAGTTCTACGATATATTGCGAGTTGCAAATACGCCGATATGGAAAGGGTGTTCAAGCCATTCGTAGCTATCACTTGTATTTCAACAATTAAATATCAAGTCCAAAAATAACATATCTGAGAAATATTTCAATCAAGTGGTGTAACTCATAAGAAGGTCGTCCCAGGCAGGAATAAGATTCCAGATGACTTCTATAAGATAAAGAAATTAGTATCTACCCTTGGTTTACCTGTCTAAAAAATAGATATTTGTATAAATGGATGCATGTTTTATTAAAAAGATAATATCACTCGTAAGAATTGCAAGTTTTGTGGTCATCATCGGTATATATTGAGAAAGGGTCGGTTGAGTAATAGGCATAAGAAGATATCTTTTAAGATGTACTATTTTCTAATGACACCTCGATTGCAAGGATTGCATTCATCTAAAATGATTGTTGCACATATAAGATGGCATATGGAGAGCTCAACGGTTGACAATTACATCAGTCATTCTTGTGATGGTGAGGGTTGGCAATATTTTGATAAGAGTCATTATGAATTTGCAAAAGAGTCGCGGAATATAAAACTTAGAATGTACACAGATGGGTTTGCTTTATTCAGAATGTCTAGAAAATAGTATTCATGCTAGCCAATTATTCTCACTCCTTATAATCTCCCCCCGTGGATGTGCATGAAGGATCCAGTAATGTTCCTAACTGTCATTATTCCAGGGCCAAAGAATCCTAAATACAAGGTTGATGTATCTTTACAACCAATGATTGATGAACTGATAGGATTGTGGTCTGATAGTGTCTACACATATGACATATCAAAAAGACAAAATTTTCAATTGCGAACTGTGCTTTTGTGGACAATTAATGACTTTCTAGCCTATGGAATGCTTGGTGGGTGGAGCACTGCAGGTAGATTGCTTGTCTATATTGCATGGAGCACACAAAGTCTTTCCACTTGATCATGCATTTAGGAAGGACGCACGTTCATTCAGAAAGGATAGAGGACATAAAATTTCATCACTCGTAGCCTGTCTAACACGAGAACAAATGTGGGTTAGGGTGTACCTCTTTTTTAAAATTACGGATTCAAGATATGAATTTGGGAGAAGTGACGATAGAGGTGTGAATTACAACTGGGTTAAAAAGAACATCTTTTGGGATTTACCTTACTGGCAAACTCTATTGGTGCCACATAACATAGATATCATGCGTAATGAAAAAAATGTATTTAACAATGTTTTTAACAGTACTATTTTGGATGTGAAGGGAAAAAATAAAACACAATCTAAAGGTGAGACGTGATGTCAAGACGTATTGTCATAGGCCTGAATTACAGGATAGTGGTATAGGGGAAGGAAAGGTTATCATACCTAAAGCATACTATTCATTGACTAGTGTAGGCAAGTAAGCGCTGCTTGAGTGGGTGAAGGAACTCCAACTCCCGGATGGATATTCTTCAAACTTATCAAGATGTGTTGATCTAAAGAAGGTGAAGATGTCTGGCATGAAAAGTCATGATTGTCATGTGTTCATAGAACGATGACTGCTAATTGCTCTAAAGGAATTTCTTCTACTTAACGTGTGAAACGTGTTGACTGAATTGAGTCTTTTTTATAGGGGTTTGTGCTCACCAAAATTAGGTGTCATCATATAAAGAAACTGGAGTCCGAAATTCTAGTGCTCTTATATAAGCGTGAAAAAATATTTCCCCCAAGTTTTTTTGATGTAATAGAGCACCTAGTAGTCCATTTGTCTTATGAAGTTTGTCTTTGTAGTCCAACTCAGTAAAGATAGATGTACCAATTTGAAAGATAAGCACTCAGTAATAATTTAATTTGCATTATAGTACATAATAATGATAACAATTCAAAAGTGTGCTCTAATTATGGCTGTGATGAATTGTAGGTTCTTGCATCGCTTAAAAATTAAGGTAAAAAATAAGGCAAGAGTTGAAGGATCAATTTGTAATGCTTATCTAGTTGAAGAAGTCTCGTCATTCTTTTCCTACTGCTTTGAAGAACATGTTCAAACAAGGCATACACAAGTGTCTCGTAATGCAGAAGTTGCAATTGAGCACAAGTGGAACACCTTTTGCTGTCAATTTGCAAAGTTCCAGAGAGGACATTGGGGAAGATCCAAACTCAATTCTTGATATTTGAGAATTCAAAAGCTGCCACAAATTGCATCTTACTAAACTGTGAAGAGGTACAACATTATATATGGTATTTCTCAGCTACTTTACAATCCCAACACCTATGTATCACACAATTGGAAGTCGAAAAAAAGGATAGAGAATGAATTTGTTGGATGGTTCAAAAATTACATAAGTTATCTAAATAATAGATGAATAAGTGTATGTTAAATAACATGAATACACACTTAGGGGTTTGCAAATTTCTTGTAGGTGTGTGATCCTATCAATAGGGTGACAAATAAATATTTGCAAAACCTCGCGTAGGGATCGTCGCGATAGGTGAAATCATCTTAAGGGTATTTAATTAATGGTTATCGATTTCACACAAGTGAGCATGCAGAAGGTAGAAAAAGTGTTAACTGCAAAGTTTGTGTTAAAGGTGACTAGAATGAGTATGGTAGTGTTGATTATTACGGGGTGTTAAAGGAGGTTATTGAAATTCAATTTCCTGGTCGTCCGATACTGACAGTTGTTTTTTTTAGGTGTGATTAATTTGACCCTACATAGAATTGGAGAATGAGAGTACACCCTCAATATAAGTTGGTAGACTTCAATAGTAAGAGTGGTTACCCTAAATATGATCCTTTTGTATTATCCCAACAAGCACATCAAGTTTACTTTATGATATATCTAGGAACTAAAGTCCAAACTCTGATTGGACAACAGTATGCAAAATAAAAACGTAGCATGTGGTTGATGTACCCATTGTTGATAGGGCTTACCAAGAAGAAATTAATGATAATGATGCAACGAGTATATCTTTGGTAGTCGTTCTGGTCCCTTAACACATGGAGAAGGCATAAATGAGTTACTGGATGTTCAGGAGGAGGCATTAGATCAAGACCAAGATTTGAACTATAATGTGTCTAATGATGAGAGTGATTGGGTCAGACAAAAGTTAATTCTGAGGAATACATTTTAGAGGATGACTTAAGCGAATACTATATTTTAATTAGTTGATTAGTCATTCATAAGTCCATCTTGATATCGATCCAACACCTATCTGCTGATGCAAAGCGTACTCATACAAGGGACTGTATGCCATAATTTGGGCGTGCTCCATGGATCCCAGTGCCTGATCAGTATCTGGGGGATATACTATTTAGGCAAGACAATGGGTCTCCTGCTATTCCATCATTTGCAACATCGCATTAGCCTGGATCCATGACCTTTGATTACACTACGAGCAGACGAGTATTATTTTATACATTATACTACATTTTATAAGGAGATTATAATTAGTTAAGTATATTTCACTCACTTTAATTTTTATAATATGTTTAACTTTACAAATAAAATTTGCTATTCCCATCACTGTGTACGGGAGATTACCTCGATATTCCAGAGGTACTTTGACGGGCCTTACACTATATTTGTGGATATCCTAATGCATGTGAAGAATGTCTGGTTCGAAAAGTTTGGAGTAAGTTACTAATTATTGTATAAATGCATAATATTAATGCATTTTGTATTTCATACATATGTTTTTTGTCATTTATTATATACTAACAACTTGGAATATAATGTAATTTTTTGCAGATGATATTTCATTGGACCGATGATCATAGTATTCACATTCGATCTAACTGGGAGCACAAGTGCAGGACTTGCCTTTCGGACACCTTATCGAAGGTCTAGCAGGCGACCCCAATTGGTCAGTCCCCTTCCTGGATTGACCCTCAGATCTTGGAGTAGATGAGGTAGTGCTAGAGCACACGAGAGTTTCAGCTGATCTCCTCCACTATTTGGAAGAACAGGGGTCAGGCCTCCGGCATTCATATTGGGGCCCGGTCTTGGTCATTGTCCACGAGGATCGTATGGTAATTTTCTTTAAGTATTCGCATGGTTTGTAATTCTACTTCGTGTAAATTATTTTCAGTCAATATTTTGATAAAATATTGTAATTACAACATGAGAAGATGGACATTGACTTTAGTCATATTGAGTGGTATAAAAGGTTGCATACTTATTAGAGTGGGATAGACAGGGGCAGTACGTCAACGAATGTTCTCACAAGATATTAGTAAAGAGTTAAAAATTGTGAATTATAAAATATTTTACATTTGGTTACATTTTACTTAAAAAAAATATTGATTTTGCAATCAATTTTAGAACAACGTGACGGCTGCCAGGGAGCACTTTACTTAAGCTTCTTTCATTCGGTTTGTGAGTGTCACCTCTTCTGCCGTCCTAGATGAGTGGGCTCTATTTATTTAGGTGGCCGATAGGTTTAATAGAGATTGCGTGTTTGAACTTGTCTCGGAGGCAGCCTGAGCCAGGTAGCAGCTCTAGGAGAGTTCCTTGCGATCGACAGAGACCTTTGCACTTGCAAATATAGAGCAGATAGTCAAGAGAAGGGTAGAGGAGAGGGTGCACATGGTGAGAGAGGAGCTCCGGAAGGATTTTGATCAGAGAGTGGATTGTCTTCACAGTTAAATGACAGTGATATCGGAAAGGTTTGGATTTTCCATACCACTGTTACATCCACTTAAGTAGCCAATGGGGAGGACAACATTGGTGCCAGCTTTATTCTACCCCTGGATCCTTATCCTTTGACCCATTCACATCCTTGATTTTCGCCCCAATCTCCTTCAGTTAGCCCAACTGCTCCCGTAGCTTATAAATTTTATTATACATTTTATCATTTATATCATATTTATAATAGATATTTTCTTTGACATCATTATTTTATATTCACATTACATTTATTTTGTTTATTTTTTTTATATTATTGAGATGATTATTTTCCTTTTCAATTTAATGAAATCGGTTTACACATTTTTCTAAATTCACATTTTGTTATAAATTGTTTCAATGTATAATATGGTACAGGGGGTTTGAAATAATTACAAAATAGGTCTCATTAGTTACAAAAATAAAATAGCTATAACCGTCGCTAATCCATAGCAACTCCCTATGGTTTAGCAATGGCGTAGGTTATTCCATCACTAATCTATTGCTAATTTAGTTATGGATTTGTGACGGTAGGAAATTATTTTCATAAATTAAAAACATGTCATTGCTAATCCCTTGCTAATTCAACTACGGATTTGAGACGGCGTGAAAATTATTTCCAGAATTAAAAATGCAAAATTAGATATTCGTCGCTAATCCCTAGCTAATATGGCTATGATTTTTTGACAGTAATTATATTATATGCTTAAAATAAATTTACATGGCCATCGCTAATCCGTCACAGATATGGCTAGGATTTATATGCCGTTGCTAATCCCACACTAAATTTGCTATGATTTAGCTACGAGTTGAATTAATTTCTTAAAATTCCATATATGTAAAAAATAATATAGCCGTCACTACACCAAAGTAAATTTGACCACTACAAGTTTGTTGACTCGATTATTAGCCCTTGCTAAACCATCGCTATTAGCGATGGGTGAATTGTTCCGTCGCAAAATTTTTATTTAGCGACTAAGTCTTAAGTTACGATATTTTCTGTTGCTATGCCGTTGCTATTTACAAGTAGCGATGGTTTACGACGACATTAGCCCTTGCTAATACCAGGTTTTCTTGTAGTGTAGGAGCACAGTCCAACATTAAATAAAATAAGAATATCACCTAAGTTTAAAATAAATTATAAATATAACATAGTTTTTAAAATAATATATAAGTATATCCTAACTTTGAAATAAAACATATGAGTTTTAGCCTAATTCAAAATAAAACAAGTTTGGCCCAAATTATACACAGAAAATAAAACGTCAATCTGGGCCTTTTAAAAAAAAAAAAAAAAAACTAGGTCCACTGTCATGGACCACTAGGCTGGCCCCGGTATAGCAGTGCAAAAACTTCTTTTCTTATTTTTTTTATCTTAGAATTTGTGGGGACATCAATAGTCCGCTCACAAATGGTAAGCCGAAAACCGAAAAGCGCTCTTGTTTTTTTTTTTTTTTTTAAAAACGAGTGGGTACAACAAAACAAAGCCCTAGATGGCTGGAATTTTATTAGGTGCACATATAATGAATACTTTAAGTAATTATATTACGTGTAAATAAAATTATATATTATTTGCTATCTAATTTTTTTTGTATATGATACAATTATCTCAAACATTCAATATACGTGCATCGAATGCACATAAGATTTTTTCTAGACAGCTGCTTACCGGGAACAAAAACACACGTTTTTTTAGCAACCAACAATTGAAACTGACTCCAACCCATTTTTATACATTTTGAATAAAGCAAACAAATTGAATAAAGCAAACAAAAGACAACAAGCAGTGCAATAAATAAATTGACTAAGCTGAAACTCAGGCACAAAATTCCAAAAACACTTCAATTTCGTCCACCATTTGGTCATTTTTTTCAATACACTAGTAAAGCTGTCTTGCGCAAGGCGCGAGGTGAGATACTTGTACTATTCTCAATTAATTATTTTTTTCCCTAAGAATCTATTCAAAACTTTGGAATTTATGTAATAGATAATTATATTACTAGAAAAAAGAAAAACAAACAAAAATAAAACACAATGTTTAAGGCTTTAAATTTTGCACAAAAAAAGAAAATCCAAATCAAAACAAACTCCTTTAAAAATGCTAGAATGGGGCTTACTACACAAATACAACAACCTCCTTTAAAAACTTCTAGGATTATTACAACACCCAACCAAAACAATAGAACATCATAGAGTAAAATATTTTCCTTTACAAAGTTGTGGTTTCTAGCGAATTAAGATGCAGAAGCAACACTTACAAATTTATAGTTAGGAGTTCAAATAAACTTAACCAGTATTATGAACAAATTTAGTATGCAAATTGTGTTAGAAACTAAACAACCATTTGAATTCAACCTCAATCATTAAAATATGAAAATTTTTGATTTAAAAACCAATTGATGTCATTGGCAAGACACACACTCACACCTAATCAGTCAGCAAGAGAAAGCCAAGCACACAACAAAGCACATGCAAGAACAATAAGCCAAAAGTAAAAAACAAGGAATAGAAGCAACATAAGATTTGCAAGCCAAAACAACCTAATCCTTACCAATTAACCAGAGAATGGACGCATACTCAGATTCATTCATCTTGTGCATATGCTTGGAACAAATTACAACTGCTGATCAGGAAAGAAAAAAAAAATGCTATCTTTTCTAGTTCAAAGAAAAAAAATTTATCACAAATGCCGAAAATAATCAAATTGTCCAAAGAATGAATTCATATACAAGATTGGATAATGCAATTAGTTAGCTTCTTCTGGGATTAACATAATGCCATTGTGTAACTAAAATTAGAACAAAGCTTTAAGAAATCACCTGGATTGGAATTTGCAATTGCCATGGCCTAAAAAAAACAAGCAAAAATAAGGAAATGAACATCAAAATACATCAACAACAAAGAATCACGATTTCAAATCCTCAAAAGTTTCAAGCCTTCGAAGGACAAGAATAAAGAAAAGGCATCTTACTGGGATTAAGAGAAGTGAAAGCAGTGGCATTGTCAAAGTTACAGCTATCTTCAGTCAAGACATACTTGAGGAAGTAATATATGCACGCGCGCGCGCGCGTGTGTGTGTGTGTGTAAATACAACAACTGGTTATGGAGATCACAACAATATCTCTCTTTGAATTGGTCTCCTAATCGAAGCTTTATACAGCTTGTATCATGGAATGGTTCTCAAGAGGTTTCTTTTATATTCTTAATATCGATGGAGCTTTTAAGGGGAATCTGGGAGCTTTTGGGGCTGGCGGGGTTCTTAAGCTTCCAGATGGTTCCTTTTTAACTGCATTCATTGTTAACTTGGGTGTTTGTTTTAATGTGGAGGCAGAAGCTCAGGCATTATTGCAAGGACTGAATTTTTTATTACAAAGAAAAAAAAAAGCCAACAGCAAATTAACAACCATTCACAAAGAAATAGGCTCATAACCACCATGGAGATCCAGACTTGAAAACTATTTCCCATCAATCAATCCAAAAATTCAAATCACATCTCTGATTTATATAGATCAAGATAAAAATTTACAGATTCCACAATAAAGAAAGCTAGATCCTTCCAAAATAACCATCTGATTACGTATTCCTAGAAATCGAAGATTTCTAATACCTAAACTGATTAAAAACTTACATGCTTCCACAAATCTATCAAAGACTAAAAACAAAAACCCGAAAAAGAAACCCCAAAATTTAACAAATTTTAGAGACTAAAAAATAGATTCTATACCTTAGAAGTCTCCTAACTCGTAGCTTGAGGCATAAAATCCCAAATCAAACACTGCTTCTTCCTCGGCCTCCGACCTAAGTGCGTGTATAGAAACTCTATCACATGTTCCATCTCCATCAGGAAAGTCTAGAAAGAGAAAAAAATCCAAAGAAGAGAGAAATTTTGATAAACATACATATAACCAATTGAATTTCCCCGTTCAAGATTTTAGAAAAAAAAAAATCAGCTACACATCCATGAGGATTCACTTTCTTTCAAGAGAAACTATGATCCCAGAAAGCTTGAATGAAACAAATTTTCAAGACACTTGTAAGACATTAAAAATAAAATCTTTCCAAATCTCCAGCTAAATACAACATACATTCGACCAAATAAGACAATTTGTCATTACCACTCAAAAGTTAAAAATCTTTAAAGACTTGAAACTAATCAATTTGTTTAGGTTTCTTCTAACCAAAAAGGAAAAAAAAAATGTAGAAAGGAAAATATTAGAAAACCCATTGAAAAAAACGATGAAAAGTAGAAATAACTCTTCAACATTACCAGTATGTTTCCTCTTCAAAGAGGAAGAGATTTCACCTAAAAAATTTCTCAAAAAATTATACAGAATAACAAAAATGAAAAGAAAAGAAGGATTGAAAGAACCCATAAATTCATGGCTTATTCCGAGAAACATGGCATACCAAGTCACAAATAATTCTCAAAGAGCCCATATGGACCAATCTGCTAGGTTCTTCTGTCCAGTATGCCCTTATGTCTACCAGATAGAAAGCAAGGCGATTCACTGTACCCTTGATAGTCGTTGACCTTCTTCCTGCATAATGAAACCAAATTTTGCTGCTAATTGAACTTTTTCTTTGGGAAGGTTCTTCAGAGCCTGAAAAGACAACAAAAGTATTAGAATGAAATGTGACTTCTCTTTCATGTTCCCTCATTACAACAATAAGAGTCGAGTAGAAACAGAGTTTATGTATATCCATGGTTTTTATCTTTCCCTTTATTTATTTATTGCAATCATAGGAATTCCAATAAACAATTGAACTTCTAGCTTGACTTTACTTACCTTTCCAAGCATGATGTCATTATCCTTATAAAAGCTACATTCATATTTGGACCCTTTGCAATATATCCTTTATTGTCAAACCCATATGGAAGCAAATGCTCCATGCTCTTCAGCTTCCATTACAGATAGGACATTTGAAAGATAATTTACATTCTTCATGGTGGCAAAGAGTGGTTGCTTTATAGGGATTGTAGACGTAATCACTTTCACCCCCTTTTTGCACTGTGAAAAGTCTTCATCAATCACCACAGCATAAAATGCTGAAATGCTGATGTTGGGCATCCAGTAGGAGAAAGTAAGAAATTCCCTAGCCCTGCACTTAACCAGTATCTTAGAGTCCTTTTTCTGCACTTTGATACTATGGCAAGTTGAATAAGAATGCTCCTAAGAGTAGATTTAGGGAATGGAGACACAATTTTTGCTTTTGATGCTGATCTAAGAAAACGATCCAAATGGGCATCCTACTTATAGAGATACCTGGGCATATACCAACATGGAAGGCAAAAAGAAAATGTTGATTTGAGTATAGGGTGCTAAGATAAAAGAAATGCACAATCAAATTGCAATGGATGAAGATCTTGTTCCATTTCTTGTTAAATAAAGTAGCTTACTTCAGAACTCCCAGAACAAAATATTCATTAGATGACTTGCAGACACAAGTCATTAGGGCATGGCCTCCCACTTAACTTCTCAATAGAAAGATATAAAAAGGTATAAGTCAACATGAGTATAAGATAATCTCCATTCTATCATGATATCCAAGGCTTACTGAAAGATAGACTTTTTTGACCTAGAGCAGATATTCAGAAGAGCTGAATTTCCATTCAAAAATATGATTTGCAGCCTTTAGGCATGTTTTCAGTAGTAATCTTCAAAAGTTTGAATCTTCCCCCCCCCTTTTTTCCACAATGAGTCAAAGCTGCAAATAAGGATGTCAAGTAAAATGTGCGTACCCATCAAGAATACTTCCTATATCAAAGACACCATGTCCTCGATGAACCATGTGATCATCCATGGGGAGGACCATCATGGCAAGATCTAGAATAATTCCACCAAATACGCTTGAATACATTGTTAGATAGGGTCGTGGCTTCAAAGACTTCCACTTCTCTTGCAGTTTTCCCAGTAACTGTTGGAACCCAAAACCATTGAAAAACACTTTTAGCTTGTATCACAATAAGAAAATTATCCAAGTGATAGATAATGCAAAATTTGGCACTCTTCACTGCTTCACAAATAAACAGTATGTCCTATTGGAGATTGAAGAGAGATTGATAAACATTTATGAGAGTAAAGTGTTATCTTGCACAAATTCCTTTTGCAAAAAGCATCCTATCTATCCTTTAACAGCTAAAAAGTTGGAACATCAATAATCCTTTTATTTTTTCCTCTTTTTTGCAAAATAGAAGTTTAATTGTAGCATTTAATGCATGCAGTTTCTAGATTACCCTTCCGATTGTAGAACATTCCATTTATACAAGCATCACCATATCTGACTGTACAACAAATAGCATTTATACACGCAGAAGGTCTTTACTTCTTGGCATGGAACTTAGACATGTCAACATCTACCACTCTCTCCAAACTTTCCAATAAATCCATACTCACTTAATTAACCAACTCCGACTCTGTTTCTCATAAATATATATTGATTCACAAAGTTCCCCACCAATGCAATAGCAAGTGAAATTGTGAAAAGATGAGATTTTTAGCATAATTAAAGATAATCCAATAAAGAAAAACTCTAGAATAGTGCGGGAGAGGGAGAATCAAGTGCAAGTACTTCTTGATCTACGGTGTAGACAAAGAATTCTGTAGAATGCCAAAACCAAAGATCTAAATGCTTATCCTTGAAAAACTAGATAAGAAAGCAGAGCCAAAAAAATTTCACCTCAGAAAGTTCATAATAAGAAGTTCAATAAGGTACTGGTGGAAGACATGTAATTATAAACCCCATAGGACCAAAGGCAAAACAAAATTTTCCCTTTTAGAAATTGAAAGGGAATTGAATATCACCTCAAACATTACGCTTTAGCGAATCCAATGAAACAATTGAGATGGGATTCTCAGAATACGAACCTTCCAAGTGAAAACCAACTGAAATCCTACATTGTTCGCAGATTGGACTCAGTGAGATTTGAGCAGTGAAGGAGTGCAGTGGCGGCTGTGGTTGTAGAGAAGGAAGAACACGGTGAATTTATTCAGCGACCGAAGGCATCGAGGAGCTGAAGATCACCGTGGAACGCTTCCAAAAGGGTTAAATGTGAGTAGAAAAGTTAAGTAGAAAAAGTGGTTTCAGCCTTGAAGTCTGATTGATCAATATTCACGAAGTTCTGTGGCCTCGAAACAATAGACTCAAAAATCAGTTGTTTGTTTCCACCGTTTCTCTCCTTAGTTCCTTTGTTGCAAGCCTGCAATGTGTTTGGCTGCATGGGAATCACTCACAAGGAGAAACACCACTTGGTCTGATGGTTCACTCGCTTGTGTAAAGGCATTTGAAAAGATAAAAATGCCCATTACTGACCAAAAATGAACAGTGTCTACAAAACTCCTTCTTCTCTATATAGAAGATATACATCTGTATACATATACACACATACATAGCATATAGACATAATAAGGTTTCTAAACTCTTCTTTTTTTTTTTTTTCAAATATTACAAATGAAAAATTGAAATACTTGACACAATCTTAACACATAACAAATGAATAGGTGCTTATGAATTTTAGATAAAGAAGAGGATTATTAATATCAATCTTGACCGTTTATCCCGTTAGGGAAGCCAAATTGAGATTTTTTATTGATTGAGAGAGATTTCAATCACGTATAAGTTTTAGAACATCTTCTCCCCCCCCCTCCCCCCCCCCCCCTCCCTCTTCTCCTAGACCCATGAGCCATTACACACATCACACATATTCATATCATTCAAAGCGAACAAAATAGCCAAACTCAAATTTTAAATTTGTATAGAAAATAAAATTTCATAGTATTCCTAAAAACAGAAGTGTTAGAACCACTTATCTTTCACAATAGTCAAAATTAACACCTCCAACTCAAGTTAATTATTCACCATAACTATTCACTAACATTAACCACAATAATACTAAAATCAATTAAAGTATTATAACCCTAATAAATTAATTAAACCTAGGTTCTAAAACCTTAGAAATAGAGATGAAGGAAAGCTCCTAATATCTAATTATTATTCTCTAAACAAAATAATAATTAGAATTTATAGAACTTACCTTCAAGATTAAAAATCTCATAACTTTCTCCCCTAGTATCTAAAACCCTTATGTGACTATAGTTGACGATAAAATAAGAGAACATCGTTTTAGAATACAAGACGTAGAGTTACCTTTTAATAACTAATAATAGATTCATTTTCCTAATATAACTTATTCTTGTATTCCTTAGAGATTTGAGTCATGACATGGGTCCCTTAAAAGAATGGTTCATTATCATACTAAACCCAAATCATTTTGGGTTGGATATTTACAGTAGTATTGACGGTAGGAGTGGGTGTAGATATTGTCTTGGTAGCCATCCATTTGGCAGTTGAAGAAGAAGACCTTATCAGCTGAAACTCGGAGTGCCACAGCCTGATGCTTGAGTGAACCATCGTGGAGCTTCTCTTGCTTTACCTCTAGTTTTTTGCAACAGAATTGACTATGGAGGCTATTGAATTCATGGTTATCTTACCCTTGCCTCAGGCTATAAATAAGATTGAAAATGACGATCAAACATCACAGGGCAATTGTTTTCATTCATTGATCTTCTTTCTCTTTCTTTTGTATAAGGGAAAGAAGAACATATCAAAAGAGAGAAAAGAAGTTGAATTCATCGTGTCCTAAGATGGCTGATGATTCGGGTTCCAATAAGAAGAAGATCGCCATCATTGGTGTTTCTTCCCTGCTACTGGTGGCTGCCGTCGTGGGCGCTGTGACTTACGGTGCCACCCAGAGTGGCACGTCTGCTGCTGCTACCGCTGGTAATGATGCCAAGGTGCAGACATCGTCTAAGGCAGTACAAGCCGTGTGCCAGCCTACTGATTACAAGGAAACCTGTGAAAAGAGTCTTGCCGGAGCCCAGAATACCACTGATCCCAAAGAACTTATGAAGATTGCATTCCAGGCCACGGTTGATAGCGTTGGGGAAGTGATGAAGAATTCTGGACTTCTAAAGGAGGCGGCTAAAAATCCCAGGACTGCTCAGGCCTTTGAGAATTGCAAGAGTCATTTGAGCAACTCCATTGATGAAATCAAGAGGACTTTTGATCAAGTTGGCTCATTTGATGTCAGCAAATTTAATGATTATATTATCACTCTCAAGACCTGGCTCAGTGCCTCCATCACTTATCAAGAGACTTGCTTGGATGAATTTGAAGGGATAGATGATGACACTGGAGCGAAAATGAGGGAACTCATGAAGAACACATCTGAGCTCTCCAGCAATGGGCTTGCCATGGTCTCTGAGCTTTCTCAGATCCTTACATCATTACAGATTCCAGGCATTAGCCGAAGACTGCTTTCTGCAGAAGGAAAGAAGCTTAAAGATGATTCTTATCCTGAATTTGTCGGTGATACAGCACGCAGACTTCTTCAAGCTAACCCGGCTCCTAATGCTGTTGTTGCTCAAGATGGCAGTGGCCAATTCAAGACCGTCATGGACGCTGTCAGAAGCATCCCAGCAAAGAACAACCAAACTTTTGTCATTCTAATCAAGGCTGGTGTCTACAAGGAGTATGTTGAAATCCCAAAGAAGGTCAACAATGTCGTGTTCATTGGAGAAGGCACACTCAAGACCAAGATCACTGGAAACAAGAACTTCATTGATGGAACGGGCACTTTTCTGACAGCAACAGTTGGTGAGTTTGAGTACCAAACATCTTTAAGTTCCTTCAATTAATCATTGTTTCGCCATATTTTACTGGTTTGTTGTGAAATGATGCACTCAGCTGTTAATGGAGAAGGATTTATTGCTAAGGACATCACATTTGAGAACTCGGCTGGAGCAGAAAAACATCAAGCAGTAGCACTCCGTGTTTCGGCTGATAGGGCTGTCTTCTACAACTGCCAAATTGATGGTTTCCAGGACACTCTCTACACCCACTCAGGTCGCCAATTCTACCGTGATTGCACCATCAGTGGAACCATTGATTTCATCTTTGGTGATGCTGCCGCAGTTTTCCAGAACTGTAAGATGATCGTCAGGGCACCAATGGCAAACCAGGATTGCATGGTCACAGCACAAGGAAGAAAAGACAGACGTGGACTTGGTGCCATTGTCCTCCAAAACTGCGAGATCACAGCTGATCCTGCATTTTATGCTATGAATCCACCACGCAAGGCATTCCTTGGACGACCATGGAAGGAATTCTCAAGAACCATCGTCATGCAATCTTTCATTGATAGGGCCATTGCTCCAGAAGGATGGTCTGTATGGGATACAACTGGCTTTGGCCTGCAGACTAGCTACTATGCCGAGTACTTGAACAAGGGTCCTGGTGCAGACACATCTTGTAGAGTCAAATGGAAAGCTATTCAGACGATCAATCCTCAGATTGCTGAAAGCTTTACTCTTGATCCATACATTAGTGGCGGTACATGGATCAAGCCCTCTGGAGTGCCCTTTGTTCCTGGCATGCTAAGAGCATAAACAATTGTGGGATCTTGAGGGTGGAAATGGTAGTTAGTGCATTTGTGTACCTTCTTTTTGTTGAATTCTTCAAAATAAATGCACCAAAATTTTCTTGAGGTATATGTCCAGATTATGAGGCAATGAGATCCTGCATTTCTAAAGCCCGATCGATGCCTAAAACAAAAATGTGACTGAACCAAAATGCATTTGAAGATCAAGAAATTGTATTTGCAATCATCAAATTCATATGCCTCAAGCAATTACCAATCCAAGCTTTCCTTGTTATCAAGAATTTCCCTTAATGATTATCACTCATCTATTAGTTTGAAAGTTTGTAAAATAGATATTCCTGTGGGAAAGTGATTTCTTGAGTATGAATGTGGATGCACAATATACATTATTTCAATCTTAAAGATGTTAATTTAACAAATCTTTATTTTGTTGCCACGCTCAATTTGAATTTTAGTAAATTTGCAGACAAAAAATGTCCTCTATGTACAAAAAATGGAAAAAATCGGTGATAACTTTTGAACTTTTTGAATTTTAAATTGTGACATTAAAGTTTTAAATATATATTTCTAATTGCCTTTGAACTTTCAGAATCTTTCAAATCTTACTCTTTCATCCAACTTGGACGTTAATTAGAAGCCTAACAAAAAATAAGGTGTTGAGAATATTTTAAACAATTTGAGTTTTTAAAATTTGAGAACAATAGTTAGGATTTGAAAATCCACACTTTTCCAAACCCAGAAGGTGGACGGAATCTAGGATTCTTCCTCGAGACAAATACTTTTATGCATACCTCTTCTAGTTGATCTACACTAGACTCTTTTCTCGTAAGATGTTACACACACTAGCTAACAGCCCTCCGGGTGCTACATCACAGGCCCATTGGGAGCGTAGATAATTGTAACCATATACATATAAAATGATAACAATGGAATGCCAATCCTCGAGCTTTATCAGTGATACTTTTAATCTGAAATTCATGAGCATCTGCTCATTTATTTATGGATTAACTATTTCAATTTCTGTTTGTAGTGTTTGGAAAAAAAAAAATAATAATAACGATGAGTTTCAGAAATTTTGTTATGCTTGCATGTTATGAGCATATACGTGTATATATAAATTAAAAAAATGTTTTAATACCCGAGTGAATCGTTTGATACACTATATGAGAATGCTAAATCAAAACACTGTTGACGACAACAATAGCTATGAAATTGATGCCGCTTCCACTATATCCACAACATTGCCATCTCTATCGCGACTTTACTAATGGAAACGTTGATTGGCTAGTGACACTAATAACCTTGATCATAGTACATTCTCCTATCGACCAAAAAACTTAATAATTTAATTAATTTTTTCTTAATATGTGATAGCCTTTAAAAATGATGTTTGTCAATTTAAAATCCTCACTGACATCATTAGGCTTGTTGAAGCCATAGTCTTCTTGATCAATAAATGTTTTAAACCTCTAATGACCCTGTATATATATCAATTTATTTCTTCTAGAGTTGTGGAAAAAAGACTGAACGTAGAATAAAAATTTAAAAATCCAAAAGGTTAAAGATAGTAAAGTTAGTTGAAAACTAATTATGTAATGGTTGAATAGATTAATAAATGAAAGGGGTAAAATTAAATAAAAATAAATAAATTATTCATTAACATACTTGTTTTTCTTTTTTTTTTCCCCAGCATTTAAATTATGCTTAGAGCTCAAAGGACGTTGAATATAGTAGCTAAAGTTGATATATTGAAATCTTGTTTCCTACCACTAAGATTTTCAATTTCCACTAGAAATTCATTTAATTTTTGTGACAATGCCTAAATTAATATAATAAGTATTTATATCAATGGAAAATTGTAAACAAAAAATTGCAATTAATCAAATATAGTGAATAGATATATGTGGAGATTAAAAACACATTGTGAAAAAATATTATCTAATTTATAATTGTCCATTTCCGAATAATATTTACTTAATGTTTTCCCTTTTCTTCCCTCAAATTCTTTCTTCATTTTGTAAGTAATTCCAAAAATAATTTTCCCATATTTTTCCAAGAGTAGAAGAAGAACATTAATAATGACAAGGAGAAAATTTATGATGCTAACAAAATGGAAATACAAAATTATATAAAAATTATTTTATTAGTATCATGCTATAAGAAAATTGCATGAGAGGAAAGGAGCCTTATTCTTTACAAAAGAATTTCAAAAAAAAAAAAAAATTCAGACTCTTTTTTTCTTATTTTCTCCGAACTCAAGATTACATTGGATATGTTATTAGACCTTCATCATGCCAGCATCATAGGGCACACCAGTGGGCTTGATCCATTCATCTCCTCGAACGAACCGCCCGGCAGTGAATCTCTGAGCAATCTGAGGAGTGATCTTCTGAATACCTTTCCATGTTACTCTTTGAGCTGTGTTTGATCCTGGACCCCTGTTCTGGTACTCACCGAAGTAGAGAGTGTCAAGGCCAAAGGTACCTGCCCACGGGGACCAACCTTCTGGAGCAATCACGGCATCAATGTCAGATTGCATGACGATGGTTCTTGAGTACTCCTTCCAGGGGCGTCCGAGGAAAGCCTTGCGTGGTGGTTTCATGGCTACGAAGGCGGGTTCAGCTGTGATTTGGCAGTTCTGGAGGACAATGCCACCTACTCCACGCCTGTCCTTCCTGCCTTGAGCTGTGACCATGCAGTCTTGGTTTTCAAGAGGCTTCCTGACAATCATCTTGCAGTTCTGGAACACTGCGGCGGCATCACCAAAGATGTAATCGATGGTTCCGGTGATGGTGCAGTCGCGGTAGTATTGGCGGTAGGAGTGGGTGTAGAGAGTGTCTTGGTAACCATCCATTTGGCAGTTGTAGAAGATGGCCTTATCAGCTGAAACTCGGAGTGCCACGGCCTGATGCTTGAGTGCTCCTGCGGAGTTCTCAAATCCAATGTTCTTGGCAATGAATCCATCTCCTTGCACGGCTGCATCATTTCAAAAGTTTGAAAGAGTTCAATAATGGTAAACCAAACAAAGAAGTAATCGAAAGGATACTAGAGATGGTTGATTGCTCGGCTTACCAACTGTTGCTGTCCTGTAAGTGGTAATGCCATCGATATAGCTCTTGTTTCCGGTAATCTTGGTCTTGGTTGGGCCTTCTCCGATGAGCACAACGTTGTTAACGTGCCTGGGGATTTCGACGTACTCCTTGTAAACACCAGCCTTGACCAGAATGACAAAAGTTTGGTTGTTCTTCTTTGGAATGCTATGAATGGCGTCATTGATGGTCTTGAATTTGCCGCTGCCATCTTGAGCAACTACAGCATTGGGAACGGGGTTGGCTTGAAGGAGCTTCCGGCGTGCTGCATCCACAAAGTCAGGGTAACCCTCTTCATCGAGCGTCTGTGGTTGTGATTCTTCCTCAGACATGAGCCTTCGGGTAAGGCCTGGGATCTGCAACTCTAGGAGGACCTGAGAAAGCTCACTAACCATGGCAAGCCCATTGCTGGAGAGCTCAGTGCTAGTTTGCAAGAGCTTCTTCATTTTCTCTCCAGTATCGCCAGTTGTGTTCTCAAAGCCATCCAAGCACGTCTCTTGATATGTAATGGCACCACTGAGCCAGGTCTGGAGATCAGCCACATATTCGTCCATTTTGCTGATATCAAAGGTGCCAACTTTATCAAATGACCTCTTGAGATCATCAATGGAGGTCTCCAAGAGTTCTTTACAATTGTCCAAGGCCGCGGAAGTCCTTGGGTCCTTGGCAGCCTCCTGGAGTAAAGAGGAGTTCTTGATGGCATCTCCAATTTGTTGAACTGTTGCCTCAAAGGCAACCTTGATCAGCTCTTTCGGGTCACTGGTGTTCTTGGCTCCAGCAAGACTCTGTTCACAGGCTTGCTTGTAGTCAGTGGGCTGGCACATGGCTTCTACAGATTTGGATGATGTCTGTACTTCACCATTGCCTCCCTCAGAATCACTGCCTGGATCATTTTTGCTCCGGCTGACACCATACGTCACAGTACCTACCACAGCTGCCACAAGGAGAAGAGAAGAAAGGCCAATGATAGTGATCTTCTTCTTGGAATCATCAGAACCCATTTTTGACACCAAAGGAACACAAATTTTTTCTGTTTTTTCTGCTATTTGATTTTTTTTTCCTTTTTTTGGTATCAACTCCCTCCCTTTATTAGAGAAAGAAGAAGCAGAGCTCTTGGGGGCTCTTATTAACTAGCTAGACACAAGCTTTAATAACCCCTTGTGCTCTGATGATGCTTTACTTCTGAGAATCCAGATCCTTTTATAGGCTTGAGGGATGACCGAAACAACCACACACTGGAGGCTGGTTGTTATTTCTGTTACAAAATTTGAGGTGACTGAGAGAAACACCACAAGAATAGAAGGGCTTCCAGCATCTGTCGGTAGAAAAAGTCCTTCCAAGCCAATGGAGATTGAGTAGGCTCTATATTTTCTTTTTCTCGACTTTAGTTAGATTTTGTCTAATCTTTTTTTGACGTTTTTTTTTAGTAGAATCAATTTAAAAGAAATATAGTAATACAATATAGACGAGATTTTATAATTTTGATAGGTCAATTGAATCTGCAAGTCACAATGTAGCTGCGCGCTTGGTGCCAACTGATTTTCTTGAAGGCCTAGCCAATTTCGGCTTTAAAAACTTTGTCTGACTAGAGTTTAAGTCACAGCACTCTAAAGGAATGGCAAGGTTATGAAAATTTTATGTATGAAAACCCAGATTTTCAACGAGTTCTAGCATTTTTTTTTTTTGTTTTTTAACTTAGGTGGGAGCCCTAATTGGTATTCACGTCCTTCTAGTTTACGACTAATCTGGTCTGCAATTAGAACTCGAGCCATTGCACAAATGGTTATGTGAACATATTTGGACAGAAAATATGTCTGAAAAACAAGGTTTTGCTTCTGGTCCTTAAATTCTACCTTGGAAAATGGATTAAAAACTTGAGGAGTTGAAATCGTTTCCAAAATTGTTTGTGATTCTCAGTAAGTATGATTTCCAGGATGCTATTGTTGGATCGATCAATCATTGGATATAATTATTGACTTTAATAATTGCGATTAGATTAAGAGTGCAGTTGCGTTCTTTTAGTGGATTAGAACGTAATTAATAAATTATTTTTATTGACAAAATAATTTATTAGAGCTTAATCTAATTGTATCCAGTTAGGTCTCTTCAGTGGCTCCTAATTATGGAACAATAATAAATTATAATTTATTTATAATTTATTAATAAAAATTGTACGAAACCAAAAAATTACATTTGAGATAACATAGGATAAGTGGAAATAGTTATACCTAACTATACTTTTCTTATTCTATCAAGATTCGTATATTTGAGATCGGGTCAATTATACATATTAGTTTATGACTCTATTTTCAATATACGTGAGAAATAACGTTGTTGTTCTCTGAGTTTTATTCTTTCAATTTTTGTGTGAGTCCACCCTCAACAAAGAGAGAAACAAAATACGATTAGCAATTTTCTGGTTCAGGGACATTACATTGAAGAAGACTTGGGGTTTTGGAGCATTACTAGAAGGCCACGTATTCTTAGAGTTTAATTTTGTTGACACATAAGTATATCGATCCTATTAACTAACAATTGGTATCAATGCCCGGTTTTGATATGTGTTTATGTGTTAATATTAAATTTTTATGCATATATTTAGTTGAGCGGTGTAGGAATAATGCATTTATATTCATGGTGAATGATTTGATTAATTCTATTCAAAATAATTTTATGGCTATAGTTTTTGATTCGGTGAATATGTATAAGTATTATTGAGTCTTGTAACAAAAGGGGTGAATTACATCTTCATGTTCCCTTTTGAATTTTCTTTTGATTTATTTTATTTTTATGATTTAAAAAAAAAAGAATGTAATCACACGAGACTGGGCCAGCGCCTGGCTGGGCTGTGCAGGATCACGCTGGGTTGCACAGACAAGGCCATTCCCTTTAATTAAAAAAAGAAAAAGGAGAGAAAGTAAGTTAGGATTTGATCCCAAGACCACCAACTTAGCAATGCAACATTCTAACCACTACTCCAATGAAAATCATGTGACAAATATTTGCTCCAACAGAATTATATGGCAGAAGATTGAAGAGTTGGCTATTTTGTTAGCCATTTAAATTTTCAATTGTAATTTTGTAATTTCATTTTTAAGTCTAGGTTGGTCATAAATTTATTTTTATTTTATAGTTTTTACTATTTAATTTTGATTGAATTATGTATCATTCATGTTAACATACCATATAGTTTGCATTAACACCGCTCTATGTACTATTTAGTTATGCATAAATAAATTAATATTTTTTATTAAAAAAATTAAGGGTGAAATGGTTAGTTTTAATTAACCTTAGGCCTCCCCTATTAGCCCATTAGTAAAATTAATATTTGTTTCGTGTCATTTTAAATGGTCTCCCTATAGGAAGGTTATGTTTTATTGGTTACTAGATTGGGTATCAAAATTTTAATTATTTTTTTAAAGTTTAATTTATTCACAATTACCCTATGGGTGATGTGATTGGATTGGAAACTTTATATATATATATATATATATATATATATATATATAATTGAATATAAGGGTTACACTTTAATTAGAGACATTATAGGGACTTCCTATAGAATATCCAAATAATGTCTATGATGACCAAAAAGTATTTTAACAACACTAAAACTAATATTGCATTTAGATGCAAGATATATTAATTTTAGTGAAATGATCCAGGGCTAACTATAAGTTATATTGTTATCTTCTATAGAGATGCATATTATTTTGGGGTTTTAGGTTGTGGATCTTAATCTAACTATAAGTTACATTATTATCTCCTATAGAGGTACATGTTATTGTAGAGTTTTAGGTTGTCGTATTTTGATAGTAGTTTCTATTACTACTATTATCATATTGATTATGCATCATACTATTTTATATTGATCATGCATTATGATATGATGAATGACTCATATATTTTATTTTATTTTATTTCAGAAAAATGACTTTCAACACTTTATCCCAAATTTTAACAAAGAACCAATTGGTTAGAGAAAATTTTATTGATTGGAAATGGAACCTCATAATTGTATTCACTGCTGAGAAGCTCAAATATGTGCTAATCAAACCGAATCCTGCTAAGCCTACTGAACAGTCCACACGAGAACATAAGGAGGCTTATGATAAGTGGTTGAGTTCTGATGAGATGGTTCGCTGCTACATTTTGGGATCTATCTCAATGTGTTGCAACAGAAACATGAGAACATGACAACCGCTACAGACATCATGAGAAGCCTCTAGCAAATGTTTGAGTACAAAGGACGTCAAGCTTGTCAAACAGCAATGAGGCACATAATGAATATGCGCATGAAACATGGAATGCCCATGAAGGATCATATGTTAGAATTGATCACTTAGTTCAACGTGGCAGAGGTCTTAGGGATTGAAATTAAGCTTGAGACTCAGGTTGATATGGCTCTAGAAACTCTCTCAGAGATGTTCTTGCAGTTCAAAGTTAATTATAACATGAACAAGATGGAGATGTCTCTTACAAAGTTGATGAAGGAGCTTAAGAGCGCCGAGGCTACCCTAAAAGTGGGAAGTGTCAATGCTCTTATTCTAACTCATGCTGGATCTTCCTCTTCCAAGTCTAAGAGCAAATGAGGAAATAAGAGGAAGCAAAAAAATAATAAAGGGCCTAAGTAGCAGGTTAAGAAAGCAAAAGTGGATGAAAAGACTAAAGGCAAATGTTTCCACTGCAAGCAAAAAGTGTTAGAGATATGCCCTAGAGTCAATTTGTACTTATACTATTGTCGTTATGTATTATGTAAGAGGCATATCTTTCCATGAATAGTGCATTTAGTTGTGGTCATCAAGTATGTGACTTGACAGTAAAACCCTACAATCAATACAATGATTATTCTTAAACTGTCCCTAATCGATTATTATTAGTGAAACAATAATAAATTAAGATTAGTATGTTTGTGACTTGATGGCTATGTTTTACTGGTCATGGATATATGTGATATCAAGTCAAAATATAAATAAATGTTAGAGAACATTGTATTGGACATGACCCACTGTAAGAGTACTTCATGGAACATGTTATAAGTATTTTCTAGCTATAATGATATTAAAAGTCTTTTGATCTGAATTCATCATAGTTTCCTACTTGATAAATTCTATATTTTAACGTTATCTAAAGTTGTCTTTAACCAGATAATAAATTAGACTACTGTTGGATATAGAATAAATCAAGGAGAGGAATATGATTGATAGTGAAGGAATTTGTCCCTTTCAATTATGGGAGAGATATCCATGGGTCCCTTGATAAGTTAGACTATTAAAATGCATGGCCGTATACAAATATATCAATCTAAAATATTAATATCATTTGTTTAAATTGTCTACTATGAGATAAAGAAATAATTGATTAAGCTTAATAAGGATGACATGCTCTGTGTCTTATACTTAATCTGGATATCGTGTGACAAAAGGACTAAATATAAAATTATAGTTTGGTTTAAAGAGATCACTGATCTCCATTTAATTTGGATAGTTATAATGTTTTGCTAGAAATCGCTTATAACTTGTTGGCCATTTAAATGTGATTTGGGCACACTGTCAGTGTTAAATAAACCTATAGGGTCACACAATAAGTGAACTTGTTAGGTTATTTTTCAGGTAACCAAGTTCGATGAATTTGAAAATATGTCTAAGTTAATCGAACCTAGAAAATTTACCAAATATAATAAATTTGGAAATATATCCACATTCGATGTATCTAAATTATGTCCAGATTGTAAGAATCTGACTCGGTAAATTAATTAGTTAAATTATTGAGATAATGGCAGAATCTTATCATATCAATTTTAATTTAATTTGAATTTAAAATAAAATATGATAAGATATTATTAGAATTGGATTCCAATAGGTTTGGATGGGTTTTAAGAAAACCCTAGCCATCTTCTCAAGGGATTTGTTCTGTTAAAAATATTTGTGCCTCCATTCACTAGAGAAAAAAAAAAAGCCTCTCAAACCCTAGGCACTAGCACTCTAGGAGTAACGAGTTAGTTCGCCGTGTGTATCCGATAGAGGGCGTTCGCACAGTACAGCGTATGGTGATCGTTCGGGTTGCACGTACGACAACAAAATCAAAATCGAAGGATCTTGATTACACCGAACAGAGGTAATTCTATAATCCTTAGATATTCTTAATTGTTTACTTAGGTCATCGGAAGGGATTCGTGGATGTTTTCCACTTTTAGGAGTTCACGAATTCTAACAAAAAGGACATTGAAAGACATAGTGCTCAGATTACTTAGCTAAACGCAAGTAAGGTATTGGTGAGTTATTCTACATTGAAACTTGTTTAGTGGTTGATTCTACAAATACTTGGATAGTAGATTCTGGAGCCACTAACTATGTTTGTAATTCATTGCAAGGGTTCCAAGTAACTAGGCATCTCAATGAAGGAGAGCATACTCTAAGGGTTGGCACAGTATCAGTGATATCTGCAAGAGCTGTTGGAGATGTTTATCTTTATTTTGATAATAAACATTTGGTTTTGAAATATTGTTATTATGTTCCCTACATTTATTGAAATTTGATTTCGATTTCTTTGTTGTTCAAACAAAAATATTATGTTAAATTTTATAAATTATCAGTAGAGATATTTTTGAATAACTCTTTGATATGTAGTGGATATTTAAATAATGATTTGTATGTTTTGAAACCTACCAATAGTTCATTATATCCTACTGAAACTAACAAACGCATTAAGTTATCTCCTACTAATGAGACTTTCCTATCGCATCTTAGACTTGGTCGTATTAATCTAAATAGGATTCAAAGACTTGTAAAAGAAGGTTCTTTAAGTGACTTAAAGGTGGAACCTTTTCAAATTTGCGAATCTTGTTTAGAAGGTAAAATGACCAAAAGATCATTTCCTTCCAAAGGAAATAGAGTAAAGGAAGCTTTAGAATTAGTGCACTCTGACGTATGTGGATCAATTAGTGTCCAAGCTAGAGGTGGGTATGAGTATTTCATTACTTTTACAGATGATTACTCAATATATGGATATATTTACCTGATGACTCATAAGTCTGATGCCTTAGAAAAATTCAAAGAATTTAAGGCTGAGACTGAGAAGCAGTTAGGAAAGAATATTAAGACACTTCGATCAGATCGAGGTGGAGAATATCTATTCCATAATTTTAGATCTTACTTGTTAGAAAATGGAATTTTATCCCAACTAAGTGCACCTGGCACTCCTCAACAAAATGGAGTGGCAGAAAGAAGAAACAGGACATTTTTAGACATGGTTAGAACAATGTTAGGCCTCTCTACACTCAGTACATCCTTTTGGGGATATGCCATACAAACTGCGATATATATATTGAATATGGTTCCATCAAAGTCTATCCCTAAGACTCCATTCGAATTGTGGAATGGGCGGAAGCCTAATTTGACACATATTCGTATTTGGGATTGTCCTGCATATGTGCTAAAGGGAAAGATGGATAAAATGGGATCACAATCAAATTTATGCTTGTTTGTTGGGTATCCAAAAGGAAAAAGGGGATACTACTTCTATAGTCCTCAAGATAAGAAAATATTTGTAAGCACAAATGTAATTTTCTTAGAGACCAAGTACATAGAAGATCGATGATCTAGAGTAGGATTATTTTGGAAGAAACCAATGGAGAAAATCCCAAGTAAATGGTTATAGAAACCCATACTCAAGATTCACGTAGAGGATTCGTATCTATGCCACTTAACATGCCAGATTCTAGTAGGAGAGAAATAGATGTTGCGTCTTCTATATACCCATTGGCTCTTCAGCACATTGAGTGGAAGAACCTTCTACCCTTGTTGTTAATCTAGTCATTGAGGAATCAACGATCTGATTCCAGTTAACGAGGAGAAGGAAAGTCCAATCATCCAAGAACCTCCATAGCTTAGATGTAGTGGGAGAGTCATTCGACGTCCCTCTAGATACTTACTCTATGGAGAAGCTTTTCAAACAATCTCTTTTGAGGAAGAGAAGGATCCCACTACATAGAAAAAAGCTGTAGAGGACATAGACGCAGACCATTGGAAGAGTGCAATGGATTCAGAAATGAAATCCATGTACACTAACTCCGTCTGGGAACTTGTGGACTTACCTAATAGGGTAAAACTTATTGGGTGCAAATGGGTCTACAAAAGAAAGAGAGGAGTAGACAAGAAAGTGGAAACTTTCAAAGCTAGATTGGTTGCTAAGGGTTATACCCAACGAGAAGGTATTGACTATGAGGAAACCTTCTCACTTGTGGTCATGCTAAAGTCTATAAGAATCCTCATATCCATTACAGCTCACTTCGACTATGAAGTATGGCAAATGGACGTCAAGACAGCTTTCCTTAATGGAAATCTTAATGAATGTATCTATATGGTACAACCAGATGGTTTTGTCCAAGAAGGTCAAGAACAAAAAGTTTGTATGCTGAATAGGTCCATATATGAGCTTAAATAAGCGTTTAGATCTTGGAATATCATGTTTGATCAAGTCATTAAATCTTCTGGTTTTAATCAACATCCTGATGAACCTTGTGTCTATAAGAGAACTGTATGTTGATGACATCCTTTTTATTGGAAATAATGTAAGAACATTAACATTGGTGAAAAGTTGGTTGGGTAAACAGTTTGATATGAAGGACTTGAGAGAAGCAAGATATGTTCTGGACATTCAGATCCTTCGGGATAGAAAGAATAGACAAATAGCTTTATCCCAAGCTTCATATATTGACAAAATACTGACGAAATTTTCAATGCAAAATTCCAAGAAAGGTCAATTTCCTTTCAGACATGGAATTCAGTTATCTCGGAAGTATAGTCCTAAAACTCCTAATGAAGTTGAGTACATGAAATGAGTTCCTTATGCATCAGCTGTAGAAAGTCTCATATATGCTATGCTTTGTACTCGTCCAAACATTTGTCATGCTATTGGGATGGTCAGTAGATATTAGTCAAACCCAGGACCGAAACACTGGACAACAGTGAAGCATATATTCAAGTATCTTCACAGAACTCAATGATATATGCTAGTTTACTAAGCTCCAGAATTGGTACCTTTAGGTTATACTGATTCTGATTTTCAAGCTGATAGAAATTTTCGCAAGTCCACCTTAGGCTCTGTTTTCACCTTAGGTGGTAGTGCAGTTGTGTGGAGAAGTATCAGACAATCTTGTATTGCTAACTCTATAATGCAAGCTGAATATATGACAGCTTGTGAAGCAGCTAAAGAGGTAGTATGGTTGAAGAAGTTCTTGATAGAACTTGAAGTGGTTCCTTCTGCATCTCAAGCCATTAGTTTATATTGTGACAACAGTGGTGTAGTGGCAAATGCAAAAAAACTACACAGCCATCAACATAGTAAACACGTTAAACATAAATATCACCTACTTAGGGAGATTGTTCAATGTGGAGATGTAGAAGTATGCAAGATTTCTTCTGCTGAAAATCTTGTTGATCCTTTTACTAAAAGTTTACCTATAACTGTTTTTAGAAGTCATATAGAAAGTATGGGTATTTCTGACATGTCCTATTTACTTTAAGACAAGTGGGAGAATTTTTGTTAGATATGCCCATCGAGTAAATATAATATTTGTATTTTGAAATTAAATAAAGTATGTCTTTATATATTTATATGTATGAATTATGTATGAGCCTGTTTTGTCCACGAATTATTTAGATATTATAAATCAAGTGTTTATTTGTTAAACACAAAAAGACTTGATTTATAATTTAATTTGAAATAAATTATCCGCGAGCCAAAATAAATTTGGGCAATTTATTTTGGAAGATCATTTTAATTTTATTGAAGTCTATCTTTGACTTTGGTAATAAAATTAAGGATATATATTTGATATATTGGATGGACTATCAATATTTATTTGTAGAATAGACCATACAAATAAAATATTAAAAGATTGTCGTACATAATATCTTAATCTTGAGCCAATAATTATTTATATTTACTAATTTGAAATTCCTTGAGTTGTCAAAGAGTGAGATTAACTTAATAATCAATATCTCGGCATCTTGGGAATTAAAGTGAAATAATTATTATGAAATATGGAATCCGTCACCTTTAATAGGCAAGATCATTTCCTCATGAGTTCTTCTAAGGGACAGTTAAATCTGAGCTCAGTAATTCAATAGTGTCTATTGAATTCAATTTGTAAGTGTGACGTGGTCACATGGTACTGTCAAATTGAATATGAGAATTGAGGATTTCAATGAGGGGCAATGTGGTCATACTGCCTCATTCAAAGTATTATATTGATCGATGGGGGTAATTTGTTGGATCGATCAATCATTGGATATAATTATTGACTCCAATAATTGCGATTAGACTAAGAATGCAGTTACGTTCTTTTAATGGAGTGGAACGTAATTAATAAATTATTTTTATTGACAAAATAATTTATTGGAGTTTAGTCTAATTGTATTCGGTCAGGTCCCTTTAGTGGACCCTAATTATAGGACAATAATAAATTATAATTTAATTCACTACAAGAAATCTGCCAATTTGTCTGTGGACACCCATGACCTCCGAAATGTATATGTTGTGTTTAGCTGCTGAGCTATGACAATTGTTATGCTATCCTTTTTATTTATTTAATTATTTAAACTACTCTTAACAATCTTTGTGTATTTTTAAAAAAAAATAAAAGTATTATAACAAAATATAATAATCATATTAAATTCAATATAAAACCATATTATTCAATATAAAAAAATATTTTTTATATTTAGATAATTTTAAAATTTTATATACTATCAATTATACTATATCTTTTTTATTAAATGATTTACACACACACACACACACACATATATATATATATATATATATATAAATTCATACACAATATAACCCCCCCCCCCCACACACACACACACTCATATCTATATATACACATATAATCACATATATATGCAAATTCACGCACACACACACACACATTTATTTACATTTATATACACACACATATTCATTTACATATATATATATATATATATATGTATATATATATATATATACACACACAAATACACACACACATATTCATTTACATACATACATATACATACATATATATATATATATATTCATATATATATACACATACACACATATTTATATACATATATAAATATATATATTCAGATATTCATATATATATATATATATATATATATATATATATATATAAACACATACACACACATATATAGTTAATTGCACTATTTTATCACTTTTTTACTTAACATATTTTTTGTATATTCTAAATGGTAATATAGTTAATTGCACTGATATTTCCAATGGCTTTTGTTGTAAAAAAAAAAAATTATATCATCTTATTAAAATTTTTTATTTTAATACACACATATATTTCTACACACAAAAATATTACATTCTATTTTAAATTCCATTCAAATCTTTTTCAAGAATAAATAAGTTAGAGATAAAAACAATAAAATATTTGACCATTTTAATCAAAATAAATATAATAAGAATAAGAATAAAAAAGAAAAAAATAAATCCATGGCAAATCCCATTTGCCACGGACTAACATAATCCATGGCCCCACGGAAAATAATTAATGAAAATTTTTTATTCTTTTTATCACTATTTTACTTAACATATTTTTTGTATATTCTAAATGGTAATATAGTTAATTGCCCTGATATTTCCAATGACTTTTGTTGTAAAAAAAAAAAATTATATCATCTCTTTAAAAATTTTTTATTTTAATACATACATATATTTCTACACACAAAAAGATTACATTCTATTTTAAATTCATATTAATTTTTTTTCAAGAATAAATAAGTTAGAGATAAAAAACAAAATGTTTATAAAACATTTGACCATTTTAATCAAAATAAAAATAATAAAAATTAGAATAAAAAAGAAAAAAATAAATCCATAGCAAATCCGTGACAATTTGCCACGGAAAATAATTAATGAAAATTTCTTATTCTTTTTATCACTATTTTACCTAACATATTTTTTGTATATTCTAAATGGTAATATAGTTAATTGCACTGATTTTTCCAATGGCTTTTGTTGTCAATATATATATATATATTATATCATATCATTAAAATTTTTCATTTTAAAACACACATATATTTCTACACAAAAAAAATATTACATTCTATTTTAAATTCGTATTAATTATTTTTCAAGAATAAATAAGTTAGAAATAAAAAAACAAAATATTTATAAAATATTTGACCATTTTAATCAAAATATATATAATAAAAATTAGAATAAAAAAGAAAAAACTAAATCCGTGACAAATCCTTCGCAATTTGCTAGGGATTTGCCACGGACTAACATAATCGTGGCAAATTCGTGGCCACGAATTTGCCACAAAAAATAATTAATGAAATTTTTTTTATTCTTTTTGTCACTATTTTACATAACATATTTTTTGTATATTCTAAATGGTAATATAATTAATTGCACTGATATTTTCAATGGCCTTTGTTGTAAAATAAAAAAAATTATATCATATCATTAAAAATTTTTATTTTAATATACACATATATTTCTACACACAAAATATTACATTCTATTTTAAATTCGTATCAATTCTTTTTCAAGAATAAATAAGTCAAAAATAAAAAACAAAATATTTATAAAATATTTGACCATTTTAATCAAAATAAATATAATAAAAATTAGAAAAAAAATAAATCTGTGGTAAATCCCTCGCAATTTGCTAGGGATTTGCTACGGACTAACATAATCCGTGGCAAATCCGTAACAATTTGCCACGGAAAATAATTAATGAAAGTTTCTTATTCTTTTTATCACTATTTTACCTAACATATTTTTTGTATATTCTAAATGGTAATATAATTAATTGCACTGACATTTCCAATGACTTTTGTTGTCAATATATATATATATATATATATATATATATATATCATATCTTTAAATTTTTTTATTTTAATACATACATATATTTCTACACACAAAAGTATTACGTTCTATTTAAATTCGTGTCAATTCTTTTTCAAGAATAAATAAGTTAAAGATAAAAAAACAAAATATTTATAAAACATTTGGCCATTTTAATCAAAATAAATATAATAAAAATTAGAATAAAAAAGAAAAAAAATAAATACGTGGCAAATCTCTTGCAATTTGCCACGGAAAATAATTAATGAAAATTTTTTATTCTTTTTATTACTATTTTACCTAAAATATTTTTTGTATATTCTAAATGGTAATATAGTTAATTGCACTGATATTTCCAATGACTTTTGTTATAAAAAAAAATTATATCATATCTTTAAAAATTTTTATTTTAATACATACATATATTTCTACACACAAAAATATTACATTCTATTCTAAATTTGTATCAATTCTTTTTCAAGAATAAATAATTTAAAGATAAAAAGACAAAATATTTATAAAACATTTGACCATTTTAATCAAAATAAATATAAAAAATTTAGAATAAAAGAGGAAAAAATAAATCTATAGCAAATCCCTCGCAATTTGCTAGGGATTTACCACGGACTAACATAATCCATGGCAAATTGCCACGGATTTGCCATGAAAAATAATTAATGAAATTTTCTTATTCTTTTTATCACTATTTACCTAACATGTTTTTTGTATATTCTAAATGGTAATATAGTTAATTGCACTGATATTTTCAATGATACTTTTGTTGTAAAATAAAAATTATATCATATCTTTAATTTTTTTATTTTAATACATATATATATTTCTACACACAAAAAGATTACATTCTATTTTAAATTCATATCAATTTCTTTTTCAAGAATAAATAAGTTAGAAATAAAAAACAAAATATTTATAAAATATTTGACCATTTTAATCAAAATAAATACAATAAAAATTAGAATAAAAAAGAAAAAAAATAAATCCATGGCAAATCCCTCGCAATTTGCTAGGGATTTGCCATGGACTAACATAGTCTGTGGCAATTTGCCATGGATTTGCCATTGAAAATAATTAATGAAATTTTCTTATTCTTTTTATCACTATTTTACCTAACATATTTTTTGCATATTCTAAATGGTAATATAGTTAATTGTACTGATATTTCCAATGACTTTTGTTGTCAATATATATATATATATATATATATATATATATATCATATCTTTAAAATTTTTTATTTTAATACATACATATATTTCTACACACAAAAATATTTCATTCTATTTTAAATTCGTATCAATTCTTTTTCAAGAATAAATAAGTTAGAGATAAAAAAACAAAATGTTTATAAAATATTTGACCATTTTAATCAAAATAAATATAATAAAAATTATAATAAAAAAGAAAAAAATAAATCCGTGGCATATATCCCTCGCAATTTGCTAGGGATTTGCCATGGACTAACATAATCCGTGGCAATTCCGTGGCAAATTGCCACAGAAAATAATTAATAAAAATTTCTTATTCTTTTTATCACTATTTTACCTAATATATTTTTTGTATATTCTAAATGGTAATATAGTAAATTGCACTAATATTTTCAATGGCTTTTGTTGTCAAAAAAAAAATTATATCATATCATTAACATTTTTTATTTTAATACACACATATATTTCTACACACAAAAATATTACATTCTATTTTAAATTCGTATCAATTCTTTTTTAAGAATAAATAAGTTAGAGATAAAAAAATAAAATGTTTATAAAATATTTGACCATTTTAATCAAAATGTGTGGAATAAAAATAAAAAAAAATAAAAATTAGAATAAAAAATGAAATAATAAATCCGTGGCAAATCCCTCGCAATTTGTTAGGGATTTGCCATGAACTAACACATCAGTGGCTAATGTTTGGCATAATTTTTTGGTACCTTTTTTTGCTATCGATTTGGAACGAAATATGTTTTCATTGCTATTTGCTACTATTTCCATAGCAATTCGGTGGCAAATTGCCATGGATTTGATATGGTACATTTTCCCTCGCAAGTTGCTTGTATTTTGCTGTTCCATGGCAAAATTCATCGCTGATTGCTTCCGTGGCAAAAGTCCGTGGCTGATTCACATTTTTCTTTTTCTTATTCTATCAATATTCATATTTTTGAGATAGAGTCAATTATACATATTAGTTTATGACTCTATTTTCAATATATGTGAGATATAACGTTGTTGTTCTCTGAGTTTTATTATCTCAATTTTTGTGTGAGTCTATCTCAACAAAGAGAGAAACAAAATACGATTAGCAATTTTCTAGTTTAGAGAGATTACATTGAAGAAGATTTAGGGGTTTGGAGCATTATCAGAAGGCCAAAGACTTTAAGGATCGTATCGGTGAAGGTGATATCTATAAATGTATAATTCGTTTTTACGTATTCTCAGAGTTTAATTTGGTTGACACATAAGCATATCGATCTTATTAACTAACAGCTATATCATGCATAGCTTTTTTGCTTTGAAGAACTTTTGACACTGACACAGTAAGGGTAGTATATCAGTAGGAGGAGACAAAATTTGTTATTTTTAAATTGAGTTTGATTTCCCAATTTATTGATACTTGATATTATGCAGGTGTTTGTATAGGCTGCATTGATGTGAAATAGCTTCAGATTGGAAGGGGTATGTACAAAGAGAGGAAAAGGACACAGCGGGACAAAATGAGCAACTCTACTAATTCTAGAGGACAAGATTACACTTTCGAAGAAAAGAAAAAAAAATGCATACTTTGTTGCATGAGAAGCAGGGCCGCTTGAATTCACAAAATTTGCATGAAACACAAAAATTTCTTGCTTTTAAGTGCTTCTAGGCCACGTAATTTTCTAAGATTACTAGGTTGCAAGAATTCGAGGTGTGCTGCTTTTCAGAATAGATCCTACTTGGTGCTCATTCTGCCAGGTACATTAGGTACCCCTGAGGGCTTGATCCAGTAATCTCCCATATGGTACTTTCCAGGATTGAATTGTTGAGCCACCTGCTTAGTGATTTTCTTGATGCCTGTCCACTTAACTCTTCTGCTTTGAGCTGCACCAGGGCCCTTGTTACCAAACTCAGCATTCCGGCTAGTGTCAATGTGCTAAGTTTCATTCCACTTTTTCCACCCGTGGGGGTTAATCACATCATCAATTTGAGCATAGCTTTTGATTCTCCAGTGGCTTCCTGATTATAGTTTTGGAGGACAGCTCTTGCATTACCAAAGATGAAGTCGATAGTACCACTTCTCGTGCAATCATGGTAGAACTGACGATGGTTATGAACATCGAGTGTATCCTGGCAACCATCAATTTGACAGTTGTGGAAAAATTTCTCTACTATGTCCTTGGCCATGAAATGGACTCCTTCCACCGCTGCACAATTGCATTAAGATTAGGGACAAAAGATCATAACATAGAAACCTCAGAGTAAAAATGTTGAATAAACAACGAGCTAGAACTTATGAAAGCAGAAATAAAATCAAAACTTTTACAATTTATTTCTGCTTTCATTTATGGACTTATATTTTCCAGTGCCATCCTTTGCCACAGTAACATTTGGTTTAATGCTTCTAGGAGTAGACTGAAGGAATCGGCGTTTTGTTCCTGTAGGATCATGGAAGTTGAATCTGACGTTCCCAGAGAGAAGCTTCCTGCTGAAGCCTGTCAGTTCCTAAGATGACAGAATATTGGAGATCTAGTTCACCAGGCAAGGGCATTACTGGTGAGCTCACCTCCGATTCAGTTTCTTCATTTTTTCTCCAGCGTCACCTTTTATGTCCTCAAAGGCGTCCAAACAAGTCTGCTGATACGCTTGTGCCCCGGAAACCCATGTCTTGAGATCATCCATAAACTTGTTCAAATCACTCAAATCATATGCATCAAGCTCATCAAATGTCCACTGTAGATCATCAATGGAATCATTCAAGAGCGTCTGGCAGACCTCAAACGCCTCTGCAGTGCTGAGGTCCTTTGTGGCTTTTGAAGGAGAACAGACTTCTTCACTGCATCACCAGTCTCCTTCGCAGCTAACTTGCATGCAACTTTGACAATCTTATAGGTTTCTACGGAGTTTGTAGATTTAGAAATGCTTTTAACACAGGTGTCCTGATAATTTGTTCTGGCAGACATCTTGAACTGCATTCAGAGATGTGCTTATATGAGCAACATCATCAATGTTCTTTCTCTCCTTCTGGTGAGCAACATGAACCACTGTGGCAATGATCACTTGCCAAAAGGATTACCAAGCGAGTGCCAATGATGGCTGCCTTTGCAAGAGACACTCTTCTTGATCTTTGGAGAAACAAGAACTCATAATTTTAATGGGGGTTGAGTCTGAGTAGTCCCAAAGAAACCCCAAAAGAGGATTTGGATTGAGTAAACTTCAGTCTACATGGAGGTCTCTCTCATTTATAACCCAAGCAAAAAAGGATGCCTCAACATTACAGCAGCATCTTTGAAGAAATTTGATGTTTTGTTTAATACAGGGAAATGGGAGGGCAAGGCAAACAGCGAACTTAGTCTTAAGATATTTCTGGTTAATCATTGATTGCTTGTTCCTGTTGTTCTCAGCCAACGAGAGAGAATATTCATCTCATAATCTATGCCATATAATCTTTGTGTTAAAACGAATACGAGAAATAATTGGGGAAGACAACTTCCAAAGCCACACACTTAGAGAGAGAGAGAGAGAATTTGTTAATTTTAAAAAAACTAGAATCAACACTAGAAATAATTTTACCAACTAAAACGTACATCACGGGTGGTGCTAGTACTGAATAAAGATGTAAATTCAAGCAGAATACAATGTGCAGCTCTTCAGAAGCATTGGAAGCAGCCACCTTTATTGCCTTCCCACATTTTAACCATTAAATTGTACACATTTCTTTCAGCTATCACAGCCCTGAAAATTGGAAATAAATCTCTTTCAGCCACATACAAAACTCCCTTCCTTGGCATTGATTCTTTCACAGCTTAGCTCTCCGAAGTTCTAATTTTGCAATTGTGCCCAAGTGGACCTCATCAGGGCCATCCGCAATTCTCAATGTTCTTGCAGTAGCCCATAGATGGCTAAGAACAGTGTCACCAGACAACCCAGCAGCCCCATGTACTTGCATTGCCATGTCGAGAACCATCAATGCCATATTTGGAGCTGCTACCTGCTCAGTACACCAACAAGAATGAAAAGCCATACCAAAGGATGTATAGAGACATATTACAAAGTAAAAGAACAAATCTACCTTGGCCATTGCTATAGTTCCACGAGCTCTTTTATTTCCAAGACGATCAAGCTGGTCTGCTGCTTCCAGAACCAACAATCTAGTTTTCTCCAACTCTATTCGAGACTGCATCATATAAAACACAAACCGATCATCTGTCATTTTGCTGAAAAATGATTCATCATTTTCATGTCATGCTGACATATGGCTGCAATATCTGAAATCTAAGGGTTTGGAAATTTTAATGAACTGACCTTAGCAATATCCGAAAGAAATGAACCATGTTCTGCTATCAATTTACCAAAAGCTCGTCTTTCGAGTGCCCTTTCAATTGTCATTTGCATACCCCGTTCAGCAGCACCTATCAACCTCATGCAATGATGCAACCTTCCAGGACCAAGCCTGCCCTGTTATATGAATAAACATCACCAACAACCAAAGTTCAGAATAAGGTGGCTCAAAGAGATCTGATTCTTCCTCGGACACAAACATAAATATTTGAAAATTGATCCCACTTAATCCAAATGGGGCAAGGGTTACAAAAATAAGAGTGCAAGGAGATAGACTACACCCTTATCCAGCAATAATAACAATCTGATCCCTCTACACCAGAGAGGGTTTAAGACAGTTTGTAAAGCTAGACAAACTCCAAATTGGGAACTTTAAAACAACCTCCAAATTGGAACGTCAAAGATCACAATCCTTTTAGTGAATACCACATACAGAAAAAGACAAGGCTTTGAAATTTATGAAATTGTTCCTCAGCACTAAAAGTATATGTGATGCAAGTAATTGATTGCTCAAAACCAAACATTAATAGTTACCTGGGCAATTTCGAATCCTTGCCCCTCCCCCAGCAAAATATTCATTGCAGGAACACATGCATTCTCAAATGATATTTCTGCATGCCCATGAGGGGCATCATCAAAGCCAAATACTGTGAGTGGCCTTTTAATACTTACACCGGGAGTGTTAACATCTACCAAGATCATCGATTGCTGCTTATGCTGGGGAGCTGTAAAATCAGTTTTCCCCTGCATATTCAGAATCAGTTGCCTTGAACACATAGGCTGAATAAAGCTAACAATTTGGGAAACAGTATAGAAGAACGGACCATAACAATAAGGACTTTGCACCTAGGATCCATAGCTCCGCTGGTCCACCATTTTTTTCCATTGATGATATATGAATTCCCATGTCTGTGGAAAGCACAAAAGTTGTCTAAAATAGTCTCATTGGCTGAAGTGTATCTATTTGTAGGCAAAGAATGAACACAAAAGAAATTCCACCATGCTACAAAATAATGAATTATTCTTAGGCATACTCCTAGATAAAGAAAAATCTAGCACATTGGATTCTGACATAAATAGCTTTGAACACCAAAACCCAATTCTTGAACCCAATATATATATACATATATATATATATATATATATATATATATATATATATATATATAAAACATGAGATCGTCTATCAATGAGTAAACATTAAACTCTCGTTGTATATGTACTTATATGCAAGCCAAACTCATCAATGGAATAAGATGAATTTAGCTCAGCACACAACAAAAGAGCCAACTTGTACTAAAATGCATATTTAGCTCTTTCCTTATACTTCACTGTTTATCTATCTGTTTTTCTTTTTCTTCATTCTTTTCGATTCACCATTCCTCTGTAATCCTCCTGAATTCCATTGACTTCTCAACAATGGATCATGCTTAAATTTCACACTTGCATGTGTATAGAAATCAAAGAACCTTAAATATCAGTATCTATTTAGAGCAGAACTAGAACAACCTCATGGTAATGTTTGCCCTTGTTCACTTAAACCCGGTTAATCTCAGATTCCAGCACACTTCCATATGTAGTCAATGTAGCTGGCATCTACCTTTTAATAGAACACTCAATATTTGTTGCATCAGAAGATGCAACCTGTGGTTCTGTCATTGCGAATCCAGATCGGATCTTTCCTTCAAGCAAGGGGACAAGCCATTCCCGTATTTGTTCTTCATTACCATAGCGCAGCAACACCTAGAAATGCAAATGAAGCTTGGGCATTAGATACAGCACAACATACAATATCAGTCCGATGACATATCAGACATGCAACTGGAGGTAAATTTGTAATTATTGACTTCACAGTGCAAGACAGCTGGTTAAGGTATTAGGCAGACTTTGCTACCAAAAGCAAAGCAAATCCACCTTCATGAAGGCTTGGAAAAAATATCCTTTAAAATGAGACTATTGTTGATTTAACAAGTGTGAGAAATAAACAAAATACAAAGAAATAAAAGAAGTATATAAAACATCGATATGATAACAAAACAATGATTTTGTACTCTTTGCAGTAACAGCTCTCCCAGGGTTCAACAAACAACCAGCAACTTGCCAAATTCTTTCAAAATTTTCAGATTGGTTTTCATTTTGACAAAAAGCCCACAACTTTTGTTTCTGGCTTGTCCAAGCAAAGGTCAACACACGCAAACACACACACGCACGCACACACACATATATAAATAAATGCAAATATCACTCTACCTCCATATTTCCAGTGTCAGGTGCCCCACAGTTAAAAACTTGTGGAGCCCACACAGAACGACCCATTATCTCACAAAGATAACCATACTCGAGGTTTGTAAGCCCAGCACCCAACAAGAGATCAGGTGTCCCATCAATTGAAGAACCAGTGCTCCCACTAGTTAGTATTTTCCTTGCTCGAGCAGCACTGTCAACCTGAAAACTTCCAAACATGGTCTGTAACTCTGGCACAAGAAGCCACATTTTGAATTTCATATACAACATTTTAAAATTGGACATAGGGCAAGTAAAAACATACAGGTATCCACAAATTCCACAGGCCTTCTCTTTTTGCTAGTTCCTTTAACTTCTCCTCCTGTGGGTGAACTGTCCAGCGGTTGGAAGACTGCGCAAGTTTGTAGAGTTCATTTTCACATGGATATATGTGATTATGCATGAATTTGATCAATCTGTCTCTCAAATTTTGGACCTTCGGACTTGGTATGAACCTTCCTCCCATTGACAGAACTTGATCTTTGTTTTGATTTTCGAACTGTTGTTTATATTCTTGCGGAATTTTCACTGAACAATTCAATTAGAATAGTGATTTAAGCAGTAATTTTGGTCAATAACATTTTGCCAAATGAAACCAGAAAAGGGGTTTACTGCTTTCTCATATACTTACGACTACAAATTTCAAGATGATCTGAAAACAATTGTAAATGTGATAAATTATCTGGGGCAGATGCTCTAGAAATAACTTTAAAAGGCTAAAATGTCCATGGGATCATGCTCTTGATTTTTCACATAGCAACTGGAGAAGTTACACTATAACATGTATAAATTAGTTGACAAATATCCTACTTTAAGATTTGGACATCTAACCAGGCAGCACATACATTTGTAACCTTTGGGTGAGATGTATAAGGAAGTGTGTGTAAAACCATGTGTTGGCATATCTTTGAATTCCAAATGGCTAAATGATCTTCATCGGATTTCAAGCAGCAAATTTTAGCTTAAGAGTAAGACAGCATAACAACCAAAGCTTGACTGATTATCCTCGAAGAAATAATATGCTTCCTCGTGCAGTGAACAAAAATGCTAAAACGGTATGCTTGCATTGTGCGATTGCTTATCCTATCTTGCCAATTTATGAAGAGAATATATCAAAGCTCCAAACCAGTGTGAATAGGTTTGACAACTTGGATAAACTCAATAATACCATCGTAGAAAATCTAGCCATGCTGATATCTTAGTTTGCAAACTCCTTTCTCCTTGGGATGAAGCTAAACAAAAAATCTCAAGAAAATATTACTACTGGATGGAGGGTGCTGTGGAAGGACTGATTCCTGTTCTATGAATGACCAAGCAGTTCTGATGATAGAGTTAGCCTTTTGTCCTGCAAGTCGTGCACGTTCACCCCCTGATGCATTGCCCTGCCATCATTGTGACTATAAAATCATAAATAGAAAACTAGATTCTGAAAGAAGAATAAATCTAACTTCTGGAAATCACAACTAAAATAATATGAACCCAAATAATTAAATCACCATGAGCCATCTACAATGTACACCAGCAGAGATTGATGCCCCACGAAACAAGGAAAAGGCAATGTAAAACTTCCACTGAGCAACCAGCCATGGTCTTCCCTACAGATGAACAATCCAAGAAAAAGTAACTCACTTAAAGTCAACACAGTACATCAAATACATTTATCATCATGATTGTTAGTTAAGATACCCAATTGAAGAATCACAACTTGGGAATTAAGTAGATTCTCATATTTCAAAATGGGAAGTCTACAAGCTTCAGTCCCTCAATTACCACCCCCCAAAAAAATAAAAAGGTGGGGCACTTACAGTGGCAAAGCAATAATCAGAAAGATATTCTGCCAGCGAAGGAACTCCTTCAGGAAATCTGGACAGCTCAAAAACTCTATCTTCTACATTGTCCAATGCCATATCAACAATGTAATGCTGTTACATGATAAAACTGATAAGTGGATTTAAAAAGCCATTTACAGAATCCACAATATCATAAATCTAATAGAAACAACAATGGAGCAAACTTCTGTATTGTGGACATTTATTTTATTGAACAGACAAATAGAAGTTAATAATCAATACCAAGCAGCTATATGCAACATCACACATCTGATTGCCCAAAGTAGACAATTCCCAGTCAAGAACACCAATCACTCTATCCTGCAGCATCAGCATTAAAGGAATTAATAACATTTCACATGGAGAAATCAATTGGCATGAATTAGACCATCAGATCACCGTCTAAGACAGCAGTTACGGGAACTTATTAAAAGAAAAATGTACGGTAGACAGAAGAAAATCTTGTGATTATGTAGTCCACTATAGTGAATAAAGAATATTAAGCTATTTACAAGCACGGCACCTCAACAGGATGGAATACAAGATTATCTATCCGAAAATCACCATGGACTAGACCGGCAGTTGCCCCAGAAGAATCCTCAACAGGAATATGGAGTCGCAACCAATCAGCCAATTCTAACATTTTTGGATTTCTCTCCGACTTACCATCTCCAGTAGAAACAAGGTACTGTTTGGCCCACCTTTCCACCTGGAATAAGGGAAAATTTTCATTAGTTGTTTTGTGCTTCCAGTTACATAATCTTCAAATGTCCCAAAAACATAATAGAAAATCCAACTCAAAGTAAAATCTGAGCAATTTAATCATGTATTCACATGAAATATTTGTGAATGTTGGTCTTCCTTTAACTTGCAAAACTCATACTGCAGTTCAAGATTAACAAAAAAGAGCACAGCTAATATCTATGAGAATAAATACTTAAGACAAAGATACTGCACCTGTCGCTTACAATAGTGGGTGCGTTTCCCATAATTGCCCAGACCAATGGCATCAACATCAGCAGAATGAAGAGAAGCCAAAGCTTTGGCAGTTGCATTATAGATTGCCCTTCTTTGCATGGGACTAATACCCTATCCAGATCAAACTTTTAAAATTTAGCTCATCAAGTTCATCTATTTGCCTAGAACAAACTATCTGTACTTTTTACCCTAACGTTATCCATTAAGAAAAGAGAGCTCAGTTTATAGATTTAAAAAGTCGAAGCATGTACAGGTAGTTTGGGGTCAATAAATATGCGTCCTTCAAGATACTCCATGATATAGAATGGTGTCCCAATCACACTCGAATCATTACACAAGCAGAAGACTTTCGGAACTGGAACCAAGGTATGAGTACCTAAAGCATGTAGAACCTGCCATATCCGCAATTAGAACACTCCTAATGAAAGACACTGAAGCAATGATGATGCATAAACAAATACAAACTATAATGAACGTCAAATATGTTGAGGAAGAAAAGTCAAACCTGATATTCTCTCTCAACGGCATGTGCAGATTCAAGCAATTTGCCGGGAGGTTTCTTCCTCAGAACATACCTCTTGATAGAGGACCCCGAATGGATTTCCAACAGAAATGTTGGATTTGAATGGCCGTGTCCAAACTAAAGCATGGTCAACTCCAAATTAAATTGCAATTAAGGAAAAAAACTTCCAAACTTTAAGTCAATTTTTCTTCCTTAGCATGAGTAAGAGATAGCAGCAGGGTTAATAATCAACAACTCAGCAGACCAACTTCTGCATGTCAACTAGTAAAAGATACATGTGCAGATATCAAAAAATGCTTGAGACTATCAACAAAGAAAATACAGATGATTTTGCTTTTATTCCTGATGAGCAATTTAATACAAACTGGCCAGTACGAAAACATCGTCAATGGCTTAATGTCCTGAAGTCCAAGAATTATTCAATATTCACCATTGCACAAGCCCCTAGCCATCAAAATTTTCAGCCTTAGTTATACAAGTAGAGACACAGTTCCAATATATTTCACTTCTGCTCCCCAATCCATTACAAAACTCCAATCCCAGCACCAATATTTTCACAATATTGGTCAGTAAAGATAATAGATTAGCCAAATACTCACTAGGACACTGATTTCCTTAGCCTTTTCCAAGGAAAATGAAAATTTGGAAACACTTCCTTTTGGACCATTTTTCTTTTTACTCTTTGTTTTGGTGCCTAAGCACCTAAATACTACATCAAATGAGAATTAAAAGATTCATAATTTGAAGTCAAAATGATAATCCTTTTTTTTTTTTTTTTTTTTTTTTTGGTGGGAGGGGGTTCTTTTTACTGATGTCTTCAAGATATATTCCTTTGAAGTTCTATATGTTTCTTTTTGTTTCTCCAGCATTTTCTAAGCCAAAGATTTGACAAATGTACTGATACAATAATTGAATTCTACATAAGTGCTCAATCCACCAAACTCTAATATTGCCTTAAACTTCCTCTTAGCATTTTGGACCACGCAAGGGAAAAGAAAACCCGTAAGTGCAGAAGGTTAAAATTTTCAAAGCTTTTCTACTCTTATCCTAGGTGATCTCAGCAACAAACATTTAGTAGAACAAAAAATTGACTTGTCTTACACTGTCACCAACAAAGCTACTCAAATTTTCCGATCAGGGTCATGAATAAGATGATTTTCAATCATTCTAGACAACATGATCAATCAGTAATCATTCAAGATTGGAACTTTCTCACAATTTTGAGCATCTTCTGAGCATCCAAAGCAAATTTAAAATCAAAACAAACAAAATGACTTCACCGCTCAGAAAATTTTCTCTCTTTAGAAAGCAAAGAACACAATAAATTTCAACCCACAACTTTCTCTTAGACAACCAGAAACACAAGATTGAGAAATTCTTACCTGCGAAACAGCAAATTTAGATACAGAAATAGGGAAACCCTCAACATTGGCAGACGCATATCTCAACAAAGAATCAACATCGAATTGTTGAGCCGCGTGGACTCGGCCCACAAGATCAGAAGTCCGAGTCGCCATTTCTGCTATTCAGGGGCAAAACCAACAAAAAACTAGTATGCTACAAAACGCAAGAAATGCAACAAATGTGGCTTATGTATGTTGTTTTCAACGTTAGATATTTCGAATGAGTTAAAAGATTGAATTTTGCAGCTTTGGGAAAATCGTACAGGTGGGCAAAAACATTACTATATCCTTAATTTGCTGTGCTGACAGTCTGAACAGTCTTAAAACTGCTGACGAAGGAGAAGGATGGTGGACTACAGATAAGATTAAAACACAGAAAGATTGGATAATACTGCTTGTTTTTTTTATTGTTTTTGCAGTCTTTGAAACAGGGAAACCAAACTAATACAAGAAATTGAAACTGAATTTAAGGCTGTATATCAAGGAAAATCCAACTAAAATCTTGTAGGGGCTGTAATCTATGAGGGATTGTGTCATAATTTCCCAAAGATGTAGGATAATTAGTATCGACTCCCACTCTTGTTGAGATGTGAGCATATCTTCTTGAAACTTGTCCCCCTACCATTTTATTTTATTATTTTTTGGGGGCAGTTTGACATTGCTTTCCCAAACTTCCATCCTAGCATTATCGTTCCCATTTTTTTTTTTTCATATATTAAAGTGAGAGGCATAAATCAAATATTATATCTGTATTAAATATTAAATAAATTAAATTATTAATAAGTATTGATAGTAGTTGATTAATCCGATTTAAGATTTCTTTAAATTCATTATTAGCTTGAATTTTGTTTTGGGTGCTTTGTGGCTTCATATCTGTTTTTCTGATTTCCTAATTCCTACCATTTTAGTATTACAATTATTTATTTTTATTCTTTATATTATTAAATCTTTTGCACCACACCTTATATGTGAACTGTTCATGTCCATGATCTAGTAACTAAAAATAAAAACAAGGAAGAAGTACAAGCGAAGATGGAGACAGAATTGAGCAATGCACAAAGTTGTCCAAACTAAACAACTTAGTTTTATAAAATTTCGTCTCAAGTTACAAGGCATCTCCTCAAATCAATTAATAAGTCAGTTGAGAATTTACAATACCAAATAAAAGACGATACTAAATTAATACTTATTATCAATTTAGATGTCTTTCTTACTCATATAAATGGATGAGTTTACTAAGAAGGTTGAAATAAAAAAGGAAAAAAAGATTAAGAAGAGTCCAAGTAGAAGGATAGGATTCTTTAAATCAACCCTTTCCAATTTTAGTAGGAGGCTAGAGTGAGGGTAGAGAAGATAATAGGTATAGTTAAAATTACCAAAATTGTAATTAGATTTTTCCGATGAAGCAGTAAACTCTAAGGAGTGGTGAGTGTGGCAATGTAAAAGATATTTTGAGAAGTTAAGTACAATTAAAAATTATATTTATAAAGGAAAGTATTTATTTGGCTAATTTAATAGAGAACAGTACTTGAGAAATAATGGTCTAAGTCTATTTGTGGAGGTTTGGAGAAAGTGCATGAAAGAATTTAGTAAAAATTAAGTAGGCTGAAATATGGAAGAGTATTTAAACAAGTTTTTTAATTTATAGAGTTTAGGGCCATTATGATGTATAATATGCTCCAACTCATATTTCTGTGTTTATAATTAGTAGCTAGAGGAATTCATATTTATAGTGAAAATGTTTAAGTCCATATTACATTTGCAGAGTTTTTTGTCAACTAATAAAACATCTTCGGGAGTTTACATTATTGAGCTATTTTTTTTTTCCACCACTAAACTATTCCCCATCTAAAATTCGTTAATTAGAAATATTACTATAATGTCTCGCGAGGTGGCACAATCATATCACTAGAGTATTTTTTTTAATAATACAAAACTTTATATTAAAAACTTAAATAATTAAATACTTTCTTAAAAAATAATTAACTAAATCTCTCACCCCCTCCCCCCAAAAGAAAAAATCTTATCTACATCCAAACACAATATGTTTAACTCATTGTATGAGAGGAAGTAAAAACCCAATCTTACATTTGTCTTATCAAATACTCAAGTAGCGGGTGGGAAATTAATAAATAAATAAAATAAAATAATCACTAATAAAATCTAGAGTTTCGACTTCGTATTATATCCTAATCATATTCCTAATAGTAAGATCTTTTGTACCATGTCTATCATTTTAATTTGAAATGAGAAAAATTGAAGAGAGAGCCGACTATATATAAATTGTAAGCCCCCAACCCAACTCATTATTGGGCTTTTCTTCTTATGGATGTGTTGGTGGGTTTAACTCATGTGTTTAAGGGTTAATTTAATATAAGAGAATAATATTGGGGTTATTTTACAATTAAATTTGTAAGAAGGTCATTAAACTAATAAGGAAGATCAGTACTTGGTAGACAACAACTTTTTGCAAGAGGCAGCTTTGGAGAGAGGGAAAATCAGTGAGAGAGAAGAATCCGGTGAAGAGATTGTACTGGATGTCTCGAATCTAGGTAAGTTTTTTTATATTCGTGCTTTGGTTCAGGTTAATTTGCGTCCAGGGCTTGATTATTGTAGGATTAGGCGGTAAGGGTTTGATTTGGGGATTAGTTAGAAGTGTAGCAATTGATTATATTTTTGGGTCCTTGTAGGTGGTTAAAGACCTTGATTGTGGATTGTGATTTGATTTGGTCTCTGAATTTATTTGGTAAGGGACTTATGGCTTTTCTGTGTTCTTCTGACGTACAGTGATTTTTGGTAAAATTGTGAATGTTTTGCTGATAGTAGCATTTTGTTATGAAAAATAGATTGAGCATGATATATTGACAATGTTTTGAGTATGATGATTCATTAAATGGAATAGTATAAATGAAGCTCTGTTTAGTTGTGTTTATGTTATGGAATTGATTGATACTTAAGTTGGTTTTGGAGGAATTCCTAATCTATGTTATAAGGCCCTTGGTTAGGGGAATATAATACCTAATTTTCAGTTATAAGACCCTTGCCAAGGGGATGCAATACCTAATTTCAGTTCAGGCCCTTCTCCTAACGAGATACAATAGTTAAGAGCTGAAATCAGTAAACCGAAACCTTACACTCAAGCATGTCTTAGATTCTGTAATATGCATGATTCAGTTACATTTTGGGTTTGTGTGAATTCAATTATGTTTTGTTAAAACATGGTGGTTAGTTGTGATCTCTTTTCCTGTTTTCTGTTTGGGGTATTGTGAGCCTTGTAAAACCCGAAAATTGGCCAAATTGCACTCTATTTTGCTCTGAATTTCGAAACAGCGTTGCCTTTCCCGAGTAGACCCACACCGGCTCTACCACTCTCACTCGGCGCCAGCCCAGCATTGGAAAACGTCGAGTTTTCTTTTTTTGCTTGACCTAGCATCGGCTTCATCACGCCTACCCGGTGCTGGTCCGTCATTGAAAATCGTCGGTTTCTTTTTCTGCTTTAACTCGGCGCTACTCCTCTCCTTGGCACGGAGCCGGCTATCCCTTACACACCGTAATCTCATTGTTTTTACACCCTTATGTCTATTTAAAGCCTAAGAGCGCTTTGTTTGATCCTTGAGAGTTCCCCTTGCACTGTTCAATGTTCCCTCTTGGTCTTTAGAGTGCAAACCAACACACCATAAAGAGTTTTCCTTGCATGATGATGAATTTTGTTAACTATTTGCAAAGTATAAGTATTAGTAACATGTTCAATCCCAAAAAAGCTATAATTTTCTTACTGAGCTAGTGAGCTCACCCCTTTTTGATTACCATTTTGCAGGACATCAGTTAGAAGAAGAGGAGTTAGATGAGTGGTTTAAGGAAGACTTGGTGTAATAATTACTTGAAGGTTTCTGAACCTCCCATTTTATTTTTAGCTTTTCAATAGTAGAAAGATGGATAGATTTTGTTAATGTTAAAGTGAGAACGTTTCTCGGATTATATTATGATTTGAATTTGAGAAATTTGTATTTTGAGGTTCGATTATAATTTTGGATTGATTAAGCAATTTTAAGAGTTATCCGTTGTGTTCTGTATGGATTCAATACTCTATTCTTGAGGTGCTATTAGGTCATTCCCAAACTTGGAGCGTGACATTTAGTGGTATTAGAGAAATAGGTTTTGATTCTCTAAGTTTGAATTTTTAGTAAATTAAATAAGTTAAGAATTAAGAATCGCATTTAAGTTTGAATCAAGTGATGGGTAGAAGTAAGAGTAGTACTTCTAGTTGTTTCGACTATCTGGAATTGTATTGATTCTTTTGTGTTCTTTCTTTATTTTTATTATGCTAGCACGCGTGTCTTGAGGAGCTAGCAATGGCAAGAGGAAACAGAAGAGCAATTTAGGAGCGTGCTGGTGATAGTGACTGGGACAGAGCAGCTGTGCAGGCTCAGGGTCAGACTAGTTGGGCAGTTTGGGGTGCGAGTGTTGGAAATATGCCCTATTAAATTACTTTTCTAATGAAAATATCGAATGTGTTAATAAAAGAATTTATTTGTCGAAAATCGTTTGTGAAATAATTTTCGTTATTTGTGTACGATTTCGTTTGGAACAGACCCATTGTGTTTGAATAAGTGATCCATGTGAATGGAGGTCTTTCACAATAAGGTATGGATCATGGGTTATTTAAACACATAAACAGTTGTTCTTAATCGATTGATGAGGATGGGAATCTCATCATATTTAGGTTATTATGTTATGAATTCCAAATGGGGAATGGCTTACCTTTAGCCAGTGAGTAGACCACTCACTTCATGTCATAAGTGTATTTCGAATATGTAGAACATGATCTGTAGTAGTGGTTTCTAAAAAGTATTATATGGTAGAAACCTAGACTATTACCGCTACAGCGTGGACTAGTACTCTATGACTTGAGTATGAGTTGGTGGTCTGGCGAAAGCTGGAAACATATGCTTTGATATACTATAGTTGAGGTTCTATCGGAGGGTCAATATACTTGTATGTTGGGTATGAGTGACTAGTTAGTTAAGATAGACTTGTACAAGATAATTTCTACACTATATCGCCCCTTGTGATTGTCCGGATGATCTAAATATCCAGAGCCGTGGGAAACGTGACTTGGATGTTTACTTTAGGATCGCTCAATTGGAAAGCGGAAACACTTCAGGAAGTCGTGGATAATTGGATTAGAGGCCTAAGGATGGTAGATGTCTTTAGAGAGGTGTTAGTACACTTCTTCCTCTCTAAATGTACGGCGATGTGTAGAGGGGTATTTTAGTCATTTTCACTTGTAGGTCGAAGACTCTGCTAATACAGCATTGTCCTTAGGGTCAATATTTCCTTATGGTGATATTAGGAAATATTTAAAATGCAAAATACATCTATTTATATAGTAGGGGTATTTTGGTCATTTTAGTAGTCAATGCGATGTGTCTTTTTAGTTCTCAGAATAGCCCGTAAGTCCTAATTAATTTTTGGGTTGAGAAAATGATCTCAGTTGAGAGAGTTTTATTTTATTCGGGAAATCTAATTTATTATTGGACTGAAATAAAATAAATGGAGAGAAATTTATTATCTGGTTTAATTGGTTAATTAATTATTCAGGACTTGGGTCTAGTTTGAATAATTAGAAAAATTAACCAGGACTTAAACTAGAAGAAAATAATTATTACTTAATTATTTATTGGGTTATTTATTTAATTAAATCCCAAGAAATAAATAATTAAAGTTTAATTATTTTTGGGTTCATTAATTATTTATTGGGTTATTTATTTAATCCCAAGAAAAATAATTAATGTTTATTATTTTAGATTTTTCGGGTAAAAAAAAAAATAAATATTATTTTGGCCCAATAGCCTGGACCATAGGATTTTTCCGGACACAGTTTAAAAGAGTTTAGGTTGAAGCCAAAATTTATTTTGTAAATAATATTCGGGTATAAAATCTCGGGAATATTATTTTTATCAAAATAATTATTTTTGGTTTCATGACTCTTGGCTTTTTGTGTGGAAAAATAAAATAAAAAGAAAAAGGAAAAAATAAAAATATTTTTCCTGTCTTTTGGCTCTCTCTCTCCCTCTCGTGTGGCTTTTCTCCTACTGGCTTTTGGTTTTCTTCTGGGGTTTGTTTTTAATTGAAGAAGAAGCCAAGCCTGGTTGAAAGGGGAAGAATTGTGAGTTGAGAAACCGATCATTTTCCTTCAACCCTTTGTGCTCACCAACTGAAAATTAGGCTGGAAATATGCCGTGAGCCGAAAAGCCATGCATTGTTCATTTCCACTGGAGGAAGGAAGAAGAAGGATGCAGTGCACTGGACAGTGGAAGCTCACTGGACGTTGATGAAGATGAAGACGAAGCTGTTCAATTGATTCAATCATGTTCTTCATGTGTTTAAGACTCCAACATGTATGTTTTTATCCCACCATACTGCCATACTCTGATATATATGTTCATGATCTCCATTGCCATCCACTGTGAATTGCATGCTCTGTGAATGTCAATCCTTCAGTGAGTTCCTCCGCCACGGTTTTAGCACCCGCAGGGTTTTCGATGTACCGCATGTGGAAGTCAATCTACCTCTACCTCCACCGTTTGTACCACCGCCAGTTACTTCTGGGCCACCCTAACTTCTATGCTAATGGGGGTGCCCACTTTCGCCCATCAGCTATGCCAGGGATTAGTCCATCGTTGGACATGCCTATAGTTTTGGTGATGGTGGCTCAGGCAATGTAGAGCCCGCAGCTACTGCAACAAGAACATATGAGAGTTCAGCAGGAGCAGCTTAGGCTTCAGGAGGAACAGCAGCGGCCCCAGCGGGATTGGGAGAGCAGGTATCAAAAGAATGATTCGGGGGCAAGATCATTATATGGACGCATAAAGAAAATGGGGCTCCCAACATTCAATGGTGTAGGTGGGCCGAGTAGAGCTGAGGAATGGATTGAGGAATTGGGGCATCATTTTGAGACCATAGAGGTCCCAATGGAGGTCAAGCCAAAGGTAGTTGTTCCGTTCTTAATAAGGGAAGCGCTAAGATAGTAGAAAGGTGTGAAGTCTATCTACTGTTAAGGGGTGGAGCCGTTCACTTGGGAAAAGTTCAGAGAGATCTTTCTAGAATAATACTTCCCAGATACCTTTAAGATGGAGAAGGAGAATCAGTTCTTCGAATTGGTGCAGACCGAGCAGATGAGTATGACGGATTATGCACTCCAGTTTAACACTTTGAGAAAATATGCTCTAGCTATCATGGGAGATCCTACCTCAAGAATGAATAGGTTTGTTCGTGGATTGCAGGCAAGAATTAGGGGAAGACTATCAGTAATTAGGCCTAGCAACTATAAGGAGGCTTATCAGAGGAGTTTGGATATAGAGGCAGAATTCAGACGGACGGACTTTGAGAAGGACAGGAAGAGATTGAGATCACAGTTTGAGTAGGGGCAGGGCACCCGAACAATATTGAGTTAGAAGTAGGGTTCCAGACCAGTGCACAGCTTTGGGCAAAGTGTCGGGTTGCATCCCATTTGGGGCAGGGACCTAGGGCTCCATCCCTAGGTCTTATTGACGCCAGAAGGAGGGTGATGGCGACTGTTCCGAGGCCAGTTGTTTCAGGGCCCTGTACCGATAGTGCTGCGGGGTCTTCAGCGTCCAACGCGAACTCAATTTGGAAGGATTGTAGCACGTGTGATAGGAAGCATCCAGAGGAGTGTAGATGGGCTACTAGAAGTTGCTTCAAGTGTGGAAAAGCAGGGTCACAAGATTGGTTAGTGTCCAGAGTTAGCTCAGGGGCCAAGGCAAGCTGCGGTCAGTTTAGGGCCACCCAGGGCTGGGGGACAACAACAGAGGTCTAATGCGTGAGTGTTCGCCCTTACCCGCGAGAAGGCAGATGCATCAAATGATTGGTGACAAGTACTATTTTGATTAACTCAGTGCTTGCTGTGGTTTTGTTTGACTGCAGCCCATCTCATTCATTCATATCCCGTAAATTTGTTAAGACCTTTAAGACAACCCCTACTGCTTAGCCAGTCCCTATAGGGTGACTGTTCTCAATGGTAAGGTGTTAGTCTCTAACCTAGTTTATAAGGGGTGTCGGGTGAGTATTGGTGAAGAGGAGTTAGAGGTCAATCTGATACGGAATAACATGGTGGATTTTGACGTCATCTTGGGTATGGATTAGTTAGCTAAGAATCATGCTTTGGTAGATTATCGGGAGAAGAGGGTGCACGTTGTGATTCCGGGTAGAAGACCTTTTCATTTTCAGAATTCGAGAAGAAAGCAGGGTAAGAAGTCTATTCCAGTGATTTTTGCAGTCAGGGCTTGTAAGATCTTGCAAAAGGGGTGCGAGGCATATCTGGCCTATGTGATGGATGTGGAGAAGCAGGAACCACGGATAGGGGATATACCTGTTGTGAACAAGTTTTTGAATGTGTTTCTGGAGGATTTGCCAGGGGTGCCACCAGAAAGGGAAGTCAACTTTGAGATCAACCTTATACCAGGGGTAGAACTGATCTCTAAGGCTCCATATAGAATAGCTCCAGCAGAACTGCGAGAATTAAAGACTTAACTTTAGGAGTTGTTGGATAAGAAATTCATCCGACTTAGTGTATCACCGTGGGGCATGCCTGTTTTGTTTGTGAAGAAGAAGAACGGTAGCATGATGATGTGCATTAATTATCGGGAATTGAACAAGATAACCGTGAAGAATAAGTACCCGTTACCAAGGATTGATGATTTGTTTGATTACCTGAAGGATGCTAAGGTTTTCTCCAAGATAGATTTGCATTCGGGATACCAGCAATTGCGTATTAAACCAGAGGACATACCGAAGAGTGCATTCAGGACTCGTTATGGGCATTGCGAGTTCTTGGTTATGCCTTTTGGCTTAACTAATGCACCAGCAACATTCATGGAGTTGATGAACCGAGTGTTTAAGGATGAGTTGGATAAATTTGTGGTGGTGTTCATAGTGACATCTTGGTATATTCACCGTCGGAGGAGGTTTATCTTGAACATCTAAAGGTTGCTTTGCAGAGACTCTGGGAACATAAGTTATATGCTAAGTTCAGCAAATGTGAGTTTTGGTTAAGGAGTGTCACTTTTCTTGGTCACATCATCTCCAAGTAAGGTGTGTCAGCAGATCTTAAGAAGGTTGAAACGATAGTGGACTGGCCGAAACCGACTACAACTTCTGAGGTTAGAAGTTTTTTAGGACTGGTTGGTTATTACCGGAAGTTTGTGGAGAACTTCTCAAAGATTGCCACTCCATTGACCCAACTGATGCAGAAGAGAGTCCATTTTAATTGGAGTGAAGCCTGTGAGAAGAGTTTTCAAAAGTTGAAGGATCTTTTGACTTCAGCACCGATGTTAGTGTTATCCGCAGAGTCAAGAGAATTCACTATTTACAGTGACGCCTTGAAGAATGGATTGGGTTGTGTACTGATGCAAAATGGTAAAGTGATAGCATATGACTCTCATTAATTGAAGCCAGATGAACAGAATTACCCTACGCATGATTTGGAGTTGGCAGCAGTGGTATTTGCTTTGAAGATTTGGAAGCATTATTTGTATGAGAAGATATGTGAGGTTTACACGGATCATTAGAGCCTGAAGTATTTGTTCACATAGAAGGAGCTCAATATGAGACAACGTCAATGGTTGGAACTACTCAAGGACTATGACTTGAGGATTCACTATCATCTAGGGAAGGCTAATCGAGTTGCTGATACTTTGAGTAGAAAGAAGTCGAGAATTTTAATAGCTATGCTCATGGATCAGGATCAGTTGATTAAAGACTTTGAGAGGCTGGAATTGGAGGTGGTTCAACCAACAATAAGTGTCATGACTGCCTTAACAGCTAGTTCATCACTGGTGCAACGCATTAAGAAAGCTTAGTTGTTGGATGCTGAATTGGAGAAGTTGAGGGCAACAGCTCTTGGAGGGGAACAACCAGATTTTCAGATTCATGAGGATAGTAGTCTACGCTTTCGTGGTAGATTATATGTTCTTAAAGATGAGGTATTGAAGGTTGAAATACTTAAGGAAGCGCACAACGCAAAACTCTCGATTCACCTAGGAGGAATCAAGATGTACAGAGATATTAAGAGGAACTTTTGGTGGAATGGCATGAAGTGGAGCATAGTTGAGTATGTATCTAGGTATTTGGTGTGTCAGCAAGTCAAAGTGGAACATCAAAGGTCAGCAGGGTTATTGACACCTCTGGAGGTTCCTGTGTGGAAGTGGAAGTATATCACGATAGATTTTGTGCTTGAGTTACCCAAGTCCAAGACTAGAAAGGACACTATCTGGGTCATAGTGGATCAATTAACAAAGTCTGCTCACTTCTTACCTATGAAAGTGACTGCTTTTATAGAGGAATTGGTCCAGATATACATGGATGGGATTGTTCGGTTACACGGAGTGCCAGTGAGTATCGTGTCAAACAAGGACACTAGGTTTGTATCGCTGTTTTGGAAGAGTTTTAACGAGGCAATAGGAACAACTATCACTCTTAGCACTGCGTTTCATCCTCAAACTGATGGGCAATCGGAGCGGACGATTCAGACTCTAGAGGATATGCTTCGCGCATGTGTTTTGGATTTTAAAGGTAGTTGGGTGGACAGCTTAATGTTAGTGGAATTTTTGTATAATAACAATTATCAAGCTAGCATCGGGATGGCTCCGTATGAGGCACTCTATGGTCGAAAGTGTAGGTCATTGGTATGTTGGGATGATGTGGGTGAAAAAGTTATAACTGGTCTGGAATTGGTACAATTAACATATGAGAAGGTGCAAGTGATCCGGGAAAGATTAAAAGTAGCTCAGGATCGTCAGAAAAGTTAGGCGGATAGTAAGTGGAGGCCTTTAGAGTTTCAGTGTGGGGACAAGGTGTACTTAAAGGTCTCTCCTACCAAATATGTGATGAGGTTTGGCAAGAGTGGGAAGTTAAATCCGCAATACGTGGGGCCATATAAGATACTTGAGAGAATTGGTGAATTGGCTTACTGGTTAGCGTTGCCACCGGCATTGTCGAGGATTCATAGCGTATTCCATGTATAGTAGTTGAGGAAGTATGTGTCGGATCTGAGTCACGTGTTGGAGGTATTGCCTTTGTAAGTGCAGGAAGATTTGACTTATGATAAGGTGTCGGTAAGGATTATGGATAGGAAGTTGCAAGTTCCAAGGCGAAGAACTATTCTGTATGTTAAGATGCAATGGTCCAATCACTTAGAACATGAAGCAATTTGGGAATTGGAAGAAGAAGCTCGTCAGAAGTACCCGTATCTGTTCAATGATTTAGGTGCGTAAGTTTCGAGGACAAAACTTTTCATAAGGGGGATGGAATGTGAGCCCCCAACCCAACTCATCATTAGGCTTTTCTTCTTATGGATGTGTTGGTGGGTTTAATCCATGTGTTTAGGGGTTAATTTAATCTAGGGAGATAGTATTAGGGTTATTTTGTAATTAGATTTGTAAGAGGGTCATTAGTCTAATAAGGAAGATCAGTATGTTTTCGGTTTAATGTACGTTGTTTTCTGGCAAACAAGAACTCTCTGCAAGAGGTAGCTTTGGAGAGAGGGGAAATCAGCAAAAGAGAAGAATCCGGTGAAAAGATTGTATCAGAGGTCTTAAATCTAGGTAAGTCTTTCGATATTCATGCTTTGGTTTAGGTTAATTTGTGCATAGGGCTTGATTATTATAGAATTGGGCATAAGGGTTTGATTTGGGGACTGGTTAGAAGTACGGCAATTGATTATATTTTTGGGTTCTTATAAGCGGTTAAAAATCTGATTATGGATTGTGGTTTGATTTGGTCTCTAAATTTGTCTAGTAAGGGATTTATGGCTTTTTTGTGTTCTTCTGACGTACGGTGATTTTTGGTAAAATTGTGAATGTTTTGTTAATAGTAGTATTTTGTTATGAAAAATGGATTGAGCATGATGTATTTGCAATGTTTTGAGTATGATAATTTATTGAATGGAAAAGTGTAAGTGAAGTTCTGTTTAGTTGTGTTTATGTTATGGAATTGATTTATACTTAAGTTGGTTTTGTAGAAATTCCTAATCTCTGTTATAAGGCCCTTGGTTAGGGGGATATAATACATAGTTTTCAGTTATAAGGCCCTTGCCAAGGGGATACGGTATCTAATTTTAGTTTAGACCCTTCTTTTAACGAGATACAATAGTTCTGAGATAATATCAGTAAACCGAAACCTTGCACTTAAGCATGTCTCAGATTCTGTAATATGCATGATTCAGTTACGTTTTGAGTTTGTGTGAGTTCAATTATGTTTTGCTAAACACATAGTGGTTGGTTGTGATCTCTTTTCCTTTTTTCTATTTGGGGTATTGTGAACCTTGTAAACTCGAAAATTGGCTAAATTGCACTCTATTTTGCTCTAAATTTCGAAATACGCCTTTCCCGAGCAGACCCGGCGCCAGCTCTACCACTCTCACCCGACGCCGGCCCAGTATTGGAAAACGCTGAATTCTCTTTTTCTACTTGACCTGATGCCGGCTTCATCACGCCCACCCAGCGCCGGCCCGGTACTGGAAATCGCCAGTTTCTTTTTATGCTCTGACCCGACACCGCTCCTCTTCTTGGCACAGCGCTGGCTGTCCCCTGTACACCGTAATCTCGTTGTTTTTACACCCTTATGTCTATTTGAAGCCTAAGAGCGCTTTGTTTAATCCTTGAGAGTTCCCCTTGCACTGTTCAATGTTCCTTCTTGGTTCTTAGAGTGCAAACCAACACACCATAAAGAGTTTTCCTTGCATGATGATGAATTTTGTTAACTATTTGCAAAGTATAAGTATTAGTAACATGTTCAATCCCAGAAAAGCTATAATTTCCTTACTGAGTTAGTGAGCTCACCCTTTTTTGATTACCATTTTGCAGGACATTAGTTAGAAAAAGAGGAGTTAGACGAGTGGTTTAAGGAAGACTTGGTGTAATAGTTACTTGAAGGTTTCTTAATCTCCTATTTTATTTTCAGCTTTTCGATAGTAGAAAGATGTTTTGTTAATGTTAAAGTGAGAACGTTTCTTGGATTATATTATGATTTGAATTTGAGGAATTTGTATTTTGAGGTTCGATTATAATTTTGGATTGATTTAGTAATTTTGGGAGTTATCCATTGTGTTCTGTATGGGTTCGGTACTCTATTCTTAGGGTGCTGCCAGGTCATCCCCGAACTCGGGACGTGACATAAGTAGTAATGAATCACTTTTTTCCAGAATAAAGTTTATTATACATATATATAAATATGCAATACTAATATTCACATTTATATAGAGACACACAAATAATTCAAAGGGTTTTAAGTTACTCGCAACTCGTAAAAATTTAAAAACATTTGAAATATATCAAAATAAATTTTCATTTGTTTTAAAACTCAAACAATATATATATATATATATATATATATATATATATATATATATATATAATCAAAGTGGGTAGCCAATTTTCGGCACGAGAACTAAGTACTACAAATCGTGTGTGATGAGAATCACCTCTAAAATCCTATAAGTATGGGCCAAGCGAGAATACTTGGACCTAAAGGAGAGTGAATGTGACATTCTAATCCTATGAATGGTATATCAAAATAGATTTAAGTAACTATTGTCAACTTAATATATTCATTTTGACCCAATAAGAATACCGGCTAAATAGTTGATTATGGATGTTACTAGACCTATAATTATTTTTGTGGTAGCCTTGAAGATAAGGCTAATGTAAAGAAGAGGACAAGATAATATTTTTATTAAATATTAATAAAATATATCAGTAGCCTTAAAGATAAGATTAGTGTAAAGAATATCTTTACTATTAAATAAATAATTTATTAGTGAAACGATATAATTTTGAGTGTTGATAATAATTTATTAATTCAATATTTACATAAGATGATAGCGTGTTTTGTTTAAATAGAGTACTAGTGTTTTGTTTACATTTATAATTAAATTGAATTCTTTTTTGAGAGCCTTCTGTTTTCATTTGTCGTGAAGATTAATTCTTTTTTGGGAGCCTAATGATTTTGCATTAGTCTTTCTAATATTTTACAGTCTTTTCATTTTCTAATCCCCAATTCGATTAATTTTTTATATCCAGTTAATTATTAATAAAATTATTTTTTAGAAAAATTATTTAACCTTTAACACAGTAAAAATAATAGGTTGCAAGAAAGATGAATGACCCGAATCAAATATTCATGTCATTAGGATGAAGTTTAAGTAATTAAGCTATTCTTTAAATAAAATTTTATCCATTTCAATTTCTATGCTTTGGGTCCTACAAGCACTCCCTCCCTTTTTTCCGTTCTCCCTTCACTCACACCTTTTGTTCTTTTTAAATTATTAAATAATCATAGAATTAGATTGTATATCAATCACATAATATTTGAATAAGATTTGTTTACAAAAAAAATAATTGAACCACTTTATTGCCATTCTTTGTGGAGCTCTTTTTACACGATAAAAGAATATTTTAATCCATTTCATTTAGATAATGAACACTGGAATTAGAGGACCTATGCATGTGGTTCTCTATTCTTCTTTAATATCCAAAAGATAAACAAATTATATCTTACATGATGTATAACTTATAAAATAAGTGATTCTTTCTTCCAGATAAATATAATTTACTCTACCAATTCAAAAATAAAACCTATATTTGCCTGAAATATCTTCTTTGTAATCATTAACTTATGGGACCCCTATCATATATAGCCTTTCAAGATTGATTAGGGGGACAGGCTTCTTGCAATCATTCAGGAATCTAAAACAATCTTTTGGACACAACTGCTGAATAATTTGATTCCACTGTCCAAAAGCCATATTTCTTTTCTTGCATTGTTTGTTCAGCACTTGTTTTTGTCCCAAGGGGGAATAAAAATTTGAACAGAGATGAACACTGAATCCCTTGAAATTTCACTTTCTATCAGTATTATGGGTAGTTAAAGTCTATTCTAAATCAAAAGCTTCTAAAAAGTCTGCAAGAAGAGATCTGGAAAGAATTAAATTCTCCTCTTTTTTATATCTTTATTGACCCTTTCAGCTTTATTCCATTCTTGATTCACCTTTCCATGTGTTCCTGTTTTGTTAATGGAGCACATTACAAGTCCAAAACTGTAATGCAATGAACGTACAAAATCCGAAAATTCTAAGATACATTTTATTAATATGAATATTCGCTTTGCATGATTAAGTTTTAGATGTTATATGTTAATATACTCATAAAAATCAGTATATTAATTTAAAAGCGTTTCTTTTAGTTATTTACACATAAAGATATTACGAAATGAGGGAAAAGAAAGCACGTAAAAGGAAGAGTACTTACAAACCATGAGACAAATTGACCAACTTCTTCCTCCTAGCTTCTCTAAAACTTGATGCTTGTCATGGTTTATGGTTTCTGTTTCTCAGGTAAAGATGTTTTCGAGTTTCTTGAGAAATGATACTGTAACTAAGGAGACAAGAAGAAGATCAAATCTAGATGATAAAGCAACCGGGTAAGGTTGAGAATATCCCCAACTGTCCTATGAATCAATACCTGCAATTTACTGTTACAGACATCTTGGAGGACTCCAGACTCCAGGTGTCCCAAATTGACCATAAACTCGAATCTTATATCCCAAAGAGAAGGGAAAGGAATTGTTTCTTTCGGTCATCTCAATTACTAGTCAAAAATGACAATGGGCTAACCATAATCATAACCACCTTATCCTGCCACCCCAAGCAGAAATCATAACCATCTTATCCTGCCACCTCGACCAGAACTTTTTTACATGAATATAGATAAATAATTGCATGAGTAGCTGCAAGGTGCCTTTTCATATCAAATTAAGTGAAGATTAGAATTGCCGTTGAATACTTGACTCATAAGAAGACAAGGGAATGAAAGTGAAGAGTATAATCCAAAGTATTGTTTTAATTCTTAGATATTTTTTAGATAAATAATCAATAAATTAAAGCTGTTCAAATGGGGTTTTCTTGAGGGATAATTAAGGTGGGGATAGATAGCTACAGATTAATTAATTAGTCAAATGGTGAAATGCTATTGAGGCAAAGGATTCTTCATGAAAAAAATCATATGAAGTAGAATCAATTCACAAACAGAATATATTCTATGACATGGCCATTGGATGTCTCTAAATGAGTAATGTTAAACTATAATTTCTATTAAATGATAGAAGGCTCAACTGTTTGATCACAAGAATCTGTAAATCCATTGCGTTTTACTGAAAGTGAGTCCCCCCTTCAAAAAGGAATCACCTCAAGTTGACAAACTTTCGGATATGGACTCTGCCTTTGTAACGTCCATTCTTGCAATGTACAATATTAAAATAACATGGTACGAGAGTTTCATATGTAGCGTTACGAGTTCACGATAGAGTGTTCAATAAGGCTATTCCTCGGCTATATAAGGGCGGGGTAGCTAGTAATGTTTGCATCAACACAAAACTCAGACTCAGAGACATCTTATCGACTCTTCTCAGCTTCTGGCTAGCAGCAACTGATCATCATATATCCTACATACTTCGAAATGGAACAAAAGATCGACCAGAGGAGGCTTCAGAAGATAGGCCGGGATGCCTATTCAATACTTGAAGAAAATGATTCAAGGAAAGGAAAGCCTGGTAGTCCCCCAGCAAGGCAGCCTCCTGCAGTTTCCCGTCAAGGACCAAAACAAGATTGTATCTACCAATATCAACGTCCAAAGGCTCTTGTTTGTCAGGTGCATCCAGTTTCTGCTACAGAAGGAGTGATGAGCAGCTATGATGCCATGATTATGCATGAAGGGGTGCTCATTATAGATTACTCCAAGAAGAAATCCACAGCCATGGCTTGTTGATGAAGCTCTAGATAGATATATATGTACCGATCTCAGGTTGTACACAGTTAGCCTTGCTTATGATCAAGTTAAAGCATCTTGTAAATGGCTAAGTCTTTTTAATATCCAGACTTGCAGGAGAGGACAATGATGTAGCTATCTAGTTCTTATGAGTTACCAGAAATATTCTCTTTCATGTATATGTTGGTTGTTCTCCCCAAACTAACCTCTTGGTGTCGTTTTCGTTCTTGTTCTCTCTCGAACACAAAATTTTCTTCTTTTAGAAGAACAGGTTGGGAGTAAAAATTAAATTTCTCAAAATCAAATGCATCAATATTATACATATTTCCTTTATTTGTTGTACCTTAACAAATTATAATGTCCCCCCATCGTCTTTGCAAGGGAAAACATTATCCATGTAAGTGTACATGTATATAAGATGGGTCTAAATATACTTGTGTAAACAAATTGTATGAAAATACTAAAGAAGAACAAGGTTTGTGTTTTTTTTTGTGTGTGTGTTCTTTTTTTTTTTTGGGGGGGGGGGGGGGGTTTGTTTCTTGATGTTCTTCTACATCCGCCTTCAGCTAATTGCAAAATGAGAGTTGCATAATCCAATTGGCTAAGGAACACAAAACACCTCTTTTTATTGTTCTGTGTAATGCTGTCTTACCAATTTCTAAGAAAATGTGGATCAATGTTTAGGGTTTCTTTATTCATCAAAGATTTCCAGACAGTACTGATTTGCCAGAACATTTGGCCTTGAACACATGCAATTCATTTTCTTTAATCTCCCAATATTTTCTTGTTATTTTAGACTATGTTTATATTTAAGGAAAAGGAGAGTAGTTATAAAGAAAGAGGAAAGGAGATGAGAGGATTGAGTATTTCTCGGATTTGGATAATTAATAAAAGAGAACGAATAGATATATAAGTATTAAATTACATGTTAATCATGTTTTTATTTGAGTAAAAATCCTTAGGAATAGTTGAATCAATATAAAACTGTTCATTAAGTTTTGTTTTCTTTCTAAATTCATTGTATTCTAGATTTTTTTTTTTTGTTGAGAAATTGTAATCTAGATTTGAGCAGATACGATTCATTTTCTTTATATGGCAAAATTCTCTAATATATTCTTAGTCTAACTTGTTTAATCTACTTTCTCTTTTTAATTTCTTCTCAAGATTAGTCTAGATTAGGTTGGTGCCCGTGCGTTGCACAGGATAGTTTCAGTAATTTTTTCAATTTTCTTACATTCAAAAATAATTCAGACAAGGAGATAATTTTAATATTTAAAAGAATAAAAAATTCAGATAACTCCGATTTTTTTTAAAAAATCAATTCAAATAATAATGATATTTAAAAAAAAAACCTTCAAATTTTTGAAAGGATGAAATATATAAATATAGAATAATACTTTTAGAGTTTCTAAAAAGATGAAAAATTAAAAATTAAAAAGAATATAATTCTAGGAGGTTCAAAAAGACTAGCATAATGATTAGTTCAATGAATTCAAATAAATCAAATGAATGTAATTGTCAAGAGTATTTTAGGAATTTAAATAGAGAAAGTAAATAATAGTTAAACAAAAAATAAAAAACTTCTTAATTAAATTTTCTTTGATTTTAAAAACTATTCTTAGTGTTAATGAGATGGATATAAAATGAGGTGATTTTTTTGTCCCATAAAAATAGTTCCAATGATAAAATATTAATAGCTAACATAAGTGGTTCAACTCCAAAAAAGAAAAATTAAATAAAGGTGTCAAAAATTGATTTATTGAGAATCTCTCTTCCCCCTCCACCATCAGTGTGTGATAATTTAATTAAATATTTAAAATAAATAAATAAATAATTATATATTTTTATTAAATACGTTTGATGATAAATAATAATTAATTAAAGTGTGATTAATAAAATATTTTTATTATCAATTAATTATTTAAATATATACTAGTTTTTTAAAATAAATTTTAAATAAAATACTCATCTAATTACTAATATTATTTTATATTTAATATATATTATAATAAAATATAGTGTAAAAATAAATTGTAATTAATTTAAACTTTATATTCATACTTAACATTTTAAAATTCAAAATTCAATGATCAAATATTTATATTTTAATTTTCAATTTTAATTTTATTAAACAAATCATAAATCTTAAACTATTTTAAATGGAAATTATATATATATATATATATATATATATATATATATATATATATATAAGCCAAAGATAAAGTATACCATTACGACACGTGGAAGCATCATAAGGCGACACGTGATTAAATGATTTTTTTTAAAAAATAAAAATTATATTTAAATTCTTTTAAAATCTTAATTAATTAAATAAATTAATAATATATATATGTATTTAATATTAATACATTGAAATGTGTGATTCTTTGAATACTATATATGTGTGTATTTAATATTAATACATTGAAATGTGTGATTCTTTTAATACTATATAAATTTATTTTAAAATCTTAACTAATTAAATTAATTAATAATATATATTTAATATTAATACATTAAATCTTAATAACATAATAACCCGTGCAACGCACAGGACATCAACCTAGTTATAAATTAATTCAAAAGAGCGACACAATACTAATATTTTAAAGTTAGAGATAAAGTTAAAGTAAATATAAAATGTATATACAAATTTTATTAATTATATAAATCTTACATTCATTTATTCGTGCATTACATTCATTTCAATTTAGTTGATTCTTTCATTTCAGGTAATCTTGATGAATTTTTTATATTTTTAAGGGATTAAAAAAATATTTATTACACTTTTCCATTCTACTTACAAAAAAAAAAAAAAAAAAAAGGCACACAGCCTAGAAGCATTATAATCTCAACTGCTTTCTATATCCCTTTTTCCCTGCGGCGCCGTTATTTTCTTCCGACTTCGACTCTCCTTTGGCGTTATCAGAATTCCTCTGACCTATCTGCAACTCTTTGTACCTCACAATCGTCATGGCCTTTGACGCAAAATCGTTTCTTCAATCAATAACTCGCTACATCAAGAAGCCATGGGAGATCACAGGCCCGTGCTATGAGCCCATGGTCCAGAGATTCTGCTGGGCCTTTCGTTTCTTTGTGTTAATTAGCAATGGGCTTAGCCCTTAAAGTTAGGGACTTAATTGATGGGGGGAATATTAGGAGGACTTGATAGCAATTTTGTAACTCTCTAACTAATTAAACGTTCTGCTAAAACGTGGTTTTGATATTCACATCGTTGTTCAACTATCAGAGACAGTTCAGAGAGAGGAGAAAGGCCAAAAGGAGGAGACAAAGGAAGGGGAAGAGCTCGAGGCTTCGAATATAGGTAATCCATGTTTCCCTTAAGCTTTTATTGAGGTTTAATTGATATCTAGGGTTCTTGATTTTACTGTTCTGAATTGGGGGGACATGGGGTGAATGATGTTCTGATGGGGATTGATTGGGATTGTAGGTGTGGGAGAGGTTGGTGGTGATAGGGGTGATCTGTGAGTAGGATTCCGGGTAAGGATTCTGACTTAACTGTGTTGATTTTCAACTGAAGATTTGGCTTTATGATCGTCTGTTTTTTTTTTCAATCTGAAAATTATGTTGGTATTCAATTGGATTGAGCATGGGATAATTTGTTGTGATGTTGAGTTGTTTATGCTCAAGTAAGACTATATGATATGTACTTTACTATTCTTGTTCTGTACTGAATTTTGGTTGCTGAAATTCTGTTATGTTCTGTCATTTGTTTGGGGTTTGGTCTTGGTGGGGATGATCCCTTATATTCTGTGTACTGGCCCTAGGCTTGGGGGGATACAATACCTTGCCCAATTCTGTGTACTGGCCCTCCTCCTAACGGGATAAAATAGTTAGGAGACTGATATCAATTAGCCAAAGCTTCTCCCCAAACATGTGTCATGAATTCTGGGTTTGTTCACATGATTTGAAAAGTTAAAAATGGTGTAGTGAACTGTTATGGAAAAATGGTAGGGTAATAGTTGTGTTGTTCATTATTGGAGTGGTTGTGAATGTTGAGTCTTGTTCTGTTTCTTTGAGCATTTTGGCATCTGATTTGTTCTGGTTTTATGTACTTTCTTTGGTCTCTGCTTTTCGTGTATTGTGCTCTGTTTTTTTGGTAGATTTAGTTTGAACAAGCACCTATTATTCAGTCCAACAGGCGCCGGTTGAAACAGATGCATTCCGAAAATTTTCCCGTGAAGAACCGGCGCTGGTTCTTCAGCTGAACAGGTGCCGGTTCCTATGTTCAGCAGGCGTCGGTTGACATACCTAAATGGGCGCCAGCTCATCTCAGAATCAGATCCCTTCTGTTTTTGTTCCAACAGGCGCTGTTTACTCTTCTTAACGGGCGTCGGTTGACTTCCTAATTTTGAATCTCTTCAGTTTGATCAAAGTTACCCCCGTTTGTTGTATTATTCCTTAGTGTGTGCTATAAGTGAGAAATATTTGAGCCTGAACTACAACCATGTGTTATCCTAACTAAGTCAACACTGCTACCACTGTTTTAAAGTTTAATGATTTGCGAAACTATATCTATGTAACTTGCTCAATCCCGGTTAAGTCATGATTCTTACTGAGCTAGTGAGCTCACATCTTACTTATCATTTCAGGTTCTCAATTGAACGAGGAAGAATTAGACGGGTGGTTCGAGGAGGACCTAAAGTGACTAATTTGACAAGTTCATGTAACGTTCTTATTTATGGTCTACTTTATGATATTGGAGTTTTAGTACGTTTGGAATTATTCTAAGGGATTAGTTAAATCATTTTGCATTGTAGGAGAATAATTATAAGTTTTGGCAATTTCAGTTATGACAGTTGAGTCTATTTTTGGTAATGTCTATTCTGGTTCGGGTTCTGTATTCCATTTCGGGATACTGCCATGTCATCTCCCGGGTCCTAGGTGTGACACGTGCGCCTCCCTGGAGTACCGATCGGCAGTAGCAAAGGCCACCGAGTACTGCGTCTTTTGCCAAGATAAAAAAACAGGTAGCTTTTCGTGTTTAACTCTTTCTTGGAAAATCTTTACTATTTCTCCCTCTCTGGCTGCTTTCTTTCTTCACGTAATTGTTTTTTTCCTCTGATAGTGCTGAAAGATGTGTTTGTTTGTTTTTTTTTTTTCCTTAACAGATTGGATTGAGGTTTTCCTTTGGGTTTGGTTTCTGGGTTTTGATTGGATGCCGTTTTTGTTGTATGATTGCAGGTATTGTTGATTTTGATTAGGGGTTTGGGAAGGATTAAGCTTTTCCGTGGATGATGAAGTTCGGGTTTTTGCTGTTAAAAACTAGGTTCTTGCCGAAGAATTTCGTATTGGGTTTCCAATAATTTGGCTGTTTCGTTCAAAAATTGGGATTTACAAGGGTCTCCGGAAGGACTCAGTTGTAAATTTTGAGTCTTAGGCCGAAATTTGTGGTCGGCGGGTTGGATTTTTTGCTATTTTGGCAGATTTCGGTAGCCGCTTGGGATAATTAAGATTCTCAAAGGGCGTATTCATGGATTTTGGGGTTTTTTTTTACCAAATTTTCGCTGAGTTATTCTGGTATGTGTGCTCTTTTTGCTTATTTTAGTACTTGATTGTATATAAGGGGTTTGGCTTTTCGGTGGAAGCTTAAAGGTGTGGTATTGGGAACTATCTGACCATTTGATGTGGGCATCTCTAGGAAAAGTTGCAATCCATTGTTCTGTATCTGGTCGGATTTCCACATTAACCAGAGCTTGTTGGTTTTTGTGGTGGAGAGTCATTTACTAACATAAGGGGACAATGAGTTCGGATATCATAGGAGGGGTTGTTCAGATGGGCAAGCTTTTGATTCATATTGCTGAGAATGGATGCTCATTTGAACTTGAGTGTGATGAAGATACCCTTGTTAAGGCTGTTCAGAGACACCTAGAATCATCAAATACATCAAGTACTTCTCTCTCGGGACCAGCGTCGTAACCGCCCACCTATCAAGTAGACCATTTTGAAGAAAGCTGACATCAAGAAGATGATGAAGGAGCAAACTTTTGATGTGAATGACTTTTCAAGACCATACTTGACTGCTAAGTTTGTCGAGGATGATAATGCAATCGGCAAAGGATACCAGATGTAATCGTAGAGGACTTCACCAGGGCATCAGTGCCTTTAAAACACCATTTTTTCGAGGATCCATTTTCCATCTCCATTACTTCTTCTTGAGTCCGCCCTTCACACCCCAGTTTTGGTTCTTGTAGCACCGATGAAAGAGCAAAACGCTGTCCAATATGAAGGGTGAAGACTGAAGAGGAGTTCACCACCGAGCGCCAGCCATCACTTCACTCGCATATAGGAAGCCAAATTGGAGAGGTTATGGTGGGCCATATGTATACCGGGAGCCATTTGTGGCAAGGAATCTATATAATCTGAGTGAAAAGGTTTGTGATTTTGTTCTCTTCTTAAATAAGAGAAGTCTATATCCATTTGTGATTTTGATCTCTTCTTAAATAAGATTTTGATCTCTTCTTAAATAAGAGAAGTCTCTTCTTACATTTCTTCACCAATAAAAAAACTATTAAAAAATTTTAAATTTACGGTGTCAGGTGTTATTGTAGGAGAGTGCGTTATGGCAGATACAATTCATCTAAAATTGATTTGAACAATTCATTGAAATCTATATATATATATATATATATATATATATAGATTTGAACAGATACAATTCATTTTCTTAATTTTGCCCCAAAAAAATTCACAAAATATTATATTGCTATTCTTTTTGTCCAAGTTATTGATCATCTATCACCCTTTTTTTTTTCTCTAAATTCTCTCCTCTTCCCTTAGTCCCAATTCGTTCAATTACCCCTTTTTTCCTAAAATTATCTTATTCATACATATCTACTTCAATACTCATTTCCACTTTTCCAAAATTATTTTATTCCATTAGCTCTAATTACTCGAAGAATATTACTCAGCATTGAACTTGTGAAATCAGACTACAATTGAATCCAATTCCAAATTGCGAATTAAGTGTTCGACTTATTCGGAGCCAATAGATTACTCTACCACAAGAAAGTTAGCATGGCATAGCCTTGTGGTCTCCCAAAAGCATTGTTTTAGCATTCCAGTCAATGGAATCTATTAGCCACCGAAAGGAGAACATTTTTTCCCCATAGCATCTTGCAAACATATACCATTCAATCCGTCCAAGAACACCCTCCCAAAATGAAAATCAAATCTCTTTAATTGCTGGAAAAAGAGTGCTCTCCCAGAAGCTTATCTTGAAGGAATCACACAAAATTTGAGGGCTTTTCAGTGTTTTTCAATGCTTTCATGAGCTAAGCCCTCTGCAATCACAATAAAGGCTTATGAGCCTTACAAATCATTTTGCTCATCATCAGGGAAAAAAAAAAAAAACATTCATTCCTCCTCTTGATTACATATTGCAATCTTGTATATTGTAATGGCTCCTCGATCACAATCTGATCTTGTTAAGATTGGCTTGGAGGGTTTTGCATTGACTGATGAATGCTTTGGAAGAAGAAGTAGGCCTCAAGCACCTGTTGCTGCAGCACAAAGGGCTACTGGTTTCCAAGCAAACCAACAAATTTGTGTCAAAGGATATCGCCCTCAAGAATCATACTTTTGCTATCAACCTCAACAGCCTCAGGTCGTTCGGTTTACTGCAGTTTCTACTACAGAAGCCATTGTCACGAGGAGCACCTATGAGGCCGCGGCCTCTCCATTTCGCATGCCCTATTAGTTTGTGATGTTCTAGTTGATTGACCATGCATATTATGCTACTGACAGTGGCAGTACAGTGGTAGTTCTTGTATCCCCTGGTTTTAATTATTTGCCAGGCTTGATGATACTTGAATACTAGCAATAAAAGCAAGTTTACTTCGTAAATCTTTCCTTTCTTCCTTTGATGCTCACCATGTCAATAACTATTTCTCTTATGGGGCTGATGACATTCACGATTAACTATTTGGTCATCGTCCTGATTAGGCCAAAATAGATATTTCAAATTGACAATAGATATTTAAGTCCATCTTATATACTATTCATACTTTTTATCCCGATCCTATATGGAATTAAGGTGTCACAAAATTAGTTTCCTTGGCAATTAAGGATTTGCATGATTAGTTTAACCGTTGTAATCAGTTATAATTTCAACTTTTTACAAGTTGATCAGATACCGAGTACTGGAGCCAGTTGATCAGGAGGTCGTTCCATATAATATCATGGATTTTCTTTTATCCTAGACTCTCATTATGCAGATTCTCCCACAAAACTCCAAGTTTGCGACATAATTAATCTGCATAAAGTGGGATATTTATGAATTGTGACAGAAATTTAACAGGAGAATGCATGTGAGCCTCAGACACTGGAGAGAAAGGAGCACCTCGTTTTCTTCTAGGGACTTCCTTGAAACACATACAGTATAGATAACGAGATGAATCTAAATATTCTCTAGCTTGCTTTCCTGCTTTATGGGGGCTGTTACATTATGCCCAGTGAAATCTGTGTTTTGGATATTCGAAGGAAAACAATCCCAAATGAGCTGTTACCTCCTTGTTAAAGTGTATAAATATCAAGAAAATCGTTAGATATATTTTGCAAAATTATATATCTACAAACCTTATTTATATAAATTCATACTTCTTGAAATTTTGAATCAACAGTTGGTGGAGGTTTGGGCTCGATTAGTGTATCTGCAACTCCATGAAAGTTGAGGGAAAAAAAAAAAAAAGACTCGTTATTATTATATTTTGAAATTTTGTTCAACAAAAATTTCGATACGGGAGATATCAGAAAATGACTTAGTGTACGTGACAGAGAGTGGTACTCCGGTTGATAATATAACAAATGGCTGTGTAGGCATAGAAGTCATGGCGGCAGATTCCACTCCCATCGATAAGAACATTGGTAGTAGTAGGGGTGTTAGATAAAGTCATATTCCTTTAGAATGTAGTAAAAATTTTAAAAAAATAAGAAAAAGAATAAAGGTAAGAATAAAGATTTGAATCGTGATATACCTGTCCTAAAAGATTCTCTTGGCAGTCCCACTAGAATAAACCAAGCACTCCCATGAATAGTGAGATACAAGAACAACAAAAAACTTAATGAAATAATCAAAAGATTATCTTGACACTCCCATTAGAATAAAACAAGTACTTCCCCAAATAATAGGATACAAGAACAACAAAAAAGTTAATGGAATAACCAAACATTGAAAAAAATACAAGAACAACAAAAAAAACTTAATGGTATAACCAAAAGATTATTTTGTCAGTCCCACAAGAATAAAACAAGTGCTCCGACAAATAGTAAGATACAAGAATAGCAAAAAACTTAATAGAATAACTAACCGTTGAAGGAAAAAAGAGAAGGATATCAGAATGGTAGTAAGGCCCCATTTGGGCTCGTGTATATCTCGCACGCATGGAGGGCAAATCCACTGTTTAAATGCTTGGATTGGCCCAACTTCTTCGTGCGACCCCCATTGCTTCCAAATATTTACTAAGCCGACTCTTTATAATATAATATGTAATGTTTAAAACTTCTTTAAATTTCCAATATGAGATTGATCTCTTTTTGAAATACAACATATTCCAACAGCAATCAGTAATCAGTTATTTCAACCATCTACAAGTTGGTCAGATTCCAAGTACTGCAGCTGGTTGATCAGGAGGCCATTCCGTATAATATCATGGATTTTCTTTTATCTCGGACTCTAATTTTGCAGATTCTCCCACAGAACTCCAAGTTTGCGACATAATTGATCTGCATAAAGTGGATATTCATGAATTTGTGATAGAAATTTTAAGAGGAGAATGTGAGCCTCAGACACTGGAGAGAAAGGAGTGCCTCGTTTTCTTCTAGGTACTTTCTTGAAACACACATAGTATAGATAACAATGAATCTAAAGATTCTCTACCTTGCTTTCCTGCTTTATAGGTTGGTAACATTATGCCCAGATCACCTTGTGGTTTGGATTTGAAGGAAGGTGTTGGCCTTCTTCCTCCTCTGGTTTCCTGCTAAACTATTGAATATTATAACAGAGCTAGCAATCAATCTTGGAATGCATGGATTATATACTGGGGCTAATAATTATCCATATCAATCCATCAAAGTTCTTCTCATAAATTTTTCTCTGACAGAAATCGCATAATGTGCATTGGATATTCCTTTCTTGCATGCAAGAAATCTTGCTATTTGGTATTCATCCATTAGAGAAGAAAATATCTGGCCAAATGGAAGAAAGGGGGTTGAAGTGAATTAATTTTCTTCTTGAGAGAGGGTCTAAGATGTGCCGATGAGTCAATAGTTCCACATTGAGTTCTTCAAGATTTGTAGTTTAGAAAAAATAAAGTTGATTTTTAAAGTATTCATAAAAGATAAAGGGTTAATTTATTTTGTAAATTCAAGTATACCACTATAAAAAAGAAAATAATTTATGTTCCGGAACATTTTGTATAGACTTTTAAAGAGCCATAAAGGGTAAAAGGAATGCTTTATGCCCCAAAGTGAAAGCCAAGTATATGTTTTCCTATCCTCCCAATTGTAGTCGTCCAGTTAATGAAGGTAAAGAGGATAGGGAAGCTTCAAAAGCTTCTTCTTTCTTATTTGATGAAGAATCTAATCAGTGCCCCTGGGGCGTAGCTAACTTTGGTTGGAGCAATCAGTAGTAAGTCTTGCTTTCAGCGTGTACAGGCTACTGAGAGGAAACTGGGTCCGGAAACCTTGATTATTACAAAAAAAAGAAAAAAAGAAAAAAAAAAGGAATCCAATCAGTCAGACAACTTCTTCAATATCTAAACGAATATTTTCTCACGTAATATGGTCATTCCCAGAATGACGTAATTTGGATTACCACCTTCATTCGCTGCAATTAACCTTGGTACAGGCCTCAGTTACAAAGCTAGCTGGCTGCCATCTCTATATAAGGAATTTGAGCCATACAAAAAATTCTCATCAGCAAGCAAAACATTTAATCCAAGTTCTTATTATTATTCTTCTTCTTCCTATATAAATATCTTTCGTAGAGTAAACCAATCGTGTTCAAGAGCTGTTTGAAATGGCATGTCGATCACAGGCTGACCTTATCAGGATTGCCGAGGAGGGTTTCGAGTTGATTGATGAATGCTTTGGACCAACAAGAAAAAGGCATGTTCCCGTTGCTGCACAAAGGGCTACTCGTTTCCAAGAAAATCCACAAGTCTCTCGCCACCGTTATCACCCTCAAGAATCATACTACTGCTATCAATATCAACCACAGGAATATCAGGTTGTGAGGGTTAGTAACGTTTATACAGCAAAAGCCACTGTGATGAGGAGCAGCAACGAGACAGCAGCTCCACAACCATTTGGCAATCGTTATTAGATTGTGGATGTTGTAGTTACTCAACCATGTACTGCATATTATGGTACTGAGTCAGTCTGCTTGTATCTCCCTGGTTTTAACTTTCTGCCAGGTTTGATGAATACTTGTATCGTCCTGAATATGTAATTGCAATAATACTAGTGTGTACTTTGTGTATACCTTTCTTGCTTCCTTTGATCCTTTCCATGCCAATAACAAGATGGAGAACGTTAAGTGAAAATTAAAATGGATCATGAAAACCCTCAACAGAGAGGAAAAAGTTCATCTGTAATTTACATAGCAATTGAGTATCAAATGGAGAATGAAGATGTATTGTCCTCTCAATCAAATTTTGTCAAAAGAAGATTGGATTTGTTCAAAGTAAAAATCATGGAACTCGAGTCAGGTTAGTGGATAAATTGACAGAGGTCACTTTTTGATATATATTCGTTTGTCGATTTATTCTCTCCCCATTATGTAATAAATAAATAGGTTCTCGAGGAAAAATAACCAATCATTCCCATTGATGGCTTGGTCATCAAGACACCATTTCTACCTGATTTCTGGATTATGAACAATTGTCACTTCCTTGGCAATTAAGGTTTTGCACACTATAAATGAACAAATTGGGAGCAGCCAGCCGGCTTCCAATCCCCATAACATAATGCATCGTGTCCATTTCTCCCTCTTTGAGTTTTGCATCCCACAGATTAAACCTGAAATATACCACATAATTAATCTGTACCCCAAATGGAATCTGTACAACTGGTGATAGAGATCAAACAAAGAGAAGAGAATATGAACCTGTGACGCTCAAGAAGACTGCCCTCTTTTTTCTTCCAGCTATATAGGGACGTTCTTGAATCACAAACAAATATATTATGGATAAACATGAATCTAAAGATTCTCACCTGACTTCCCTTTTCCTTCTTTGTTTGGGCGGTTATACTATTCCCTCAAAAGTTCTGGAGCTGGGGGGTCTACTGCTGGCCTCCTTGCCCTCATTTTCTTGCTAAACCATTGAATTTTCTAACAGATCAGCTAGCTAGAAATCAATCTTGGAATGCTTGGAATACACTAGATCTTGCATCCGAGATTTTCTGTGAGATACAACATTCGCACCAGGCAAGGGATCATATTCCTATTGTTGCATGCAAGTAATCATGCTACTCCATATTCATCAATTTTAGAGAAGAAACTCTACTACTATTTAGGGGTGGAGAAGAAAGTCTTTTGACAAATGAAAGGTGGAACCATCAAAAAAAAAAAAAAAAAAAGAGTGAATTTTTACTTTTTCAAAAAAGGATATAAAAGGGTTTCACTAAAAGATAATACCCAGTAATTGAGTACCTGAAAATTCATTTAATATATAGAGATTGAGGATTCGAATCTAGGATACAAAAAGGGATAAAGGGTCTAAGAATTTTTTTTTTTTGGATTATAGTATGGAGTTGTGTTGTGAGAAGGCAATTTTTGTTTCTTGCAAACATCATCATCATTATCATCATCTCTCTCTCTATATAAATATAATATAAACTAAACTAAAAATATAAGAATAAAATACATAAAAGAACGCCAAATAATATTTTTAATCAATTAAAATACGTACTACTTTGTTAGGTTTCTTGGTTACAGTTTGAAAATTGATTCTAAACTTAGCCGTGAGGTTAAACCAATTATTTTATGCTATGAAGCAAAGGCAGGTGTAAATTAAAAATGCGTGTGAATCCACCAACTAATTTTTTATTTTCTTTAATGATTATAATCAAATTAATCAACAAAGAACACAGTAAAATTCTTGATCATTGAAGCATATTTAAACTATAGAGTATTAGTTATTGGATCAATGGTTTTTTGAAGAACTTAAATTGATTTAGATATGAACAAATGGGATTGTAACGAATCCTAAAAATCTGAAAAGGGATCTGATTCGCCCAAGAAAAGTTACATTAAAAGATGCTAATTAATCAATGAAAATTCCCTTCTTTGATTGATACTATAAGATTTGGGTTCCAAAGAAAATTTTACATACATATTTATACAAACCAGGGTTTTGCTGCTGCTGCACAAAGTGCTACAGGTTTCCAAGCAAAACCAACAATTGGTCACTATCGTTATCGCCCTCAAGAATCATATATCCTTTCGCTGTCAACCTCTGGAGCCTCCGGTCGTTCGGTTTACTGAAGTTTCTACTACAGAAGCCATTGTCATGAGGAGCAGCTACGAGGCTGCAGCTGCACCATTTTGCCTGCGCTATTAGATTGTGAACGTACGTCCTAGTTAATTGACCATGCATATTATGCTAGTGAGAGTGACAGTACAGTAGTTCTTGTATCGATCCCCAGGTTTTAATTATTTGCCAGGCTTGATGCTACTTGAATTCTAGCAATAAAAGCAAGTTTACTTAGTAAATTTTTCCTTCCTTCCTTCCTTCCTTTGATTCTCTTCGTGTCGATAACATAATCAAACTCAAAACGTACGGTTCATGTTACGGGAAAAATGTACTCAGCGAGCATGCTAAAGGGAGTAATAACCTATATGATATGCACACTCTCTCATTCAAGATCCATCTTATTGTCCGAAACCTGATTTCTTGATTCATCTTGATCCAAAGGAGAGAGCTAATTTGCTTCCTTGGAAATTAAGGATTTGCACGATTTGTTTTACTGTTGTAATAAGTTATTTTAACTTTTTACTAGTTGATCATTCCAAGCACTGCAGCTAGTTCATCAGGAGTCTGTTCCGTATAATATCATGGATTTTCTTTTATCTTGGACTCGTAGTTGTCAAGATAATTATTTTACAGAATTTTATTGAAAAATTTCGAATTATTAGATCTTCTAAACTTATAAATTTGTCTTCTGCAATAATTTTACTACTTTATTTTTCTAATGAATGCTTGAGAGAAAAATTTATTAGTAAAGTAAGTTCTCCAAATCTATAAAAGTTTTGGTACCAAAAACAAATGATTTGTTAAACATCTTTGTTCAAAGCGTTTTAACCAATACTGTTATGTTGTGATTGGCATTTGGACATATAAATGTCCTAATTAATGTTATTCTTGTTTTGTGCACATCATTGAAATGATTAAACAAGATTAAAATTTTGGACCATATTTATTTCTTCCTTGATTTTATTTATCTACCTTTGAGTTAATAAAATTGTGATACATGGAAGGAAATATATCTTATTAATATAAACTGTCATGATCCATTTTATAAGTGACTTTGTAGGATAAATATATTTTAATATTTGTGGCCGCCTATAGACTAATTTTATGTAATTGCTGGTGGTTGATAGTATGCAAGTGGGAGAATATTAGAAATGTGACCTTCATAAGCACTATCAATTATAACTCACATACGAGTTATGAGAATGATATTAGGGTGTTACAACCAAGTTGTAACCTCTATATTGAAATACCACTATATCTCCATTATCTTGTGAACTATTGAGGATAGTTACATGAATTACAAGAGTTACAAAGAGTAAGATTAAAGGAGTATCTAATATTAATGACCTATGGTAGGAAGGGTCAGTCTAGTTCTTATATAAATAGGATCCTCAGTCCCTCTCTCTGCTCACCTAATTTTGTGTGTTATCCCATCAATATAAACAAATATATAAGAGAGTTAGGGAAGAAAAGATCAAGTAGTCTACCCTTGGTCATAGGGTAATATGGCTCATGGTTATATTAGTAAGACAATCTATATTTTATATTTATAAGGTATACCTAAACATCTTATTTATTAGTTTTCACATTCTGATGTTTAATATTGACATATTCATGTTATTTTTAAGATAAAGGGTCTAAGAAATTGTTTTGGAGTATAGTATGGAGTTGTGCTGTAACAAGGCAATTTTTGTTTCTTGGAAACATCTTTATATATATATATATATATATTATGTGAGATTGTCTAAAAAATGAATTAAACTAAAAATTTACAAGAATAAAATATATAACTGAACGTTAAATAATATTTTTAATTAACCAAAATACGTACTACATTAGGTTTCTTGAGAAAATTTTGAAAACTGATTCTAAACTTAGCCTGGGTTAAACCAATTCTTTTATGCCACAAAGCAAAGCCAAGCATAAATTTAAAATGTATGTGTGTATCCAGCAACTAACATTTTATTTTCTAAATTTCATGATTATCATCGAATTAATTAACAAAGAACAAAGTAAAATTCTTGATCATTGAAGCATATTCAAACTATATAGTATTTGATTATTGGATAATGGCTTTTTGAAGAACTTAAATTGATTTAGACACATGATCAAATGGGATTGTAACGAAACCTAAAAATCTGAAACAGAATCTGATTCACCCAACAAAATTTACATTAAAAGATGCTAGTTAATAAATGAACAACCCCCCATTAAGGGACTTCGGCTGTGACTTTGATCGATACTATAAGATTTGTGTTCCAAAGAAAATTATATATACATGAAAAAAATGAGGAAAATCCTTAAAGGCCTATGCGGATTGAGAGAAAATAAATGAGAGGATAGAAAGGGAGTAGGACACAAAGGAAAGGTTAAATATAGCGTTTGGAGAAGAGAAGAAAAAGAAAAGAAAGAAAATTGTATAATTTAAGTTTACATTTTTGTCCACCAATTTAATGTTACAATATTAAAATTTTTATTTATTAGGAATATTTTGAACGGTTTAATAAAATTTCTTCAAATGGGATTTCATTCCGGTCCCCTCCGTTTCCATTTTTTCTTAAATAGAAAAGATGTTGAAACTTTTATACTAAATCTAATTTATTTATTCTTCTCCTATTCCTTTCCTTTCCTTCTTAAAAATAATTCAAATACTTAAAATTCAAAACCTCTAATATTTCCTCTCACCAAACCTCTATTTCCTCTCTTCTCATCTCTCTTCTTTTCTCTCAATCCAAACAGATTGAAAAAGTACTCATGGTCAAATGTTGAAAAACTTGAATCCTAATATCCCTAAGTAAAGTTGTTGCCGAAGTATATTTTTTAATAAACAATCCTATCTTGTGTTGGAGTACTAGAAAAAGTTAAGTATCTTTCAAAGCCTTCTTTCTATATTCTATAACCAAATTATTTTTTTTTAAAAAAAAATCGTTTCTAACTAAAAAGACAAATGATATCATTGAACTCTGGAAAAATATTACTAATAAAATTTAAATATATGGATAGAATGTATAATTTGATTGTGATTGGCGACTCCATAGAATTGATCAATAATTGAGTATTCAAGAAGTTCAAATTCAATTTTACGTTACCAAAAAATAGCTGAGTAATTCAAGAAGTTCAAACGTTTCTTCCCAATGGTAGTCGTCAAGTCAATAAAAGCATAGAATAGGGGATTTTTTTTCTTTGTGCTTTGATTTGAAGAATCTAATAATTTAGGGCGGTTTCTTCAATTATCCAAAAGAATATATTACGTCATATGGACATTACTTCATGTTAATGACAATATTCATCTCCAATTATATGTTATCCAAGAATAAAGTTTTTCTTTTTATTCTTTTCCTTATACACTATTTCATTTCAAGTAAAGTTACACAAGTACAAGAAGAAAGGAGATAAAAGGTGATTATGTTTAATCAGACACCAAACTCGAAATTTATCCATTAAAAAAAATTATCGACAAATTAAAATATGAATTTTCTTTTCTTATTCTTGATACATTAGCGAAGACCAATGTATTTTAACCAATTAAACTGTTATCTTATTATAGACAGTTAATATATTTGAGAAATTTTTAAGTGAATCTAATTTTTATGAATTATAAACTTTAAAATGTTATATCACATGCATTACAAGTAATACATAGTTCAGAAAAATCAAGTCTACCCAAAAAATTTCGATCATTTTAAGCAATCATTTTACAGAAAAATGCCCCACAACTTGAATAGATAGCAAATCATCCAAAATTGAAGAGTAACAACTCTGCAAAATCTCCTCTCCACAAAACTTGCTCATTTTTTAATAGAAAGGATACCACAAAATACCTAGCTAGAGATATCCCACATTATATATTTAATTGAGTGATTAATAAATTTGAGTTCTTGAAATCAAGAATGTTCCATTCTTTTTAGTGTACTTGTCAAAATCATCAAGAGTTAAGCATCTTCTCCCACCCCACTTTAATTCACTCAAATCTTGTACTGTGTTTAAATCAAGTTAGGAAAGTAATTATTTAGTTAGTTAATGTCTTTTTCTTATTCATATGGTTTAAATATGAACACAGCATTTAAAATTAAAAAGAATCTGATTCTTGATTTTGAACGGCAGTTTTATCATTAAGGAAGAAAACGGTAGGAACTGGGAAGGAAGTGTATAATCACATCAAACCAATTTCCAAGACACCCCATAGATACCTTAAATTTGGGAGCCTTATTTTTCTTCTTTTATTTTCCCCTTCCTTTTCTTTTAGAGAATTTTAAATTATTACAAAGGAGAGCAGAATAAGTATGCGTTAATGAGTATTGATTCTAAGACTTATTAATTTGAAAAGAAATATTTTACAAACTAACAATTGCCTTAATTCAAAATAAAATTAAAACTAATAGAAACAAATACTACAAATACACGATCATACACAATTTCAAATTTTGGATCTAGGCTAACCTTAGGATGGGGGACTACAAAGCACGCCTAATACCCTCGAGAGTTTGCTACAGGAGTGCTGAGTAGCTATGATATATGTATCGATCTATTAATGAAACCCACAGCCATGGCTTTTTAATGAAGCTCTAGATAGATGTACCGATTTCAGGTCTATGTACACAGTTAGCCTTGCTTATGATCAAGTTAAAGCATCTTGTAAATTGCTAAGTCGTTTTAATAGCCAGACTTGCAGGAGAGGACAATGAAGTAGCTATCTAGTACATATGAGTTACCAGATTTTTTTTTTTTTTTGGGATCAAAATGTAAAATGATTAATATTGATTAAAAGATATTTACATGGTTGCTCACTAGTCCATAGTCAAAGAGACTAATTTCCAGCGAGTATGACTACAATTCTCAAAATTAGTCAAAACATTTGGGTACAAAGTAAAAATAACAGTGTATACATGTGTTTTTACCTTCTTGACAATATCCAACGCTTGGCACACTTCCCCCTCAAAAACAGCCTTGTTATGAGCCTTCCAGATGAAGTAGAAAGTGGCTGCCATAGCAGTAGCCTTTGCCTTAGCTAACCACGAGGACCCATGGTTGGCACGCTTGTACCACTTCAGGCATGCACTAGCCGTATTCATTACTAGGGGTAATCCTAGCCACCTTCTAATTTCCCTCCAAATCGTAGTAGAAATGGGGCACCTGAAAAATAAGAGGTTAATCGTTTCTAGTTATGACTTACACAGTGGACATGACATGTCATCAAGCCAGAACACAAGTACATCTTTGGTCTTCAGCCTTCCCCTAGCACACAACCAAAGAATGAATGAGTGCTTTGGAGTTAAACCCTGTTTCCAAATAGTATTAGCCCAATATACCCTGAATGAAGTTGGCCTCAGATATTCATAAGCTTGAGAAGTGAACGAGCTGGTACCCATAGCCCAGGTGTGAAGAAGGTTAGCCGCATTATAACTATCCTGTTCCTTGTCCAATATTACATCTCTGATAGAGAGGATTCTACGAAGTAGAGAGGAATGACTACGATGGTGGTCAATCTCTCAAACTGATCTGCCCTTCATATAGTAGTGATCCAACCACACAAGGACTGTTTCTCTGTTTGTACGTCCTAAATGATTCTAGACAATAGGGCCCCGTTCCAAGCTTGTAGATTTCGCAAACCAAGTCCGCCTTCAGTCTTGGGCAGGCAAATATCTTTCCAGGCAACCAATGCATGTTTTGAGTTCCACAAAAAATCCCTAGCCATCCTATCTAGCTGGCAAATCACAGCTGACGGAGTAGGAAGAATGGACAACTAGAAACATTCAACGCCTTGAAGCACAGACTGGATCAATTGAAGTCGTCCTACATGGGAAAGAGCCCGTGCAGACCATCTCCCAATGTAAGAGCCAATCCCATCAAGCAATGGTTTGTAGAAGGTTAGTCTAATCTTACCATTACTAATTGGTAGGCCAAGGTAACGAAAAGGAAGTTCCCCAATAGGAATGCCCGTGTCATCCAAGATACTCTCCTGTGTAGATTTTCGAATCCCAGCAAAATAAATGTTTGACTTATCCTTGTTAATTTCAAGCCCCGAGCACCTCTTAAATACTTCCAGAAAGTCAAGTAGAGTTCGGACAGAAGAACAATCTCCCTTAGCAAACAACATTAGGTCATCTGCAAAAGCAAGATGAGTAATTCTAAGTGCCTCACACTTGGGATGGTATCTGAATGTAGTCCCAAGTGTGTGCACTTTAACAACACATGAGAAATATTCCAAGCAAATGACAAACAGCAAAGGAGAGATCGAATCCCCTTGTCGCATACCTTTAGCACCTCTAAAGAAACCCTGCATAGCCCCATTTATAGAGATAGAGAAAGAAGTAGTGGTCACACACTGCTCAATCCAGTTCACAAAGATATGCGGGAACCTAATTTCTGTAAGTAGAGCCAATAGGAAGTCCAAGTTAATAGAGTCATAGGCCTTCTTAAGGTCCACTTTGATCGAACACTTAGGAGAGACTCTTGTCCTACTGTACTCACGCATAAGCTCCTGAACCAAGAGGGTATTATCAGTCATGAGTCTACCATGGATGAAAGCAGTCTAGGAGATGTCTACAAGGTGCGGAACAACCAACTTAAGTCTTTCTGCCAAAATTTTTGAGATAATCTTATACACCATGTTGCAGCACGAAATTGGCCTAAAATCACCCACCTTCTCTGCATGATCAGATTTGGGGACCAAAGTAATAATAGAATGGTTGATTTGCTTTAATAGTCTGCCATATGTGAAGAATTCCAAAGCAGCATCACATAAATTCTGTTCAACAGTATCCCAAGCTTTCTTGAAAAATAAGGCAGAATAACCATCTGGACCCGGAGCTTTACAGTCACCAATATCCCACAAGGCCAATTTAATATCCTGGATAGTGACATCTTTAATCAAGACATCCATTAGATCATGAGGAACCATTGGTCCAGCCCAAACATAGTCCACATTGATTTCCTGGCAGCATACTTTAGTTCCCAGCAGGTTTCGGAAGTATTCCACAAATTCATCAGCAAGCACCATAGGACTATCAGTCATGAAGCCATCTTCCTTGAGAATAGAAGCGATGAAGCTCTTTTTTTTTATTCCGTTTGACAATGTTGAAGAAGTAACGAGTATTCTTGTCAGCTTGAGCAACATACTTACCTTTTGCAAGTTGTTGGTAGAACTTCATTTTTGCCTCCGCAAGATACCATGCAGATTGTTTACACTCCTTGAACTGTGCAATAAGATTCTGATCCACAGGATTGTCAAGAAGTGCCTGTTGGGCATTCAGAACAGCTAGGTTTGCTTGTTCAACACGACCAGATAGGTGAGAGAATTCCAGTCTGTTTAATCTCCGGAAGTCCCGCTTTAGCTCTTTCATCCGACGGCAAAGAGAGAACTGGTGAAATCTCGTGAACGTATGATCCCATACTCCCTTAACAATATTGTGAAACGAGTCATGGTCGGCCCAAAAATTAAGAAATTTAAATGGACGAACAGAGCCCCCAATATTGTCAACAGTTGACCAAATGACAGGGCTATGATCCGAAAGAAAACCAATAGGAAGGAATTCCACGGATGCCTGGACAGGGCATTGGAACCAAGCATCATTACCCATGACTCGATCAAGTTTTGATCATACCTTAGAATTAGTCCAAGTAAATTGCGGGCCGACATAGGGAAGGTCCTCCAGACCAGTATCAGCACATAATGAGTCAAAGTCCATAATTTCATATGAAGTAGGCATGGTACCACTGAGTTTATCATCCACATGTAAATACGTATTAAAATCACCCATAAGGATCCAAGCCTCCGATAATGTGGAATATAAGTGCTCAATCTCATTCCATAAAGTCCTTCTTGCCACAACAGAATTGTAAGCATAGACGAAAGAAAAGAAAAAAGTAACATAAGAAATCTTACTTGTGATGCGAACCGTGATAGCCCGAGGCAAGCAATGGAGTAAGTTCACATCCACCTTTGCCCCATTCCAGAGAATGACTATTCTACCCCCATCAGTTTCCACCATGTTATGTAAAACCGACCAATTACAGAACTTGTGTTGAAGGATACTATCCAGCCCATCCACCATTAGCTTAGTTTCCAGTAATCCGATGACGTCCACACGATGTTTTGAGATGAATTCTCGAACCCCGTGCTGCTTGAGGGTCCTGTTGTACCCTCGAATATTCCACGAAACGAATCTCATGATGGCCTAATTAGTGCCTGTTTGGCACCAATCAAGTCAACACTACTTTGGGCATATTTCTTCCAGACTGACCGAATAAATTGAGTAGCCTGTATGGTAGCATTACCTGCATTCACCATAGTCATTGGGATTTCTGCAGGACCACTATCCTTTCCAGTAGTAGAGACCGACTTATTTGCTCCAAATTAGACATGCCTCCTTGAATTAGTTTGCATTTTTGGACGTCCTATATGCCTTGTCCTGGACCTGCCTCTTACATCCCTAAACTGGCTTCGTTGCTCAACTGATGTTGATGGATCCCCTTTGGCACTAACGTCCTCCTTCATTGCCTCTAGACTACCTTCAGCCACAGGGAGAGAGCTGTGCATTTGTTCATCAACATAACTTTGGACAGGCTCTTTTCCCTTGTCTAATCGAGCCTGTCTTATTTGAGGGGGAGAAGCATATCTCATCTCCTGTCCGACCGGTGCAGACAAGGGCCTTGACCTATTCTTTACCCGTTTGTTAGATTGGTCACCACTAGTTTTCAACTGGTGTTCATTTTTTTTCATTTTTTCCCCCGTACAAGCCTCTGTGACATGGCCAAATCTGCAGCACAAATTACAGTAAGATGGTTCAAACTCAAACCTCACAGTTTGCTGTTTGACCTTGCCGGAAGGAAGTCTTATTGGCACCACTTTGACTAGGGGTTTAGATACATCAACTTCCATAAGAACACGGGCATAGGACATACGATCAAATGTTGTTGTGAGCATATCAGTCATAATTGGGATACCAATAGTAGAGGTAATTTTACTAAGAGATTTCATGTTCCAACAACCAAGAGGCAAAGCTGGGAAGGTGACCTAAATAGGAATTATACTTACCTCTTCCAATGAAAAATCAAATTCTGCAGGCATCTCCTTTAGCATGAGTGATCTCCCAAATACTGCATAAGGCCCATCTCGGAGGACTTTCTGTCTGTCAGCATCCGAGTTGAAACGGAAGATCAGCCATCCAGAGGCATGAGAGTGCACCTTAGACAGAACACCCCAATGCTGAGTGAGATCCATGACTACCTTCATTCCCGGGAATCTTCCCACAAACATCCCTATTAGACAGGACCATAGCTTGCCCACAGTATCCTCAAAGTCCAGTGCATCAATATCAACAAAATTTCCCGAGCTGGGAATGTGACTTAACTTCATTCCATTAGACTGCTCCCTGTTCCCTTTCACAACATTAGCCCAAGACCGAATTGTTTGATTGGGATCTACAGGATTGATAGAGGGATGAGATTTTGTCTGTGAGGGGGAAGAGTTCTCCACACATGGATCTTGAGGGACAGAAAGTTCCAGGTAAGTAGAAGGGGGCATGCTCCCCACTTGCAAGTAATTCATAATGTCCACACCTGGGCAATTTTCCTCCGCAACGATCTAGGCAGTTGGAGAATGCATGCTTCCAACGACAGAGCCCACTGAGGATGACACTTTGATAGGTTCTGGAGTGGGCAGTTGAGGCAGCTGAATGATGAGAGTGGATGATTGAGGAGGACTGGGGACAGGAACCACATATGGCTTGGGTATGGTTAGAGTAGATGGGTTTGGATAGGCTATGATCATGGCTGGGACAGAGAGGGACCGATGATTAACCAGGGGAGGAGAGAGGAATTTCTGGGGTGTGGAAGACGACAACACCCCAGAAGATGTCAGCTTTCTCTGGCCTCTAGTTTGGACCATTAGGTCTAGGACATCAGCTAACGCGGCGGATAGAACCAGTAGGAAGTTGGAGTAGGTAGCAGAAGAAACAGCAGGCGGGGGAGTGGAGTAGGTAGGAGACTACTCTGGAAAAGAGGGGTAGTGGACTGACAGACTACTCTGATACACATATATGTGTATATAAGATTGATCTAAGTATATTTGTGTAAAAAAGTATATGAAAAGACTAAAGAAGAACAAGGGTTATGTTTGTACGTGTGTGTGTGTGTGTGTGTTTTTTTTTTTTTTGGGTTTTTTCTTAATGTTCTTCTATATATCTCCCATAGATGTCGGCTAATTACAAAATGAGAATTGCATAATCCAATTAGCTCAAGAACACACAACGCCTCTCTTTGATATTGTTCTGTGTAATTCTGTCTTACCAATTTCTTAGAAAACGTAGATCAATGTTTAGGGTTTCTTGATTCATCAAAGATTTCCACTATAAGACAATACTGATTTGCCCGACCATTTGGCCTTGAACACACATGTAATTCATTTTCTTTAATCTAACAATGTTCTCCTATTATTTTAGGCTATGTTTGGCCTGGTAAGCAAAAGAATCAATCTGCTACAAATCTTTATTTTAGACTTGTATGATGACTTTGTGGATTTTCTTGGAGACGAGTATAATCTGGATTTGTTTCTTAGTTCGCGTAAGGGTAAGAAAAAAAAAACAAAAAAAATCTTCCTTGACTAGGCATGGAATGCTTACCAGGCAGAAAGCGCGAGGATTTTGTGTAAAATTTTATTGATCTATTTTTATTTGTTTTTTTAATATATGAATATAATATATGGCACCTGTTGGTGGTTTTGAACAAAAAAAAAAAAGGAGAAATATTTGGGTGGACCTGATTCACCGTGGATCACCACTTTAAAGTATTGTACCTTTCAATGCACATGATACAATACTTCACTACAGGAAAAATCGCGATTTGCGACGAATTTTTTGCGACGGCTTCAATACCGTCGCTAATAGCGACCAATTTGCGACGATTTTCAAACAAGTAGCGAGTTGACCAAAACCGTCGCAATTTGCGACGGCCAAAATACCCGTCGCAATTCGTAGCAAAATCGTCGCTATTTACGAGGGTTTTGCGACGGTATTTATGCCCTCGCAAATTGTGAGGGTTTTGCGACGGCGAGTTATTTTAAAAAAAATATTTTTAAATAAATTTTCGAACGTCCATCGCAAAACCCTCGCAATTTGCGAGGATTTTGCGACGGCCAATAAACCCTCGCAAATTGCGAGGGTTTTGCGACGGCAAATAACACTCGCAATTTGCGAGGGTTTTACGACGACAAATTATTTTTTTAAAAAATATTTTTAAAATTTTTGATCGTCCATCGCAAAGTCCTCGCAATTTGCGAGGGTTTTACGACGGTAGTTAGCCCTTGCAATTTGCGAGGGTTTTGCGATGGTAATTTATTTTTTTAAAAAGATTTGAACGACCATCGCAAAACCCTCGCAATTTGCGAGGGTTTTGCGACGGCAAATAACCCTCGCAATTTGCGAGGCTTTTGCGACGGATATTTAATTTAAAAAAATATTTTTTAAAAAAATTTGAACGTCCATCGCAAAACCCTCGCAATTTGCGACGGCCAATAAACCCTCGCAATTTGCGAGGGTTTTGCGACGTGCAATTTATTTTTTAAAAAAATATTTAAAAATTTTTTTTGAACTTCCATTGCAAAACCCTCGCAAATTGCGAGGGTTTTGCGACGGTAAATAACCCTCGCAATTTGCGATGGTTTTGCGACGACAAATTGTTTTTTATAAAATATTTTTAAAATTTTTGAACGTCCATCGCCAAGTCGTCGCAAATTGTGAGGGTTTTGCGACGGCTATTTATTTTTTAAAAAAATTGAACGTCCATCGCAAAACCCTCGCAAATTGCAAGGAGTTTGCGACGGCAAATAACCCTCGCAATTTACGAAGGCTTTGCGACGATCGATTATTTTTTTAAAAAATATTTTAAAAATTTTTGAACATCCGTCGCAAAGTTCTCGCAATTTGCGAGGGTTTTGAGACGGATTTTGGGCTCTCGCAATTTGCGAGGGTTTTGCGACGGTCAATATTTTTAATTAAAAAATAAATAAATGGAAAAATGTATAGAAAATCTTAAAACCCCAATTCGTCGCAAATTCGTCGCAAATTCGTCGCAAATACGTCACTAATTGCGACGAATTTGCGAGGGTTTTACAACAAAATAGGGTTTTAATCTTTTTTTAAAAAAAAAATCTTTATGTGTTTATGTGATGGTGTATTTTGACAAATTTACTGAAATATTTTTAATAACATGTCTCAATTAGTGCATTTTATTATAATTTTGTATATGTAATTATGTCATGTTATACACCTAATGTATTGCATAAGTAAATGTATATAGTTAATTATGTTATGTTATATACTTATTCTAATATATAAGTATATGTATATAATGTATATAAGTATCTGTTTAGTTTAATATATATATATATATATATATATATATATATATATATACTATAACATGTAGGTATATATATATACATATGTCTAATTTTTTAATCTATCACTTTGATTAAGTAGTGTATAAAGAAAAATAATTCTTTATACTGTTATTATTGTTGATATCACTAAAAAAATTATGAAATTTATAATGTAGAGATCAATTTGTAATGTTCTTCGTCTCTTACATGTTAATATATATTATACTAATTTAGCTATGTATATACATATGTCCAATTTTTTAATATATCTATTTTGTTAAGTAGTGTATAAAATAAAATATGTAAAGAAAAACAATTCAAATACTGTTATTATTGTTGAGATTACTAAAAAAAATATTGAAAATTATAATGTAGAGATCGATTTGTAATGTTATTCACCTCCAACATATTAATATATATTATACTATATAGTTATATATATACATATATCTAATTTTTTTATCTATTTATTTGATTAAGTGGTGTATAAATTAAAATATATAAAGAAAAATAATTTACATAATAATAATATTATTAGAATCACTAAAAAATAATAAAAATTATAATGTATAGATCGATTTATAATATTATTCGTATTAATTTATGAGAAATTAGCGAGGGTTTTATTTTTTCGTCACAAATTGCGACGAAATAGCTACAAATTTAAAAAAAAATTAAAAATTTCCAAAATTTTTCACTCCCTCCTTTTTTTTTTCCCCTCCTTCTTCCCCCCATCCTTCTTCCTCCTCTTCCCCTTGCGCCGCCACCATCTCTCCCCCCTCTCCCCCTCCCGCTCCCCCTCCTTCTCCCCGCCGGCGACCTCCCTCAACTCCCCCCCCATCCCGCGCCCCCTCCCGCTCCCCCCTCCCTCTCCCCGCCGGCGACCTCCCTCAATGCCCCCCATCCCGCGCCCCCCTCCCGCTCCCCCCTCCCTCTCCCCGCCGGCGACCTCCCTCAACGCCCCCCCCCCCATCCCACGCCCCCCTCCCGCTCCCCCCTCCCTCATCCCGCTGCCCCCTCCCTCAACTCCCCCCATCCCGCAGCGCCCCCTCCCCGCGCCCATCCGCGGCGCCCCCCTCAACTCCCTCCCTCAACTCCCCCACACCCCCGCGCCCCCTCCCCGCGCCCATCCCGCAGCGCCCCCCTCAACTCCCCTCCCTCAACTCCCCCCACCCCCGCGCCCCCTCCCTCAACTCCCCCATCCCGCGGCGCCCCCCCCCCTCAACTCCCCCCGCTCTTCCTGCCCCTTCGACCCGCCCCCTCGGTCGGCGCTCTGCCATTCTCGTGCTCTATCTTGTCGTTGTTCTTGAAGCTGATTCGTTTGGGTAAGTAGTTAGAATTTATCTCTTGAGCTACTTCATTATCTTATAAACTAAGTCCGTGTTGGGCAGATTTGCATTTCCCCTGAAGCTTTGAAATTTGGGTGATTATTTGTGAATGAGCAGAGTTTGAATTGATGTATAAAAGTTGTATTAATGTTGGGGTTGAGTTTGAGGAGATTGTGAGTGACATGATGGTGGTTTGATGTGAGATTATTGATTTAAATTTGGAATTGTGAACTGGAATTGCTGAATTGTTAGTTGGAATTGTTGTCTTTTTTAAACATTCAATGTGTTTTGATCTATACTTATAGTGCACTCTTTTTTACCCTGTTATAAAAAAATTACTACTTTGATCAAATTATATGGGAACTATGTTTTAGCTATATAAACCCTTATAAATTAATTTGATTGGTTATGATGCCATAATAGGAAGGTTGATTTCTGATTAGTTTAGTAATCTTATTACTTGATTATAATAATATATTAGTATCTCTAGTGGAAGATTTAACTCTAGTAGAATGCTTTGAAGGCTCTTTTATGTGAGAAATCCGTTTCCTTAGATTATGAAGATGTAGGAGGTGCGTGTTGTTCATATAAATTGCCTTTTTGTTGAATTCAAATGTTGGATTCCCTGTGAGTAATGTGTGATTACTCCTCCTGGGTAATGGGTGATTACCCCCAGTTTCCTTTTATTTATTTATTTTTTTGTATAAATGAATGATCTGTCTTTGTTGTTTGCAATTGCATTTTGATTGTATAATTTTGAGGTGGCCCTGTGCCTGGAAAATGTCCAATTACAGGGGAGACTCTGTCAAATTTTTTTTCAAAATCTGCCGCTACTTAATGTGGAATAGAATAACTACCCTTATCTTGGAGTGTATTATTCGATTGAGCATGAGTATATATCCCATAATAGCATTATTATTAAAAATAATATTGCTAATAAGAATAAGAATAGGAGTAATGAAATGAGTAATAATAATAATAATTTCATATATAGGTCAATGTTAATAATAGCAGGAATAATATACGTTATAGAGAGAGTTTAAACAAATATAAACATTGGAATGAAAATAAATAAAATGTTATTATTTAACCATTGGAATGTGTAAAATAAGAATATAATTAGCTTTAATAGTATTTAATCTTAATCAAATTCCTTAATTAAGATTAAATACTTGGTTAAAACGTATATATTGAAGGTGTTACTGTATCCAAAGATAGTAATTGTAAATTCTATGTTTTGGACCTCTTTTTGTTAGATAATAGAAAGGAAAATGTAATTATACTTCTCTTCCTTTTGTTTAAGGGGTGATTTTAATTATTGAGTTGATTGTTCTTTTCTCTCATTTAGACGTCATGGAGGATCGTAGTTGGATGTATAGAAGGCACGCTTCGGTGTAAAAGGGATCACTATTGAATTTGAGGAAGGGGTTAAGGCTTTTTTGACATTTGCCTTATCAAATGCAATGTCAAGCGTAATTAGATGCCCGTGTGCAAAATGTAAGAATAAAAAGTACCTGGATCCAGCACAAGTTAAGCTCCACCTGTGGAAGTCTGGATTTGTGCCTAGGTATTACCAGTGGACATGTCATGGTGAGCCATTCGAGTGTCCCTCAAGTGTGTCTACCTCAATCCCAGAATCTGATTCACATCAAGAAAATCTGTCTCGCGAAATGGTCTTAGACGTAGCAGGACCCGACTTTCCCCCTGAAGCTCCATCAGCAGTTCATTTTGAAGAGCCACCTAATGTGGAGGCACAAAGGTTTTACGATATGTTAAAGGCGGCAGAGACTCCTATATGGGATGGATGCACACAATATTCGCAGCTTTCACTGGCTTCAAGGTTATTAAACATTAAGTCTGAAAATAACCTCTCGCGTAAAGCCTTTAACGATGTTGTGCAATTGATGAAAGAGGTTGTGCCTAGCAGCTTTCACTGGCTTCAAGGTTATTAAACTTGCATTTGGAACTCCATTGGGGATTCAATGGAGTTTCATAATGCTATAACTTTCATAATTACGAGGTTAACTTGTCTAATATTTTTTAGGTACAAGATTCAGAAAATATGGTTACAAATGAATGCTTGAGGAACTTTGCTTGGGGTCCGTCAAGGCTAGTGAAATCATATAGTGGGTACATAATTAATGGTTACCGATTTCACACTCATGATTATGCGGAGGGAAAGAAAACAGTTAATAGTGGTGTTTGCGTGAAAGGGATTGGAAATGACGCATCAGGACTCGATTACTATGGAGTGTTAAATGAGATTATTGAAGTGCAATTTCCTGGTAATCCACAAGCAAAGCATTGTTCTTTTTAAATGTCACTCGGTTTGATCAAACATTGAATCGTGGTACGAGGTACATCCGCAGTATAATCTTGTAGAAATTAACCACAAAAGGAGCTATGCTAACTATAATCCATTTGTTCTAGCTCAACAAGCTATTCAAGTGTATTATGCATCATATCCAGGGAGTAAGAGGCCAAGATCTGATTGGTTGGCAGTTTGCAAAACCAAAGCTCGACATATAATAGATGCACCCGTGGTTGATAGAGATTATCGGGAAGAAGTAGATGCTATCGACGAAGTCGACATATCGTTATTTGTTGATCTTGGTATTCTGACGCATGAGAATGGTATGAGTGAAATGTTGGATGTTCATGATGATGCTATAACAGCAAGGGATAGTTCTCTTATAAATGAAGAGGAAGAAGATGAATGGGAAACGAATAGCGATACCTCAGTAGATGATGATGAGTCTGTATCGGAGAATGATTCAAGTGAATAGGCCTGATTTCAATTCATTTACAAATAATATAGTTAATGGTGAGGGAATCCTGAAATCTATTGCATCATTACTATCCCATGTCAAATTTTAACTTAAAATTTATTTGTTACTTGAATCTACATGCCTTGAATCTTTTAATTTTTATTATTTTAAATTCCATCACATACAATTTTGTTTCACATTTTTGTCTAATTGTTGGGAATCTCATCTCCTTCTTTTTTTTGCAGGAATCTTTCGTTTAGACTTGTACAGCCTGGAGGATTTTTGTTATTCCTTATTATATTCTTTTGTGGTGTAAACAACAAAGTAGTTTATATATTGTATTGTTGCTGTATTGACAGACAATTCACAAGGACAGAGGCATTTATAATTTTTAGCTTGATTTTAACTATATCTAACATTTTAATTGGAACCCCGTGAGTGATGGGTGATCATTCCTCTTGGGTAATGGGTGATTACCCCTAGTTATCTTTTGAATTTTTCTATATTTAAAAGATCTGTCTTTGTTGTTTGTAACAGCGTTTTGGTTGTCAAATCTTGAGGTGGCCTTGTGCACGAGAAATGTCCAATTATAGGGGAGACTCTGTCAAATTTTTTTAAAATTCAATTTACAAGTACAATGTTTATTTTGACATATCCATCATCGACAAAGCATTATTATTGTATTACTTTAAACTAGCGAATAGATATAACGTTTCAATGTTATTATTCTTTTATCATTTTTATTCACGGTTATTTACATCCTTCTTTTGGAGTGGGCTTCGTCTTTATTGGTTACTTATTTTTCTTTTTTCATCTCCTTTAGCAATGTCTTCTAATGAAGGATCATTGAGGGAGGGGAGTCGGGAGGGTCGGGAGCCTTATACTCCATCCCCTACTCGGCTACAAAGGCTTTCGATGCCTCATTCATTACATGGCTCTATTGGAGATGAGGGAGTACCATCCCCGGCTTTTCAATCATCCGTCGCTTCGACTTCGCATTCGTTGGGTTGCAAGTTATGGACTCCCGACTTTGGATTGTTCCACGGGGAAACGGGTAAGTAACATATTCATACTTTGTAAGATGTTGATTATTAGTTCAATTATTATTATTATTTTTTAGATTAACATAACTATATTGTACATTGTCATTGCACCAAAAATAGGTTCGCTGGCTCGGACAAATGTGTCCAGAAATTTCAAATATAATACGAGCAGTACTTCATCTGGTTCGTATCCGATCATACACGCACGTCCCGATAACCGTGCGAGACTTATGGTTTCAAGAATTTGGGGTAAGCAATTTTTGAGTATTTTTTATCGTTTAAGTACTATGTTATATGTTAATCAGAAATCTTAATCATGATCATGCAGAAATATTTTCGGTGGAGGGAAGAGTATGCTTCGCTAATTCGATCAACTTGGGAAAAGAAGTGTCGGACGCGATTTTCGGACATATTGTATAGGCTGAGGAAGAGGGATGATTGGGTATGTCCTCATTGGATAGAGGCACAGTATTGAAATGACATTTGCGAGTACTTGGAGATCGGAGAAGTATCGAAGCTCTCATCCACCAACAAAAAGAATCGTGGGAGTAGTTGCACCCATACTGGAGGGTCTATTTCGTTCACAGAACACGAAGACCGTTTGGTAATTCACCTTCACTTAATTAATTATTAATCTAAATTATTTTATTACAAATTTATGTAAGATTGTAATGATTACATTGTGTTAACATAAATGTAGCGGGCCAAGGAGGGGAGTTCTTTTAGCTACACGAGACATGTTTGAGACATTACATGTCTTTCGGAGCGAGCCACAAAAGGGTCAGTTTGTCAGTGAGCGATCTCGCCAGACATTGGTACTATATAGATTAAATATGTTGAAATTCTTTATACTGTGTGGAATTTGTATTTTATTTTGATAATTACTATTGACAATTCTTTTTTTTTTTTTTAGGATGAGGTGCGAAATCTCATATAGAGCACTCCTCAGTCCGAGTCTAGTGACTCTGTAAACTCTGTTGTTCCTCTTGATGAAAAAGCCATGTTTGTAAAGGCACAAGGCGGGTTCAAAAGGGGACGAGTTTTTGGGTTAGGCTCAGAGGCGACACATGTTCGAACTAGACTGTCTCAAAGTGGACTGCATGCATCTTCCCCTACACAAGTTGATATTGGACATCTAGTAGAGCAAAGGGTTCAACAGGCTGAGCGGAGATTCAATCGACAAATAGACTTGTACAGGGACTTCATGAGGCAACGACGAGTCTACATTTGGTGGTTGGATGGCAGCTATGTCGGACAAAATGGGTATTCCTGCACCATCTATGCCATCCATAGAGGAGATAGAAGCGCGCATTGCGGCTGCTAATGCTGAAGATGAAGATCCAAATGTTGACGATGGATTTGATCCAGATGATGAGCACCCGGGCCCACGTAGGGGCTCTCGTTCCCCTCCTCCACCCCCTTCTGCAGCTGCTCATTCATTGCTTACATAGACTTGTTATATTTATTTTTATACTCTTTATACACTATTACTTATTTTTGTGAATTATTTTACTTTTTTAGATACTTATTATGTATTTTATATTATATTTTAATATTTAATTATATTTATTTGGGTTTATTTTTAATTTTTTATAGTATTTTTTTGGATTATGAACATAGTGTTGATATTTATTTGTATAATATTTCAGGGTTGATTTATAGGGAATTAATAATTTAAAATAAATATAATAATAAAAAAAATTATTGCAAAACCCTCGCAAATTGCGAGGGTATTGCGACGGTCAAAACCGCGGGTTTGCTTGGGCCCTCGCAAAACCGTCGCAATTTGCGACGGTTTTGCGAGGGTCATGACTTGGGGTTAATTCTCCCCTCGCAAAACCGTCGCAATTTGCGAGGGTTTTGCGAGGGCACAAGGTTGGCCCTCGCAAAACCTTCGCAAATTGCGACGGTTTTGCGAGGGTCACGACTTGGGGTTAATTCTCCCCTCGCAAAACCGTCGCAATTTGCGAGGGTTTTGCGAGGGCCAACAATTGCGACGGTTTTGCGAGGGTCCAAACCGTAGCCCTCGCAAAACCCTCGCAAATTTGCGACGATTTTGCAAATTTGCGACGGTTTTGCGAGGGTCACTGTTTTTCGTCGCAAAACCGTCGCAAAAATTGTTCCTCTGGTGAAGTTTGACAAAAAAATATTCATCGCAAAATCCTCGCAAAACCGTCGTAAATAGCAACAAATTTTTTTGTCCCTCGCAAAACCGTCGCAATTTGCGACGGTTTCCCATGACCGTCGCAAATTGCGACGTCGTTTTTTGCGACGGCTAAAACCGTCGCAAAAACGGTCAGCGACGGTTTTGCGAGGGTTTTTGGCAGTCGCAAATGGCGATTTTTCCTGTTGTGCTTGAACCGGTGATCCACGGTGGATCGGATCCACCCATGTATTTTCCAAAAAAAAGAAGCTATGTTTGGATTGAGGGAAAGAAGGATAATTAGAGGGAGAGGAAAGGAGATGAGAGGATTGAATATTTATCGCGTTTGGATAATTAATAAAAAAAAGGAAAAGATAAGGTATTAATTTATATGTTAATCTTGTTTTTATTTGAGAGTAAATACCTTACGTAAGAATGGTTGAATCAACACGAAAGTATTCATTAAGGTTTGTTTTCTTTCTAAATTCACTGTATTCTAGATTTTTTTTTTTTTTTGAGAAAAATTGTATTCCAGATTTGAGCAGATACAATTCATTTTCTTTATACGGAAAAATTCTCCAATATTCTTAGTCTAACTTGTTTCTTCTACTTTCTCTTTATTCCTCAAAATTAGTCTAGATTTGAACAGATAAAATTCATTTTCTTAATCTTTCCAAACGAAATTCACAAAATATTATTTTACTATTCGTTTTTTCCAATAATTATTCATCTGTAAGCCCTTTTCCCCCTAAATTCTCTCTTCTTCTTTTAGTCCCAATTCTTTCAACTGCCCCTCTTTTTTCCTAAAATAGTCTTATTCTTACATATCAACTTCAATATTCATTTCCACTTTTCCAAAATTATTTTATTCCATTAGCTCTAATTACTCGAAGTATATTACTCAACATTGAACTGCTGAAATCATACTACAATTGAATCCAATTCCAAATTGCGAATTCAGTGTTCAACTTCTTCGGAGCCAATAGATTACTCTACCTCAAGGAAATTAGCATGGCATAGCCTTGTGGTCTCCCCAAAGCATATTATTTTAGCATTCCCGTCAATGGAATCTATTAGCCACGGAAAGGAGAACATTTTTCTCCATAGCATCTTGCATTTGTTAATTAATTAGAGTATCCACAACATATACCATTGCTATGTCTTCATGAGCTAAGCCTTCTACAATCTCTATTTAAGGCTTATGAACCTTACAAACCATTACTCATCATCATCACAGAGAGAGAGAGAGAGAGAGAAAACAAACATTCATTCCTCCTCTTGATTACATTGCAATCTTGTCTATTGTAATGGCTCCTCGATCACAATCTGACCTTGTTAAGATTGGCCTGGAGGGTTTTGCATTGATTGATGAATACTTTGGAAGAAGACGTAGGCATCAACCACCTGCTGCTCCTGCGGCTGCACAAAGGGCTACTGGTTTCCAAGCAAACCGACAAATTTGTGTCTATCGTTATTGCCCTCAAGAACCACACTTTTACTATCAATCTCAGGAGCCTCAGGTCGTTCGGTTTACTGCAGTTTCTACTACAGAAGCCATTGGCATGAGCAGCTATGAGGCAGCAGTTGCACCATTTCGCATGCCTTATTAGATTGTGAATGTCCGAGTTAATTCACCATGTACATTATGCTACGGAGAGTGAGAGTACAGTAGTAGTCCTTTTATCCCCTGGTTTTAATTATTTGCAGGGCTCGATGATACTTGAATACTAGCAACAAAAGCAAGTTTACTTAGTAAATCTTTCCTTCCTTCCTTTAATTCTCTCCATGTCAATAACACAATCAAACTAAAAACGGGTCATGTTATAGGGAAAAATTTACTCCCTCTCCATGTCAATAATATAATCAAACTAAAAATGGTCATTTTATATGGGAATATTTAATTAGTCCGCGGGTGTAGAACCTGTAACTAACAATACCTACGATCAATTACTTGCCACTTTTATTGTTGAATCAAAATAGATATTTTAAATTAACAATGCATATACATCTTATATATCATTGACACTTTTAATCCCATTTTTATATGGAAGTTGGGCGTCACAAAATTAGTTTCCTTGGCAATTAAAGATTTTCACAATTAGTTGGCAAATTGCGACGGTTTTGCGAGGGGAGAATTAACCCCAAGTCGTGACCCTCGCAAAACCGTCGCAATTTGCGAGGGTTTTGCGAGGGCCAACCTTGTGCCCTCGCAAAACCCTCGCAAATTGCGACGGTTTTGCGAGGGACAATTAACCCCAAGTCGTGACCCTCGCAAAACCATCGCAATTTGCGAGGGTTTTGCGAGGGCCACGACTTCAGCCCTCGCAAATTGCGAGGGTTTTGCAATAAATTTTTTATTATTATTATATTTATTTTAAATTATTACCCTATAAATCAACCCTGAAATATTATACAAATAAATATCAACAGTATGTTCATAATCCAAAAAAATACTATAAAAAATTAAAAATAAACCCAAATAAATATAATTAAATATTAAAATATAATATAAAATACATAATAAGTATCTAAAAAAGTAAAATAATTCACAAAAATAAGTAATAGTGTATAAAGAGTATAAAAATAAATATAACAAGTCTATGTAAGCAATGAAGGAGCAGCTGCAGAAGGAGGTGGAGGAGGGGAACGAGAGCCACTACGTGGGCCCGGTGCTCATCAGCTGGATCAAATCCATCGTCAACCTTTGGATCTTCATCTTCGACATTAGCGGCCGCAATGCGCGCTTCTATCTCCTCTATGGATGGCATAGATGGTGCGGGAATACCCATTTTGTCCGACATAGTTGCCATCCAACCACCAAATGTAGACTGCTTGTTGCCTCATGAAGTCCCGGTACAAGTCTATTTGTCGATTGAATCTCCGCTCAGCTGTTGAACCATTTGCTTTGCTAGATGTCCAATATCAACTTGTGTAGGAGAAGATGCATGCGATCCACTTTGAGACAGTCTAGTTCGAACATGTGTCGCCTCCGAGCCTAACCCAAAAACTCGTCCCCTTTTGAACCCGCCTTGTGCCTTTACAAACATGGCTTTTTCATCAAGAGGAACAACGAGTTTACAGAGTCACTAGACTCGGATCGAGGAGTGCTACGTATGAGATTTCGCACCTCATCCTAAAAAAAAAAAAAGAATTGTCAATAGTAATTATCAAAATAAAATACAAATTCCACACGGTATAAAGAATTTCAACATATTTAATCTATATAGTACCAATGTACGGCGAGATCGCTCACCGACAAACCGACCCTTTTGTGGCCCGCTCCGAAAGACATGTAATGTCTCAAACATGTACGTGTAGCTAAAAGAACTCCCCTCCTTGGCCCGCTACATTTATGTTAACACAATGTAATCATTACAATCTTACATAAATTTGTAATAAAACAATTTAGATTAATAATTAATTAAGGCATGTAGGTGAATTACCAAACGGTCCTCGTGTTACGTGAGACGAAATAGACCCTCCGAGTATGGGTGCGACTACTCCCACGATTCTTTTTGTTGGTGGATGAGAGCTTCGATACTTCTCGATCTCCGGTACTCGCAAATGTCATTCCAATACTGTGCCTCTATCCAATGAGGACATACCCAATCATCCCTCTTCCTCGAGCCTAGACATTATGTCCGAAAATCGCGTCCGACACTTCTTTTCCCAAGTTGATCGAATTAGCGAAGCATACTCTTCCCTCCACCAAAAATATTTCGCATGATCATGATTAAGATTTACGATTAACATATAACATAGTACTTAAACGATAAAAAATACTCAAAAATTGCTTACCCCAAATTCTTGAAACCATAAGTCTCGCACGGTTATCGGGACGTGCGTGTATGTCGGATACGAACCGATGAAATACTGCTTGTATTATATTTGAAATTTCTCGGACACATTTGTCCGAGCCGTGAACCTATTTTTGGTGCAATGACAATGTACAATATAGTTATGTTAATCTCAAAAATAATAATAATAATTGAACTAATAATCAACATCTTACAAAGTATGAATATGTTACTTACCCGTTTCCCGTGGAACAATCCAAGGTCGGGAGTCCGTAACTTGCAACCCAACGAATGCGAAGGCTGAAGCGACGGATGATTGAAAAGCCGGGGATGGTACTCCCTCATCTCCAATAGAGTCATGTAATGAATGAGGCACTGAAAGCCTTTGTAGGCTGAGTAGGGGATGGAGTATAAGGCTCCGACCCTCCCGACTCCCCTCCCTCAATGATCCTTCATTAGAAGACATTGCTAAAGGAGATGAAAAAAGAAAAATAAGTAACCAATAAAGACGAAGCCCACTCCAAAAGAAGGATGTAAATAACCGTGAATAAAAATGATAAAAGAATAATAACATTGAAACGTTATATCTATTCGCTAGTTTAAAGTAATACAATAATAATGCTTTGCTTGATGATGGATATGTCAAAATAAACATTGTACTTGTAAATTGAATTTTAAAAAAAATTTGACGAGTCTCCCCTATAATTGGACATTTCCCAGGCACAAGGCCACCTCAAGATTTGACAACCAAAACGTCTGTTACAAACAACAAAGACAGATCTTTTAAATATAGAAAAATTCAAAAGATAACTAGGGGTAATCACCCATTACCCAAGAGGAATGATCACCCATCACTCACGGGGAATGATCACCCATCACTCACGGGGGAATGATCACCCATCACTCACGGGGTTCCAATTAAAATGTTAGATATAGTTAAAATCAAGCTAAAAATTATAAATGCCTCTGTCCTTGTGAATTGTCCGTCAATACGACAACAATACAATATATAAACTACCTTGTTGTTTACACCACAAAAGAATATAATAAGGAATAACAAAAATCCTCCGAGTCTGTACAAGTCTAAACGAAAGATTCTCGCAAAAAAAAAGAAGGAGATGAGATTCCCGACAATTAGACAAAATTGTGAAACAAAATTGTATGTGATGGAATTTAAAATAATAAAAATTAAAAGATTCAAGGCATGTAGATTCAAGTAACAAATAAATTGTAAGTTAAAATTTGACATGGGATAGTAATGATGCAATAGATTTCAGGATTCCCTCACCATTAACTATATTATTTGTAAATGAATTGAAATCGGGCCTATTCACTAGAATCATTCTCCGATACTGGACTCATCATCATCTACTGAGGTATCGCTACTCGTTTCCCATTCATCTTCTTCCTCTTCATTTATAGGAGAACTATCCCTTGCTTGTTATAGCCTCATCATGAACATCCAACATTTCACTCATACCATTCTCATACGTCGAATACCAAGATCAACAAATAACGATATGCTTGACTTCGTCGATAGCATCTACTTCTTCTCGATAAGCTCTATCAACCACGGGTGCATCTATTATATGTCGAGCTTTGGTTTTGCAAACTGCCAACCAATCAGATCTTGGCCTCTTACTCCCTGGATATGATGCATAATACACTTGGATAGCTTGTTGAGCTAGAACAAATGGATCATAGTTAGCATAGCTCCTTTTGTGGTTAATTTCTACAAGATTATACTGCGGATGTACCCTCGTACCACGATTCAATGTTTGATCAAACCGAGTGACATTTAAAAAGAACAATGTTTTGCTTTGTGGATTACCAGGAAATTGCACTTCAATAATCTCATTTAACACTCCATAGTAATCAGGTCCCGATGCGTCATTTCCAATCCCTTTCACGCAAACACCACTATTAAGCTGTTTTCTTTCCCTCCGCATAATCATGAGTGTGAAATCGGTAACCATTAATTATGTACCCACTATATGATTTCACTAGTCTTGACGGACCCCAAGCAAAGTTCCTCAAGCATTCATTTGTAACCATATTTTCTGAATCTTGTACCTAAAAAACATTAGACAAGTTAACCTCGTAATTATGAAAGTTATAGCATTATGAAACTCCATTAAATCCCCAATGGAGTTCCAAATGCAAGTTATTATCTTATGAGACTTACATATCCACTAAACCATTCTGCAAATTCAAGGCTGATACTTCTATTGATTTCTATCTCTGATATAGTCGGAGCCAGACTTCGTAAGTGTGCCGTGAATGCCCTGTAATGCATTAGAATTAGATGGAATGAGTCAAAATCATTATGAGGTATCGTTTATCGTATAAAATGTATGAAGTAGTAGCTCGTACTCAATGTATGGGTGCACTTCACCACAATTAAGCAACATATAAATTCTTGTTACAACGAATTCTTCAGAAGTAAGGAACCGAGTTCGAATTCGTCCTATCACCCGTCCTTGAACATTGCAGATTGACGACCCGAGTTCTTGCACCCTCTCTAATCGTTCTCCTTCTTCATTACGCGCTGGAATTGTACGTTTTGTTTGTACATGTGGCTCAAAATAATAAGAGAAGAAAGTGGATGCTTCCTCAACTAGATAAGCATTGCAGATTGACCCTTCAACTCTAGCCTTATTTTTCACCTTGATTTTCAATTGATGCAAATACCTGTCATTTAAAAAAATACGACTTCGAGTCACACACACTTATATCGAACTCTGCTATGAAAAGAATTAGATTGAATGATTCGATTACCGTTCAAACGGGTACATCCACCTATATTGAACAGGGCCACAAACTCTTGCTTCGTAAGGCAAATGAATTAATAGGTGTTCCATTACATTAAAGAATGCGGGTGGAAATATCTTCTCCAACTTACATAACAATAAAGGAATGTCGGACTCCAATTTGGCCATATGAGCTACATTCAACTTAGGAGAGCATAGATCACGATAAAAAAGACTCAACTCCGTCAAAACACCCCATACATTAGAAGGAAGAAATTCCTTCAATGCAATTGGAAGTAGTCTCTCCATGAATACGTGACAGTCATGTGATTTCATACCGGATAACTTCAACTCATTCAAATCAGCACATCTTCCAATGTTTGAAGCGTATCCATCTGGGAGTTGCAATCCCCTCAACCATTCTAGCAAAAGTTTCTTTTGTTCGATGTCAACGAGTAAACGACTTTAGGTATAGCCACTTTTCCTCCTCCCACATTCAAGGCATGTAGCTCGGGCCTATGGCAATAAATTTCTAAGTCACGTCTAGCCTTTAAATTGTCTTTTGATTTACCCTTTACCTCAAGAAGCTGTATTCATGACATTGTCAAATACATTCTTCTCATTGTGCATTACATCAATATTATGTCGGACCAAATTAGTACGCCAATACGGCAAATCCCAAAAAATACTCCTTTTTGCCCAATTATGAGATATTCCCCTGCCATTACTCCTTCCAATTTCTTTGCATGTTTCTGTAATTTTTTCATAATTAGACAAACTATCCCGATTTCTTCACCGGTAGGGTATTGCACGAGCTGTGATGTCTCGGAACCTCTATCATTCCTAAAAGATCTCGTATCCCTCCTGTAAGGATGATCCGATGGTAAGAAACGACGGTGACAATCAAACCATGATTGTTTCCCACCATTTTGTAGATGAAAAGACTTTGTATTGCCCATACAATATGGACAAGCCGATCTCCCAGCGAGTGCTCCGGCCACTCAACATACCATATGCGGGAAAATCATTAATAGTCCACAAAAGTGCCGCCAGTAGTTGGAAGTTTTGTTTCTTCGATATGTCATAAGTGGTGACACCTTCAAACCACAATTTGGTTAATTCGTCTATCAAGGGTTGTAAATAAACATCCACCTGGTGCTTTGGATTCTTGGGGCCGGGATAATGATTGTTAAAAACATGATTGGATCCTTCATACACATCCACGGGGGAGATTATACGGTGTGAGAATGACCGGCCGGGATGAATATTGCTTACCCGACATCCCAAATGGTGAGAATCCATCTGTACATAAACCAAGTTTGACATTCCGTACTTCTTTTGCAAACTCAGGATATATTCGATCAAAGTGTTGCCATGCTTCAGTATCACGAGGGTGACTCATTGTGCCTTTCTCCGATCTGCTCTCTCCATGCCATCTCATGTGTTCAGCTGTTGTTTTGGAAGTGTACAATCTTTGTAGCCTCGGTGTTATCGGGAAGTAATACATCTTCTTGAATGAAATTTCCCTTCTACTTGTGTTCTTCCCAACCTTTTTCTATGCATATCGAGGATGGCCACAAAATTTACACTCTCTATGATTCATGTCATCTTTCCAGTAAAGCATGCATCCATTATTGCATACATCTATTTTTTGTACCGGCAAACCCAACCCAGCCACTAATTTTTTCATCTGATAGAAATCATCAGGAATCGTATTACTACTAGGCACAACCTCTTTCATCAATTGCACAACATCGTTAAAGGCTTTACGCGAGAGGTTATTTTCAGACTTAATGTTTAATAACCTTGAAGCCAGTGAAAGCTGCGAATGTTGTGTGCATCCATCCCATATAGGAGTCTCTGCCGCCTTTAACATATCGTAAAACCTTTGTGCCTCCATATTAGGTGGCTCTTCAAAATGAACTGCTGATGGAGCTTCGGGGGAAAGTCGGGTCTGCTACGTCTAAGACCATTTCGCGAGACCGATTTTCTTGATGTGAATCGGATTACGTGATTGAGGTAGACACACTTGAGGGACACTCGAATGGCTCACCATGACATGTCCACCGGTAATACCTAGGCACAAATCCGGACTTCCACAGGTGGAGCTTAACTTGTCTTGGATCCGGGTACTTTTTATTCTTACATTTTGCACACGGGCATCTAATTACGCTTGACATTGCATTTGATAAGGCAAATGTCAAAAAGCCTTAACCCCTCCCTCAAATTCAATAGTGATCCCTTTTACACACGAAGCGTGCCTTCTATACATCCAACTACGATCCTCCATGACGTCTAAATGAGAGAAAAGAACAATCAACTCAATAATTAAAATCACCCCTTAAACAAAAGGAAGAGAAGTATAATTACATTTTCCTTTCTATTATCTAACAAAAAGAGGTCCAAAACATAGAATTTACAATTGCTATCGTTGGATACAGTTACACCTTCAATATATACGTTTTAACCAAGTATTTAATCTTAATTAAGGAATTTGATTAAGATTAAATACTATTAAAGCTAATTATATTCTTATTTTACACATTCCAATGGTTAAATAATAACATTTTATTTATTTTCATTCCAATGTTTATATTTGTTTAAACTCTCTCTATAACGTATATTATTCCTGCTATTATTAACATCGACCTATATATGAAATTATTATTATTACTCATTTCATTACTCCTATTCTTATTCTTTTTAGCAATATTATTTTTAATAATAACGCTATTATGGGATATATACTCATGCTCAATCGAATAATACACTCCAAGATAAGGGTAGTTATTCTATTCCACATTAAGTAGCGGCAGATTTTGAAAAAAATTTTGACAGAGTCTCCCTGTAATTGGACATTTTCCAGGCACAAGGCCACCTCAAAATTATACAATCAAAATGCAATTGCAAACAACAAAGACAGATCATTCATTTATACAAATAAATAAATAAATAAATAAAAGGATAACTAGGGGTAATCACCCATTACCCAGGAGGAGTAATCACCCATTACTCACGGGGAATCCAACATTTGAATTCAACAAAAAGGCAATTTATATGAACAACACGCACCTCCTACATCTTCATAATCTAAGGAAACGGATTTCTCACATAAAAGAGCCTTCAAAGCATTCTACTAGAGTTAAATCTTCCACTAGAGAGACTAATATATTATTATAATCAAGTAATAAGATTACTAAACTAATTAGAAATCAACCTTCCTATTATGGCATCATAACCAATCAAATTAATTTATAAGGGTTTATATAGCTAAAACATAGTTCTCATATAATTTGATCAAAGTAGTAATTTTTTTATAACAGGGGTAAAAAAGAGTGCACTATAAGTATAGATCAAAACACATTGAATGTTAAAAAAGGACAACAATTCCAACTAACAATTTAGCAATTCCAGTTCACAATTCCAAATTTAAATCAATAATCTCACATCAAACCACCATCATGTCACTCACAATCTCCTCAAACTCAACCCCAACATCAATACAACTTTTATACATCAATTCAAACTCTGCTCATTCACAAATAATCGCCCAAATTTCAAAGCTTCGGGGAAATGCAAATCTGCCCAAAGTTTATAAGATAATGAAGTAGCTCAAGAGATAAATTCTAACTACTTACCAAACGAATCGGCTTCGACAACAGACACAGCGATAGCACAGGGAATGGCGGCGCCGAGCGAGGGGCGGGCTGAAGGGGTAGGAAGAGCGGGGGGAGTTGAGGGGGGGGCGCTGCGGGATGGGGGGAGTTGAGGGATGGGGCGCGGGGGTGGGGGGGCTGCGGGATGGGCGCGAGGGAGGGGGCGCGGGGAGGGGGCGGGGAGGGGGCACGGGGAGGGGGCCGCGGGGGTGTGGGGGAGTTGAGGGAGGGGAGTTGAGGGGGGGGCTGCGGGATGTGGGGAGTTGAGGGAGGGGGCCGCGGGATGAGGGAGGGGGAGCGGGGAGGGGGCGCGGATGAGGGAGGGGGGAGCGGGAGGGGGGCGCGGGATGAGGGAGGGGGGAGCGGGAGGGGGGCGCGGGATGGGGGGGTCGCCGGCGGGGAGAGGGAGGGGGAGCGGGAGGGGGCGCCGGGATGGGGGGTGCCTTGAGGGAGGTGAGGGAGGGGAGTTGAGGAGGAAGAAGGAAGGGGGAAGAAGGAGGGAAAAAAAAAAAAAAAGAGGGAGTGAAAAATTTTGGAAATTTTTAATTTTTTTTTAAATTTCTAGCTATTTCGTCGCAATTTGTGACGAAAAAATAAAATCCTCGCTAATTTCTCATAAATTAATACGAATAATATTATAAATCGATCTATACATTATAATTTTTATTATTTTTTAGTGATTCTAATAATAATATTATTATGTAAATTATTTTTCTTTATATATTTTAATTTATACACCACTTAATCAAATAAATAGATAAAAAAATTAGAATATGTATATATATAACTATATAGTATAATATATATTAATATGTTCGAGATGAATAACATTACAAATCGATCTCTACATTATAATTTTCAATATTTTTTTTAGTAATCTCAACAATAATAACAGTATTTGAATTGTTTTTCTTTACATATTTTATTTTATACACTACTTAACAAAATAGATATATTAAAAAATTGGACATATGTATATACATAGCTAAATTAGTATAATATATATTAACATGTAGGAGACGAAGAACATTACAAATTGATCTCTACATTATAAATTTCATAATTTTTTTAGTGATATCAACAATAATAACAGTATTTGAATTATTTTTCTTTATACACTACTTAATCAAAGTGATAGATTAAAAAATTAGACATATGTATATATATACCTACATGTTATAGTATATATATATATATATATATATATATATATATTAAACTAAACAGATACTTATATACATTATATACATATACTTATATATTAGAATAAGTATATAACATAACATAATTAACTATATACATTTACTTATGCAATACATTAGGTGTATAACATGACATAATTACATATACAAAATTATAATAAAATGCACTAATTGAGACATGTTATTAAAAATATTTCAGTAAATTTGTCAAAATACACCATCACATAAACACATAAAGAAATTTTAAAAAAAAAGATTAAAACCCTATTTTGTTGTAAAACCCTCGCAAATTCGTCGCAATTAGTGACGTATTAGCGACGAATTTGCGACGAATTGGGGTTTTGAGATTTTCTATACATTTTGCCATTTATTTATTTTTTAATTAAAAATATTGACCGTCGCAAAACCCTCGCAAATTGCGAGAGCCGAAAATTCGTCTCAAAACCCTCGCAAATTGCGAGAACTTTGCGACGGATGTTCAAAAATTTTTAAAATATTTTTTTAAAAAATAATCGATCGTCGCAAAGCCCTCGCAAATTGCGAGGGTTATTGCCGTCGCAAAATCCTCGCAATTTGCGAGGGTTTGCGATGGACGTTCAATTTTTTTTAAAAATAAATTACCGTCGCAAAACCCTCGCAAATTGCGAGGGCTAACTACCGTCACAAAACCCTCGCAAATTGCGAGGACTTTGCGATGGACGTTCAAAAATTTTAAAAATATTTTTTTAAAAAATAATTTGTCGTCGCAAACCCATCGCAAATTGCGAGGGTTATTTACCGTCGCAAAACCCTCGCAATTTGCGAGGGTTTTGCGATGGAAGTTCAAAAAATTTTTTAAAAATATTTTTTTAAAAAATAAATTGCACGTCGCAAAACCCTCGCAAATTGAGAGGGTTTATTGGCCGTCGCAAATTGCGAGGGTTTTGCGATGGACGTTCAAATTTTTTTAAAAAATATTTTTTAAAATTAAATATCCGTCGCAAAACCCTCGCAAATTGAGAGGATTATTTGCCGTCGCAAAACCCTCGCAAATTGCGAGGGTTTTGCGACGGACGTTCAAAAATTTTAAAAATATTTTTTTAAAAAATAATTTATCGTCGTAAAACCCTCGCAAATTGCGAGTGTTATTTGCCGTCGCAAAACCCTCGCAATTTGCGAGGGTTTTGCGATGGTCGTTCAAAAAAATTTTTAAAAATATTATTTTAAAAAATAACTTGCCGTCGCAAAACCCTCGCAATTTGCGAGGGTTTATTAGCCGTCGCAAAATCCTCGCAAATTGCGAGGGTTTTGCGACGGACGTACGAAAATTTATTTAAAAATATTTTTTTAAAAATAACTCGCCGTCGCAAAACCCTCGCAATTTGCGAGGGTTTATTAACCGTCGCAAAATCCTCGCAAATTGCGAGGGTTTTGCGACGGACGTATCTGAAAATTTATTTAAAAATATTTTTTTTAAAAATAACTCACCGTCGCAAAACCCTCGCAATTTGCGAGGGTTTATTGGCCGTCGCAAAATCCTCGCAAATTGCGAGGGTTTTGCGACGGACGTACTGAAAATTTATTTAAAAATATTTTTTTAAAAATAACTCGTCGTCGCAAAACCCTCGCAATTTGCGAGGGCATAAATACCGTCGCAAAACCGTCGTAAATAGCGATGATTTTGCTACGAATTGCGACGGGTATTTTGGCCGTCGCAAAACCGTCGCAAAACCGTCGCAAATTGCGACGGTTTTGGTCAACGACTTGTTTGAAAATCGTCGCAAATTGGTCGCTATTAGTGACGGTATTGAAGCCGTCGCAAAAAATTCGTCGCAAATCGCGATTTTTCCTGTAGTGTTAAATCTACGTACGACACAAAAATAAATTAAATAGATTAGCTATTCTATCAATTGATATGGAAATATTTGAACACATTGATTATAAAACTATAATAAATAACTTTGTCACTCAAATGGTTAGAAGAATAAATAACTAATAGGGCCCTCTAAAAATTTTTTCGCCTATGCCCTCAAATTTCTCTACACGACCCTAGTTTACATATTATTCTGGTGTGGAATTTTATTTGTTATGACTTTCACTATAAAATTATATTAAAATGGCAATATTATAGCATGTCTAAAAATATTTATGGCATCTTTAGCCTCTATTGATCATATCTACATATATTACAACGAGATCTAGTGTGATTGGAAAATTGCTATTAGAAAGTCATCATTTGGTCTTGGTGGAAATTTCAATTATATTTCTCTATAAATTATTTTGAACAACTAAAGGTATTTTTGTGAATTTGTAATTAGGAGAATATGACTTCCAATATCTTGAGAAGAGAATATGTATTTATAGTTAAGTTGATATACAAACTTTTGAATTTTGGTAGGTACTGAAAGAGATTCTAAAATAAGTGTGATTTTTATGGTACAGGGGAATTCCTAATTATAGCAAGGCTATTGGACTGAAATGATGCTTCAACTAGCATAATATGCTGGTGATATTTTGGTTTATTGATATTTGTAGTTTGAAAAGATCAATGTTACAGATTTTGTTACCACCATTGATGACAAATATGAGAAAGCTTGACTATAATATATTGTGTGCATATTTGTAAAATGTTTGAGTGCCATTATTTTTTGGAATTCTATAAAGTGACCTTTGTAATTAATATTATTGTGAAAAGAAAAAAAGAGCTCAAAACGAAGATTAATTTTATATCGAAAGGGATGAGATTTAAAGCCCATATTAATAAAACTACCTATGAGGATACCCAATTTGATGATTGGAGATCCCAAGAGTTAAGTTCAAAGGGAAAAATGAATCATGGAGTAGTTGGTGGTGAACCATGCACATTAGAGTTTACGACTTAATATACATATATAACTATGGTATAGAGTGTTAGAAATCACTAACAATGAACACAGATAAGCAATTCAATAGAATTAAATAAGCACTGTCTATATCCGATCAGAACTCTAACAAAAACACAATTATCAATTATCAACAAAGCAGGCAAGTCCAAATAGTCCAAACGCAAAATAACCACACAAAATTCAAAACAGACGGACAGGAACCGTTCACTATTGGCTTTAGTACTTTAGCTATTGAATCACTAAGAACTTGAATAACTTTTTTTTTGTGAAGGAGTCATCATTTTCTATCAGGAACGCTATGTCATTTACAGCCCCCGACATATTTCGGATGCTTGAAGTCCCCGCAGGGGTAAGGTATAGCTACTTACATTATACATGACAGTCTGACCTTACCCAATATTATTATTTTATAATCTATTTTATTAAAAGAAGTGGGAGATTGTTATAGTATTTAAATTAAATCAATATTCTCATAAATTATCTTTATTGTTTTGTGGAGGTTACAAAATGCTTACAATATTTCTTGTTATTTATGTTGGCAGTTATAAATATTTTGTCTTAAGTGGGGATTAATATAATTATTTGGGGATTATAACCTCCCTATTAACCACCCCTATTAGGGACTATACATCTATATACCTATATATAAAGGGGAATGTATACAAGTGCATGCATGTAGACTTATTTTTTATATATATACACAATATTGGATAAAAAGAAAGATGTATATGGGTAAGGGCTTTAACTCTCTCAATAGTACATGTTAGCGAGAGTTACAGCATTGAAGATGGACTGTTATGTCTTGGGGGGTGACACGACTGGAGACTGCTACATTGGCACCTAAATCATTCCATAATGGCGTGAATCACTTTAAAGAGCACTGGAAGCTCAGTTCGAAATGGACATGGCCGTGCACATCCAGCGCATGGCCAGGCAACATCAAAATTATTTGTGTCTTGTTTGATTTTTTTTTTTACTTTATTTCGGCTATTTTACATTTGATCACGGATCGTAATGTTTTAAAAGGCTAATTTGACTTATTTGAAAACCTTTTTTTATTTTATTTTATTAGGATTAGTATCTATTATAGTTTAGAACTTAGCATCTATATATATATATATATATATGCCATTATATCTCTTGTAATAACAACTTTTGAAGAATAGACATTTGGAAAATCAACAACTCTTGAGGGAGTTGTTGTGAGGGTGATTCCCCTTGAGTGTTTCCAAATCAATTAAGACCTATCAAAGGAATTAGACCCACCTTTGGTTAAAGTCTTTAAATCTTATGGTTAATCCATCTTGTTTCTCTAATTTTGGTGCTAGGCTATCTAGCTACCTAGTGTTCTTGTAAGGATTTCTTTAAAGGTGTCTACTTTTCTCCATCCCACTTATTCTTGAATTTCTTGTAGGATTAAGTGTATTTGAGTATTAAAGTAGTTGGTCAATCCCTACTAGAATTTGAATCCTAATTGTTAAATCCTAATGTTCTTAGCTAAATCATTCCATACTGGCGTGAATCAATCACTTTAAAGAGAGTGATATGTTAGTATCTCAATCTACTTCTAGGCTACTTTATTATTTTATATCTTTCTAATTTTATCTTATTATACAATATTATATATTTTCTGTGATTACTAAATATTACTTTATTATATTTTTAGTTCCTAATTTACATGTAGGAACAACAAATTGTGGTAGAAATTTAACAGGAGAATGTGAGCTTTAGACATTGGAGAGAAAGGAGTGACTCGTTTTCTGTTTAAGGACTTTCTTGAAACACATGGTATGGATAAAGATGAATCTAAAGATTCTCTAGCTTGCTTTCCTCCTTTATGGGGGCGGTTACCATTATGCCCAAGAACTTTGTGGTTTGGATATTTGAAGGAAGGTGTTGGCCTCTTCCTCTCCTCTCGTTTCCTGCTAAACCATTGAATTTTCTAACAGAGCTAGCGATCAATCTTGGAATGCATACATGGAATATATAGAGGGGCTAATTATTATACGTATCGATCCATCAAAGTTCTTCTCATAGATTGTTCAATGACAGAGAAATCTCATAACACAGTGGATATTCCTTTCTTGCATGCAAGAAATCTTGCTATTTGGTATTAATCCCTTAGAGAAGAAAATATCTGTCCAAATGGAAGAAAAGGTTATTGAAGTGAATTAATTTGCTTCTTAAGAGAGGGTTTGAGATGTGCCGATAAGTCAACGGTTCCACGTAGAGTTCTCCAAGATTTATGGTTTAGAAAAATCAAATTTAATTTTAAAAATATTCATAGAAGATAGAAGGTTAATTTATTTTATAAATTAGAGCATATATATCACAAGATTTTGAAAATCGGATCGGTCATCAAATTGGTGAAGCAACAGCTTCAATGGTTTACGATCCGATCGAATGGAATCGTGATCGAATCGAAATGTAATTAAATATTTTTAAATATTATTTTTATATAAATATTATTATTTATTATATATCAAAAAAATAAAAATAAATAAATAATATAAAAGATATCTCTTAAAACTAATAAATTTCAAACAAGAATAACTTATTTATTTGTCAAAAATGTTTAAAATATAAAAATAAATTTATTTTTTTAAAAAAATTCGAATTAACCGATTTTGACTGATTTATTATTGATTGAGTTGACTAGTTTCGACCAGTTTTTTGTTGTTCGATTTATAGTTGACTAGTTGACTAGTTTTGACTGAATAAGGGGACATCTCGATCTGACCGGTCGGTCCGACTTTCAAAACACATATTATTATAAGGCAATAATTTATGTTTTGGGAACATTTTGTATAGACTTTAAAAGAGCCATAAAGGGTAAAAGGAATTGCTTTATGCCCCAAAGCGAAAGTAGGAAACATATAAAGAGGGTAGGGAAGCTTCAAAATCTTCTTCTTTCTTATTTAAAGAAGAAACTTTTTTTTTTCTTTTTGAAAGAAATTTAATGAAGAATCTAATCAGTCAGAGAACTTCTTCAATATCTAGCGAATATTTTCTGACGTAATATGGCCATTCCCAGAATTACGTAATTCGGAATTCAACCTTCATGATCTCCAATTAACCTTGGCACAGACCTCAGTTACAAAACTACCTGCCATCTCTATATAAGGGCTTTGAGCCACACAACCATTTCTCATCCGCAAGCAAAAGATTTCATCCTAGTTATTCTTCTTCTTCTTCCTATATAAAGATCTTTCGTAGAGTAAACCAATCGTGTTCAAGAGTTGTTTTGAAATGGCACGTCGATCAAAGGCCGAGCTTATCAAGATTGCCGAGGAGGGTTTCGAGTTGATTGATGAATGCTTTGGACCAAAAAGAAAAAGGCCTGTTCCTGTTGCTGCACAAAGGGCTACTAGTTTCCAAGAAAATCCGCAAGTCTCTCGCCTCCGTCATTACCCTCAAGAATCATACAACTGCTATCAATATCAACCACAGGAATCTCAGGTTGTGAGGGTTAGTAACGTTTATACAGAAAAAGCTACGGTGATGATGAGGAGCAGCAATGAGACAGCAGCTTCACAACCATTTGGCAAGCGTTATTAGATTGTGGATGTTGTAGTTAATCAACCATGTATTGCATATTATGCTACTGAGACAGTCTTCTTGTATCTCCCTGGTTTTAACTTTCTGCCAGGTTTGATGAATACTTGTATTGTCCTCAATATATAGTTGTAATAATACTAGTGTGTACTTTGTGTATGCCTTTCTTCATTCCTTTGATCCTTTCCATGCCAATAACAAGATGGAGAATGTTAAATGAAACTTAAAATGGATCATGAAAGGCCTCAACAGAGAGGAAAAAGTTAATCTGTAATCTACATAGCAATTGAGTATCAAATGGAGAATGAAGCTGTATGGTCCTCTCAATCAAATTTTGTCAGTAGAAGATTGGACTTGTTCAAAGTAAAAATCATGGAACTCGAGTCAGGTTAGTAGATAAATTGACAGAGGTCCCTTTCGATATATATTCGTTAGTTGATTTATTCTCTCCCCATTATAAAGTAAATAATATAGGTTCTGGAGGAAAAAGAACCAATCATGGTACTCCTGTCCCATTGATGGCTTGGTCATCAAGACACCATTTCTACTTGATTTCTGAATTATGAACAAATTGTCACTTTCTTGGCAATTAAGGTTTTGCACGACTATAAATGAACAAATTGGGAGCAGCTAGCCTGGCGGCTTCCAATCCCCATAATATAATGCATCTTATCCATTTTCTCCCTCTTTCAGTTTTGCATATTCTCCCACAGATTAAACCTGAAATATGCCGCTGTATTAATCTGTACCTCAAAATGGAATCTGCACAAGTGGTGATAGAGATCAAACAAAGAGAAAAGAATATGACCCTGTGACACTGAAGAAGACTGCCCTCTTTTTTCTTCTAGCTAGAGGGACGTTCTTGAATTACAAACAAATATATTATGGATAAACATGAATCTAAAGATTCTCACCTGACTTCCCTTTCCCTTCTTTGTTTGGGCGGTTATACTATTTCCTGAAATTTTCTGGATTTGGAGGGTCTACTGCTGGCCTCCTTGCCCTCCTTTTGTTGCTAAACCATTGAATTTTCTAATGGAGCTAGCTAGCTAGAAATCAATATTGGAGTGCATGGAACATACTAGGGCTGATAAATATTTGATATATCCATTCCCACCCAAGCCGACCGATCTTGCATCAAAGTTCTCAGAGATTTTCTGCGATATACAGAATTCGCACGAGACAATGGATCATATTCTTATTGTTGTATGCAAGTAATCATGCTACTTCATATTCATCCATTTTAGAGAAGAACATCTACTGCTATTTAGGGGTGGAGAAGAAAGTCTTTTGCCAAATGAAAGGGGGGGGGGAGGAGTGAATTTGCTTTTTCAAAAAAGGATATATAAGAAGGTTTCACTAAAAGATAATAACCCAGCTGTAATTTAGCACCTGAAATTTCATTTAATTTGTAGAGATTGAGGATTATATCCTAGGACACAAAAGGGGATAAAGGGTCTAAGAAATTGTTTTTGGAATATAGTATGGAGTTGTGTTGTGAGAAGACATTTTTTGTTTCTTGGAAACATCTTCTCTCTCTATATATAATGAGGTTGTATAAAATATGAATTAAGCTAAACATTTATAATAATAAAAAACATAAAAGAACGGTAAATAATATTTTTAATCAATCGAAATATTTTACTTTGTTAGGTTTCTTGGGAACGGTTTGAAAATAGATTCTAAACTTAGTTGTGAGGGTAAACCAATTCTTTTATACCGCAAAGCAAAGCCAAGTGTAACTTAAAATATATTTTTATTTTCTTTCATGATTATCATCAATATTAATTAACAACGAACAAAGTAAAATTCTTGATCATTGAAACATATTCAAACTATAGAGTATTAGTTTTTGAATTAATGGCTTTTTGAAGAACTTTAATTGATTTAGGTATGAACAAATTAAATGGGATTGTAACGAACCTAATTAAAAATCTGAAAAGGAATCTGATTCACCCAAGAAAAGTTACATTAAAAGATGCTAATTAATCAATGAACAATCCCTCCTTTCACTGATACTAAAAGATTTGGGTTCCAAAGAAAATTATATATATATATATATATATATATATATATATATATACATATGTATGCATATGTATGCATGAACAAAAAAGAAAGAAAGAAAGAAAGAACTCCTTAACGGCCTATTTGGAGTAAGAGAAAAGAAGTGGGAGGGTAGGAGAGGAGTAAGACAGAAAGAAAAAGTTAGATATAACGTTTGGAGGAAAAAATAAGAAAAAGAAAAAAATTATATAATATTAATGTAACAATATTAAACTTTTTTATTTATTGAAAATATTTTAAACTTTTTAATAAATTTTCATTAAATGAGATTTTGTTTCCCCTCCATTGCCGCACACTCCTGGATAGAAAGAATATTCAAATTTTTATATTAAATTTAATCCTTCTATTTCTCTCATATTCCTTTCCTTTCCTTCCCTTCTTAAAAATTTAATTCAAACATCTAAAACCAAAAACCTTCGTTTTCTCACTTCTCCACTCTCTTTTCTTTTCTCTCAGTCTAAACACACTGTAAAAGTACTCATGGTCAAAGGTTGAAAAACTTGAATCCTAATATTCCGAAGCAAAGTTGTTGCGGAACAAAATTTTTTTAATTAATAATCCTATCTTGTGTTGGAGTACTAGAAAAAGTTAAGAATCTTACAAAACCTTCTTTCTAGAGCCAAATTATTATTTTTTTAAAAAAATGGTTTTTAACTAAAAAGACAAATTTCATTGAACTCTCAAAAAAAAAATTACTAATTCCTTCGTGCCTTAATATAAGTCGTTAGGAACTTCTTGTATTGTTCTAAATTATAAGACGTTGGGTAATTTTTAAAAAAGTTTTGAACTTATATTTTTCTTTTTGTTCTTATTTATTTTTCTCTCATTTCTCTCTCGTTTAAAGTTAGAATTTATTATTCTTTTTGGATACTTTTCAAAAAACCATTTGTTGGGAAAATTAAAACTTTACAGCAGAAGTTTAAATGTTATAGATAGAATATTGTGTACTCCCTTCGTCCCAAATTATTTATCCACTTTAACCGATTTTACAGAGATTAAAAAAAATAAAATTTTTAGTTAATTAAACATTCTCTTCCATTTTTACTCTTAAAATTCAATGATTAGTATCTCTCTTTATAGTAAAAAAATACACAAATTTCAAAACTTTAATATAACTTTAAATGACTTTTCTCTCCTAAGTATTTAATCGTGCTAAAAAATAGGTCAAAATATTGATGAATATTTAATTCTCTTTCTAAGTTGCTATTTATATTTCTTGGGAATTAACAAAATGAGTATGAATATCATAACTCATAAAATGATTTTTTGACTATACTTTAATATGTTTGGGAAATAGAATACTATTAAATAGGGGTAAATTTGGAATACTGAATCTTAATTTTCTAAATGGACAGATAATTTGGGACAGAGAAAGTAATTTTTTTTTTGTTGTGTTGTTTCTGACAAGAAGAATAATGAGTTTTTTTAATTATAATTATTACCACAAATAAAATTTAAATAAAAATATTTTAAGAAGAAAAAATATAAAATTATCTTATTTTTAAGAATTTTAATATGTATAAAATTAAGTTTAGCGATTTAAGTGAGGGAGGTAGGGAGTAATAAAATTCAAATATATCGATAGATGTACAATTCAAAAATCGAGTAATTCAAGAAGTCCAAATTCAATTTTACAGTACCAAAACCTAATTAAATGCTCCGTTGGGACCGACAAGACTAGGCAAGGGCGTGGGGGGTGTGTGGGGGATTAACTACGGCAGGAAATTTTAGGTGTAAAAGGAACAAATTCAGACAATGACTAAAAAGTCTTTCTTCCCAATGGTAGTCAAGTCAATAAAAGCATAGAATAGGGAGCTTTTTTTTTTTTTTTTTTTTTTAACTTGTGATTTGATTTGAAGAATCTAATAATTTAGGGCGATTTCTTCAATATCCAAAAGAATATATTACGTCATATAGCATTACGTCATTTTGATGACAACATTCATCTGCAATTATATGTTATCCCAGGATAAAATTTTTCTTTTTATTCTTTTCCTTATACTCTATTTCAGTTCAAGAAAATTTATAAAAGTACAAGAAGAAAGGAGCAAAAAGGTGATTATGTTTATTCAAACACCAAATTCGAAACTTATCCATTAAAAAAAATAAATCTTTTATTGACAAATTACATGATAATTTTTCTTTTCGTATTCTTGATACATTAGCGGAAACCGATATATTTTAACCACTAAAACAATTATCTTATTACAGAAAGTTAACAAATTTGAGAAAATTTTTAATGGATTCAATTTTTATGAATTATAAACTTTAGGTTGTTATACTACATATATTACAAATTATATATATATATGTGTGTGTATGTATCATTATATGAAAATATGAGGTTTGCGATGGCTAATCCGTCATTAATCCGTCGCTAATCATAACTAGCGACGACATAGAAACGGGGTAAGCCGTAACTGAATACGTGGTCATTAAATGAAATTTTAGCGATGGCAAACGTTAGCCATCTCTAACAGAAAGGGCTTAGCGAGAGCAAAAAATTCGGTCAACGAAATTGCAGTGGTCAAATTAGCGATGGAATAATGAGAGCTATTTTATTTCTTCATATAGAATTATAGAAAATTAATTCGTGTCATAGCTAAACCGTAGCCAATTTAGTGATGGATTAGAGATGGTAGATTACCCTGGCAATTTCGGAGACAAGTTAGCAACGATGTGTCTAAATTTATTTTACGCATTTAATAAATTACCGTTGCAAAGCTGTAGCTATTCTACGACGGATTAGCGACGAAAATCTAGTTTTGAGTTAAATTTATGGAAATAAATTCCCCCGTCACAAATCCCTAGTTAAAATAGAAAGGGATTAGCAACGACTACTAATTTTAAAATTTCTTGCCATCTCTAATCCATAGCTAAATTTGAAAGGGATTAGTGACGGATTAGCGATGACCCATAGCTAATTTATATTTTTTAATGAAAAGACCTATTTTGAAATTATTTCAAACCACCTGTACTGTATTACACATTGAAACAATATATAACACACAAAACATGAATACAGAAAAATGTGTAAATCGATTTCGTTACATTGGAAAGGAAATTAATTAGCTCAACAATATGAAATAAATATACAGGATAACTATAATGTGAATATAAAATAATGATGTCAAACGGAATATCTTTTAACAATGTGATATAAATGATCAAATGTATAATAAAATCCCTAAACTACGGAGTAGTGGCGCCAGCTGAATCCTAGGTGGGGGCAGAGATTGAGAATGCGAATGGGTCGAAGGATGAGGATCTGGGAGTGGAATGAAGGAGCTATCACTAGTGTCATCCTACCTATCGGCTGCCTGTGTTGACGCTATTGGTAGTATGGGAAGTCCGAACCTCTCCGACATTAGTGCCATCCAACTCTAAATATGATCAACTTTTTGATCAAAATCCCTCGTAAGCTCCTATCTCACCACTTGCACTCTCTCCTCTACCCTTCTCTTGACTATTTGCTCAATGTCTACAGCTATAGAGGTCTCTGTGGATTTCAAGGAACTCCCGTGGAGTTGCTGCAAGGCCTGGGCTGCCTCCGAGCCAAGTCCAAAAATGCGAACTCTATTGAACCCGCCAGCCGCCTCAATAAATAGAGCCCAGTCATCTGGGATAGCAGAAGAGGTGACGCTCGCAGACCCAGTGGAAGAAGCCTAAGTAAGGCGCTCCTTAGCAGCCATCACGTCTTCCTAAAATTGAGAGAAGTCATTTCTTTTTAAGTGAAATGGAATAAAATGTAAAGTATTTTTTAATACACAATTTTTAACTCTTTATCAATGTCTTGCAAGAACGTTCTATGACGTACTACCCTTGTCTATCCCCACTCTGAAAAGTATGCAACCTCTTATCCCAGTTAATATGAGTAAAGTCATCGCCCATCTTGTGCCGCTACAATTACAATGATAACTAATTAGAATATTGTCAGAAAATAAATTAAACGAAGTAAAATTACAAAATATGCGAACACTCGAAGAAAATTACCATACGATCCTCGTGAACAGTGAATGAGACCAAGCCTCTAATATAAGTGACAGTGGCATGACCCCTGTTCCTCCTAGCAGTGGAGGAGACCTACTGAAACTCTTGTGTACTCCAGCGCTGCCTCATCTGCTCCCAAATCTAATCGACAATCCAAAAAGAGGACTGACCAATTGGGGTCGCCCTTCGAGCCTTCGATAAGTTGTCCGAAAGACGAGTCCTTCACTTGTGCTCCCAGTTGGCCCGGATCCAACCACTGTAATCATCAACCCAACGACATAGCTTCTGCAAAAAATTACATTATATTTGAAGTTGTTAATATATAATAAATGTCAAAAAACATATGTATGAAATACAAAATCCATAAATATTATGCATTTATATAATAAATAGTAACGTATTCCAAACTCTTCGAACAAAAAATTCTTCACGTGCATCGGGACATCAGCAAATGTGGTGTAGGGCTCGTCAAAATACCTCTAGAATATCGAAGTGATCTCTTGTACACAGCGATGGGAACCAGCAAATCTTGTTTGAAAAATTAATCATGGAGGTTAAAAATTAAAGTGAGTGAAATATACTTAACTAATTATAATCTATTTATAAAATACAGTATAATATACAAAATAATACCCGTCAGCTCGTGGTGTAATCAACAGTCGTGGATCCTGATCCTGAGATCCAGGCAGAAAAGATGCTGCAAATGATGGAATAATAGGAGACTCACTGCCCTGCCTAGGTAGTGTATCTCTCGGATGCTGACTAGGTACTAGGATCCATGGAGTATACCTAGGTGATGGTGTACGGTCTCATATATGAGTATGGTCTACATTAACAGAAGGCTGCTGATTTCGAGTAGACATCTCTAAGAGGGAAAAACATAAATTAAAAAAAAATGTAAGTTTAGGAAAAAATGTCACATTTTCTCACTAATATATATACATAGAAGTAAATTGTAACTTGTACTTCGTAAATGTGGAGATCAAGATGGACCTACGAAGAAGTAATCAACTAATTAAAATACACTATTCGCTTGAGTCTTCATCTAAAGTGTACTCCTCATAATCAACTTCTATCTAAGAATCTATTTCCCAATCACCCTCATCATTAGATACATTGTAGTTCAAATCTTGGTCGGGTTCTAATGTTTCCTCCTGAACATTTAGTAACTCATTTATGTCTTCTTCATGTGTTAAGGGACCAAGATCAACTACTAAAGATATACTCATTGCATCATTGTCATCAATTTTTTCTTGATAAGCCCTATCAACGATGGGTGCATCAACCATATGTCATGTTTTCATTTTGCATATTGCCATCCAATTAGATTTTGGTCTTTTAGTTCTTGGATATGTCATAAAGCACACTTGATGTGCTTGTTGGACTAATATAAAAGGATCATATTTATGGTAACGCCTCTTACTGTTGATGTCTACCAACTTATATTGAGGATGTACTCTAATATCCCAATTTAGAGTAGGGTCAAACCAATCACACTTAAAAATCACAACTGACTGTATTAGATTACCAGGAAATTCAACCTCAATAACATTTTTTAACACCCCGTAATAATCAACACTACCATGATCATTCTGGCCACCCTTAACACAAACTTCGTAGTTAATACTTTTTCTACCTTCTGTGTGCTCACTTGTGTGAAATCGATAACCATTAATTAACTACCCTTGAGATGATTTCACTTGTCTCGACGGTCCCCACGAGAGGTTTTGCAAACATTTGTTTGTCACTCCATTGATAGGATCTTGTGCCTACAAGAAATGAATTGTAAGATATACCTAAGCTTGTATTCAAGTTATTTAACATATTATTATTCAAATATTATATGGATAACTTACGTAATTTTTGAACTATCCAACAAATTCACTCTCTATCTTTCTGTCTACTTCCAACTCTATGATACATGGGTGTTGGGATCGTAAAGTAGTGAGAAATACCTTATATAAGGTTGTACCTCTTCACAGTTTAGTCAGATGTAGTTTGTGGCAGCTTTAAATTCCTCAGATGTCAGGAATCTACTTTAGATCTTCCCCAGTGTCCTCTCCCAAACTTTGCAAATAGCTAGCAACAGGTCTTCTGGATTGTGCTCAGTTGCAATCTCTGCATTACGAGGCATTTATGCATCCTTGTCTGAACATGCACTTCAAAGTAGTAGAAAAAGAATGTCAAGGCTTTTTCAACTAAGTAAGCATTACAAATTGATCCTTCAACTTGTGCCTTATTTTTTACCTTAATTTTTAGGCGATGCAAGAACCTGCAATGTGTCATTGCCATAATTAGAGCAATCTTCGTCAGAACATTCCTGGCATTATCATGTAATCATGTGTAAATTAAATTATTAACATGTTTTTACCTTTCAAATGGATACATCCTCCTATATTAAGCTGGACCACAAACACGAGATTCATATGGCAAGTGAACCACTAGGTGCTCTATTACATCAAAGAAACTTAGGGGGAATATTTTCTCAAGCTTACATAAGAGCACACGAATTTCGGACTCTAGTTTCCTCATGTGATTGACAAATAATTTTGGTGAGCACAAATCTCTATAAAAAAAGACTCAATTCAGTCAACATGTTCTACATGTTAAGCAGAAGAAATTTTCTTAGAGCAATTAGAAGTAATCGTTCCATGAACACATGACAATCATGACTTTTCATGTCAGATATCTTCGACTCCTTAAGATTAACACATTGTGATAAGTTGGAACCATATCCATCCGGGAGTTAGAGTTTCTTCACCTACTCAAGCATCACTTGCTTGCCCGCACTAGTCAATGAATAGTATGCTTTAGGTATAATAACCTTTCTTTCCCTTACTCTACTAACTTGTAATTCAGGCCTGTGACAATAAGTCTCGACATCAAATCTCGCCTTTAGATTGTCTTTTATATTTCCCTTCACATCCATAACAATTTTAAAGACATTGTCAAACACATTCTTTTCATTATACATGATGTCTATATTATGTGGCACCAATAAAGTTCGCCAATAAGGCAAGTCTCAAAAGATGCTCCTTTTAACCCAGTTGTGATTCACACCTCTACCGTTGTTCCTCCCAAGTTCATGTCCTGAATCCATAATTTTGGGAAAGTGGCACACCCTAACCTACATTTCAATTCCTGTTAGACAGTCTACAGGTAATGAAGTTTCGTGTCCTCTATCCTTTCTAAATGAACGTGTGTCCCTCCTGAATGGATGACCAAGTGGCAAGAATCGTCAATCACAATCGAACCAAAATATCTTTCCACCAAATTGCAAATAGAAAGACTTTATGTACTCCATACAATATGGACAAGCAAATCTTCCTACAATGCTCCACCCACTAAGCATTCCATAGGCTGAAAATTCATTAATTGTCCATAACAGCGCAGCTCATAATTGAAAATTTTGTCTCTTTGATATGTCATATATGCAGACACCATCAGACCACAATCCCCTCAACTCATCAATCATTGGTTGTAAATACACATCAATCTTGTGTTTAGGATTCTTTGGCCCTGGAATAATGACAGTTAAAAACATTACTTGATCCTTCATGCACATCCACGGGGGGAGATTATAAGGAGTGAGGATGACTGGCCAGCATGAATACTATTTTCCAGACATCCCGAACGATGCAAAACCATCTGTGCACAATCTAAGCCTTACATTCCTCGACTCCCTAGCAAACTCAGGATGACTTTTATCAAAATATTACCATCCCTCACCATCACGAGGATGACTCATGTAGCCATTAACCGCTGAGCTCTCTGCATGCCATCTCATGTGTGCAACAGTCGTTTTAGATAAATACAATCGCTACAGTCGAGGTGTTATTGGAAAATAGTACATCTTTTTTATAGGTATCTCCTTATGCCTCTTATTCCCCCGACCCTTCAGTATATACCGATGATGACCACAAAACTTGCAATTCCTACATGTGATGTCATCTTTCCAAAAAAGCATGCACTATTTGTGCAAATATCTATTTTTTGGACAGGTAAACTTAGGCCAGATACTAATTTCTTCATCTCATAGAAGTCATCTGGAATCTTATTCCTGCCTGGTACGACCTTCTTCATGAGCTTAACTATTTGGTTGAAACCTTTTTCGACTATGTTGTTTTCGGACTTGATATTTACCAATCAAGATACAAGTGATAGCTATGAATGGCTTGAACATCCTTTCTAGATCGGTGTCTGCAACTCGTAACATATCGTAGAACCTCTAAATACACCTCAACAGAATCTGCATATGCCCCATAACTATCAAACTCAAACCCTGCAACATCTATAACCATATCTCGAAATGGGTTACCTGAACAACTTCCACCGACTCCATCTCTTGATGTTGACATTGGCTCTCTCGATGCTTCATGATATGGTTTATCATGACAAGTCCACTTATGATAGTTACCCATAAATCCCTTTTGGTATAAATGAATTTCGACATCGGGCGGGGATCGATACTTCTTGTTTTGACACTTTGAGCAAGGACATCTTATCTTTGACGATATCGAATTCGAAACAGCAAATGAAATAAATTTTCTAACCCCCTGTTCAAATTCAATAGTAATACCCTTAACACCAGGAACATGCCTCTTAAACATCTAGCTTCGATCATCTATCTAAAAGTGAAATTGATTAGAACTTATGAATGTTGTTGAGGAAAAGTGAATACAAACTGAGTTGAATACTCCTACATATATTTTTGAGTGTTAGGTAAGCTTTGAAATGGTATCTATATACGTTTGAAAGCTAAAAACTTCATAACATTAATACTTTACAAAGCTGCTATTCTAAAAGATGGAAAATGTAAGTTTTAGTCCCCTTGGATCAATGGCTATGTTTGGACAGATAGGAGGTGCTAGGTATAAAACTAAGTTGAAACAACGATGTTGGGAGGATAGAAAGGAAGGGGGGTTGTCCCCTTTGAAGACCATCATCACTAATAGAAGTAAGAATATACAAAGCTGCCTATGAAATTTTGTTTTGGCACTTTGAAATTATAGCTATGATGAGATAAATGGAGAAGTGTTGGGCTTGTAAGAATATACAAAACTTTATAACATTTAAGTCCTTAGCAAGTGAAAATTTCGGTAGAGTTTCTCCTATAAACTGGACGTTTTTTAGGCATTAAGCCACCACAAAATCAACCGACAATCAACAAAATACATAAATAAAATTAAATGCAACAGCAATTATTCAATAAAACTAACATAAGGGTAATCACCTATTACCCATGAGGAATGATCACCCATCACTCACGGGGATCCATTCATATAAGTTAAACATATTCAATTCCCAAATAATAATCATATGTATAATTCCAAAATAGAAAGAAACAGATATGTATCATTTGAAATATGAGTAAAACTTGAAAAAGATGCATGCATTTCTATCCATGTTTTGCCCCCATTTCCACAGTACCACGTGAATTAGAGGAATAACAATTCTCTCGATGCCATATTCATATATCAAATTCTTGTATTTGCAGCCTAATGGGAGATATAAGTAATTATATTTGTCAAATTCAACAAGGGCCAAAGGTAAAATAGAAAAATTGGAAAACTCTATTCTGAAGAAATTAGGAGGCATTGCTAATCAAGGTTTTCAACTTGGAAGACTCTATTCTGAAGAAAAATTGATTTGAAAGACGTTGAAATCTTTACCATCAAAATTTCATGCAAAAGTTGCTACCATTGAATAATGTAGGATGTATTAAAGATGCGATTAGATGAACTAATGAGATCTTGGCAAACATATAAGATGAGCCTTGAATCGCAATCAAAGCACAAAGAGAAATGAATGGCTTTGAAAATTAAATCTGATTCTGATGACAACAAGAGTTTCGATATACAAATATACCGAAATTGATTCTGATGATATTAGTAATAATGTTTTTTTAGTAATGATGATACTAACAAATATACATAAATAGAATACATGGATTTCTTTCCATAATCAACAAGGATCCCAACCCAAATCTAGTACCATCACCCATTACATTGAACACAAGAATTCCTTGAAGCCTAGTGCATTGATTGCACATGATTTGAGGATTAGGTATATTAAGGATCAATAGAATTAACTACCGAACAGATTATGCAGAGAAAAACACACAATTGTGGATGGTTTTTGTTCTTTAAGAAGCAACATCTAGTGGTTTCCAATGGTTTAACTTAGAAGTGCTCTGATTTTAAACCTTCTTTTTAAGTTCGTAAGTTTATGCGACCATTACCAATTAAGCAATTTAGGTATGTGCTTTATGCATCCATTTTGTTCTTGTGCATTTTCTATAAAATATATGCAGTCTCTTTACAGTTATTCTCCAAAAACAAAAGAAAGTTTATTAGCATCCCTACTTCATAGTGTGGAATGGTATCCATAAAATTAAGTGGCTTCCAATCATGTAACCAGTAGATGGATAATTTGCAAGTATGTATTTGTATATGAATAATAGATGCAACTTAAATGGTTAAGATTCTCTATCCTCCTAAAGAGATGTGTTGTTTTTGTGAGCCATATTAGTCCATTTTTCTATAATATGACTAGCATTATCTTTTAATTACTAAATATTAATTAGCATTAAGATAAAAGCCATGCATAATTATGGCCCTAAAAGGAAAAAAAAAAAAAAGATATTCGCTATTGCCTCCCACCACCAGATACCCTTGATCTCCCAAACAAAAAGCTACATGAAACAAAGGAAAACTACAAAAGAAATAGCAAACTATTTCATGGAGTTTCCAAAAAAGTTGCTTCTCAATCTAATTCTAGAAAATGCCTTGATGAAGTCTTCAACCAAAGCTCCAAACACAGAGATGTGTTTACCAAAGAAAAATATCCTTAAAGTAAGATCATGTGATCAGTTACTCACCGAAATCATAAAGATTATTTGAACAATATATCTTTAATAGGTAGGCTCTGTGTAATTCAAAGGATGCTTATAAATATGAAAAACTACTAAGGCAATACTACAATTATGTAATTTATCCAGCCCCATCTATTCTTTAGGCCAAGAATGACTCACCAAAAGAATCTAACAAGCCCAAACATCCATCAAGGAAAAAAACATTATTACTAAAATAAGAAAAGAATGTGGTAGAATTAATCATATTCAAGTTGATTGTAGCAATCTTAAGAATAATGGTTATAGCTTTTAACAAACAAGTCCAACAAAATGAAAAAAGCATAAAAGTAGTAATCCGAAGTTGGAAGATGTTGAACAATCTATTAAGAAGTTGAATTCCGATGTTAAGAAATCAGCAACTGCCTCCCATATCTTCATCAAAATGTTATCTTATCCAGGCCAAATAATCAAGATTCAAGAACTCAATTGATACCTAAAATAGCTAAAAACATGATTGTAAATACTGCAAACTTTGTATAACTAAAACAAGTTACACAAACCTGCAACCATATTCAGATAAGACCAAAACTAAAACTCATAACCTTCAGACAAACTAAGGACAGCAAGATGGATAAACCAAGGACAACAAGATGGAATTGAAATTCAAGAAATCAATTAACAGCCTCCACTGTTACATGGATAATAAATAGATTTAGGCAACTAAACACGGTTCAAGAACTGAATAGCAATAAGGATGTTGAACACTATATTTGGCCAACCGAGATATAATCTTCTACAGAAGTAATAATTACAAGTATGATTTTCTGTTTGAATGTCACAAACAAATGCACACAAAATCAGAAAGAAAATAAGAAGGGTACAACTATTAACTCTTAATAGTTAAGCATAGCATTGGCAGGTTGAAATTGCTATACTATTCAGTGCAATTAGAAATAGCACAGTCTCAACAATTGGCAATCAAACAACATTGAAGTAGTGCAATCAAACAACACTAAAAACTACCTTACCAAATGGAGAAGGCAATGACGGCCACTACTGTGCGCTGTTCTCCACAGGAATAAAGCCAAGGTGGATCACTGACTTTCGAGGAAATAGAAAAGAGGTGAGGCACCGGAGAAGGATATGGCGGCCATTATCCCAAGGAAGAAAGCTGACACTGCACCACTATTTTGCACTGGAAACAGAGTGCTGATGTGACGAGATAATGCGACCGAGTGAAGGAATTGAGAGGGAAAGAGAAGTCGGAGGACTGGGCCAAGAATAATCCAGATTTAATTTGCAATGAATTGAGGGGGAAAGGGTCGGCCGTGAATCAGAAGGAAGAAGACGACGAACATCGAAGATGAGGAAAAAATAGATTAAGTGTTAGACTTAGTCTTTAATTTTGCTAGGGCACATTACTGTCGCTAATCTCTCGCCGTGAATAGCGATGGATTAGAGACGGCAAAAATTCAAAATTAATAATCTAAAATGCCGTATGATTTAGCTACGGCAATTTACCGTAGCTATCCCGTCGCTAAATATTAAATTAAAAAAAATTAATGGCCATTACTAAATCCTACCAATCAAAAAGGGATTACATGCCTTTCCACATTATATCCTCATTTTGACAATATATATATATATATATATATATATATATATATATAATATGCATAGTATTGAAAAAAATATTTACCACTTTTAAAACATTTTTATAAGTAAAAATTGTACGAGTTGCCTACAATAATAAATAAATTATATAATATTATAAATCAAATTATCGTGTGTTATAATTTAATTGTAATTTATTGTATATAATATATTATACATTATATAGTATAATTAGTAAGGTATTATATATATACACACACACATATATATATACACTTAATAATGTCATTTCACACTTTCTACTACTCAATTAAATAAAGTAAAAAACTAATATATTATAAATATATATATATATATAAGTGTATGTTATAATATATATATATATATATATATATATATATTAGCATATATATCAATATACCTTAATATACACTAATGTACCTTATACATATTAGTATATATATTAATATACTAGCAACGGTTCAGCCATAGTTAAGGGTACCATAGCTACGCCGTCGCTATTTAGAGACTATACCCTAACTTACGTAGCTACACTCTCTCTAATTATTGAGGGATTAGCTATGGCTAAATGTTTCCACACAAAATTTAAAACCGTAGCTAACCCGTCGCTAATTAGAGAGAGTTTAGCTATGGCACAAATATATTCTAATATTAAAAAAAATTGATAAAATTTCACTAATTCGTTAGCGACGGCACACCATACCATTGCTAAACCGTCTCAAGTTAGCTACGGCTTAGAGACGGCTTATAATTGATTAGATATAATAACAAAACACCGTCACTAAACTATCGCAAGTTAAATACGGCTTAGCGACAACTAATGGAAAAATTCAAAAAAAAAGTTCTTCTACTTGAATTTTGAGATGCCGTCACAGTTTCGTTTCTAATTATAGATGGTGTTTTTGCCATCTCTAATTAGAGATGACAGATAGTCAACTATTTGTCGCTGTTTTGTTCCCGTCACAATGCCGTCTCTAAATACCATTGCTAAATTCCTGTTTTCTTGTAATGTATATAGTTAAAAAAAAAAAAAATCAAGTCTACCTAAAAATTTTCGAACAATTCAAACAATCATTACACAAAAAATGCCTACAACTTGAATAGATACCAAACCATCCAAGCTTGAGAAGTAATAATTCCACAGAATCTCCTCTCCGCAAAACTTGCTCATTTTTTTAATAGAAAGGATACCGCAAAATGCCTAAATTGATCTCTCTAAATATTTAAAATTAGTCTTGCATAAACATTATTAAATAATATAATAGCAAAAAAAGTTCACTAAATGTGAGATGATACAATTAATATTGCAATTTGAGCATTTTCATTATGTGGTTCAAATTTTTAATTTTAAAAATTAGCTATTATATTTGAATTGTGTCAATTGATGATTAAGATAAGAAAGTTTGAAATTTATCCACTTGTGTATAGTATGATAACCTTTATTCTTACTTTTCTATAGTTACCATGAAGTGATCTTTTTTAGAGATGAATATAGAAAAGACCAAGTTTCGAAGTAAGATGAAAGATAATTTTTTTATCAAATTATTTGATAGTATATATTGAAAAGAAAATTACAGAAAAATTTAGTATAGATTCACTTATGAGTGATTTTCGTAGTTTGAAAGAATAATGATCAATATTTTGATGTATTACATTAACTATGTTTTATTTTGGAACAATTTTTTATATAGTTTAATATTGTTATTTTCATAAATTATTGAGTATATCAAATTTTTTGGCTCCCAATGATCCAGTCCTGCATCCGCCCCTGTCAATGTCGAATTCAGATCCAAGATAATCAGTTGCTTAATTGGCATAGTGATAATTGTATAATATGGCATGATCTCTTGATTACTGCCAATAGGTTCACATCAATTTCTCTCCGCGGTGTAAGCATAGCGAAACAATTTGCGTATACTTTGACAGGAATTGAATTGAGATAAATTTATTTGAATATAATAAAAATTATTAAAAATGCAAGGTCAAGGTAGAGTCCAAGTGAGGTAAAAAAAGAGAGAATATAATGTGTTATAAATATATAATAATTATAGAGAAATGAAAATTATTTAAAATATTTTTTTAAAATAAAAGTGATTATGGATGACGCTCGCTCCCTACAAATTTTTGGAGGTTGAGATGGTTAGTCTTTGATTACAGACCAAAAAGAAAGGAAGAAATCAATCTAAATTGGACAGGCTTTTGTAAACCTCAAACCAATCCTTTGTTAAGGTCGTTTTTAGGAATCAGAATCAAAGCGGAAATGATTATATTAAAACGCAGAAATTTCATGGCAGGAGCCAGCAAGTGCATGCCTTTCAATTCTATATAAAGAACACGATCTTCTGATTATCTTCGTCTCAAGCAGCAAATCAAACACTCAGAAGCTCCTTGCCTTCCTCTCTCTCTATCTCTCTCTCTTTCTCTCATTCATTCTCTTTTTGTTGTGTTGCAGTAAACTGAAATGGCACGTACGAAGGCAGATGGACTCATGGAGATTGGAGAAAATGCTTTTGCTTCTTTAGATGACTACTCTGACAGAAACACGAGTCAAGCCCCTCGTCAAGGACGATAGCCCTATCAACAGTCATATGCAAATAGCGAAGAGGCTAGTATCCATTTTGGGAGATGTAGTTATTTCTCATGGCCGGGTGGAATCGATTGGGAAGATACTGGTGTTAGAAAACAGAGTACCTACGAGCACAGACAGGCAACTCAACTTAATTGAACAAGCACCGCCTATACCCGACCAGAGCTCTAACAATTGCAATTATCAAATATCAACAATGCCGGCAAGGCCACACAGTCCAAACGTAATGTAACTAGATAGAATTCAAACTTAATAAATAAGTCAGTAGTATACCTGGGAGACTTGCTTGTGGTTCTACCAGAACGTGGCTAGCGCTGGCACTCCTCTGGACAAGCTGCGCCGCAACGTACTGTATTGCTGACTGAATCACCAGTCCAATAATGGTTTGCCTTCAAGAAGTTATTCACCACACTCTGGTGCGATGGGTACAGCGACTCTTCTTGTAGGATAAGACGGTCTCAGATCAGTGTTGACGCACACAAACTGTGATCACCTCGAAAATCCCCTCAGTTCACCGGTCTCGATAAGTCAACAAATTATGGATCGTAGAGAGAGAATCGAAGCGGCGAATTTTCTCGCAAGAAGCAAAAAAACACGAAAAGGGGTTAACCCTAATGGTGGCTCTGTTCCCCCTTTTAATCTCGTCTTAGGAAATTAAAACCCAATTCGGATTAGGAAGCCCTAATTCCCTTACCAGATTTTATGTTTCCTATTCCTTTTCAAGTTAGAGTTAATTGGGCCAAATAAAAATAGAGGATTATGAAAACATGGCCCAAGCCCGGGCCGGGCCGGGCGGGCGGCGCGCGCGTGTGGCATCCTCTATACCTTGGGCTTTTCTATTAAATCTATAGAAAAGCCTTTTAGTATATAAAGGCTTCCACACTCCTCTATTTTTCCCATGTGGGACTCATGTCTAACATGAGTTTCCAAATGGTTAAACACCCAACTTTAACAACATTTAATTATGGATTCCCACCATGAAAATGGCTTCTACCACAATCAAAACAATCTCTAACATGTCAAGAACAATTCCCATTAATTGTTTTAGGCTAACTAATCATGAGTTAAAAATTATTAACTCCCAAAGTTGCCATTTTCAACAATCCCCCACAAATCCATAGTTAAAGACTATTCAGGATTTACATAATCTGCTTTCGATAATGGTACCTTCCGGTTTGAACCACTACCTAAGTTATCCAACTTATGCCCCCACAGGAACAGATGGACTTAAGCCTTGAATCTAAACCTTGAATGTGACGGCGTCCATTGGTAACAACAGACTATCGGCTATGGAGATAATCTTTAGGGTTGACACGTTATGGCCGTGTGTCCTGATCCTGTCTCATGAGTGTATTCAGAGAAAACCCAATTCCCTTTAGTTGCGGCCACACAACAACACTCACATAGTTGGCGATCTCCAAGGATATACTGCTAGCATCCTGTCTAAAAGACTTGATCCCATTCAGAGTCAAAACTCTTACTCATTGCAGTAAACGCACCACAGGCTTTTAGGGAAAGGACCTAGATACAAAGGTATCATAATTGGTGCCAGATTCACTCAAACAGCTTGTTTATACCACATTGAACTGCCTTATGGGATCTCCACTTGGTCAGTTGGGTTGCCACTGTAGGTGAATCATTTCTGGGTTATCAGTCCCATTCCCAACCTGGATTTAAGGAACAATGATGTTTCAAGTCCCTTAGTTAGGGGGTCTGCAATGTTATCTTTGGATCCAACAAAGTCAACAGACACCACCCTTTCAGACACTAACTCCCTTATAGACTTAAGTCTAACTTGGATGTGTCTCTTAGTTTTTTTATTATACTTGGTACTCTTTATCTTTGCAATTGTGGTTTGACTGTCACAATGCACAGATATAGCAGTAACGGGCTTGATGATCATTGGCAAAGAGGACAATAGTCCATACAGCCATTCAGCTTCTGTTCCAGTAGTATCCAAGGCACATAACTCAGCCTCAAAAGTTGATCGAGTTATCAAAGTCTGTTTACAAGACTTCCAGGTGACTGCTTCGCCTCCTAATGTAAACACATATCCAGTACAACCATTACTACTAGAGTTCTTGGATATCCAGCTTGCATCACTATACCTTTCAAGTACAGCAGGGAATTTTCCATAATGCAGCCCAAGGGAAACTGTTCCCTTCAAGTACCGTAGTACTCTATCCAAGGCCTCCCAATGAGTCCGATTTGGACAACTTGTATATCTTGCTAGCTTAGATACAGAAAATGAAATATCTGGTCTTGAGCTATTCGCAAGATATTGCAAGCTCCCAATAATTTGAGAATATCTTAATTGAGACACAGGAACTCCACTTTCATTTTTTAACAAAGCTACAGAAGGGTCACTTGGAGTTTTAGCAATTCTACAATTTTGATACCCATATTTCTCAAGAACACTCTCAACATAGTGAGTTTGAGAAATGGTTATCCCCCGCTTGAGCGAATCAACTTTAGGCCAAGAATCACATTTGCTACTCCCATATCCTTCATTTCAAACTTACTTTTCAAAAATGATTTAGTCTCATTAATTATCTCAATATTGGACCCAAATAGCAAAATGTCATCCACATACAGGCATAGAACAATACAAGTATTACCTTTAACCTTACAAGAAACACACTTGTCATTCTCATTTATGTTGAAGCCAAATGATAAAATTGTTTTATCAAATTTTTCATGCCATTGTTTGGGTGCTTGTTTTAGACCATATAGGGATTTAATAAGTTTACAAACTTTCCGTTCATTTCCTTTGGCCACAAATCCCTCAGAGTTGATCCATATATATCTCTTCTTCAAGATCACCATGAAGAAAAAGCTGTCTTCACATCCATTTGGTGGATGGTGAGACAATATATGGAAGCCAATGCAATTAGCACTCGGATTGTAGTCAAACGAGCAACAGGAGAGTATGTATCAAAATAGTCTATTCCCTCTTTCTCGTCTAAACCCTTTGGCAACTAATCCGGCTTTATACTTATCTATGGTCCCATCTCGGTTTAAGTTTCTTCTTAAATATCCATTTACATCCAATTGTACTCGCACCCGTGAGGGAGATCTACCAATTCCCATGTCCCATTGGAGACAATGGAATCCATCTCACTCTTGACAGCCTCCTTTCCAATGCCCTGCTTCTGAGGAAGCCATAGCTGCTTGAAAAGTCAAAGGTTCGTCCTCAACATTGTAAGTGACAAAGTCACTTCCAAAGTCCTTGACAACCTTAGCTCTCTTACTCCTTCTAGGTTCTTCCAATTCCTCAATTTGAGTATTGGGACTATTTGGACCTGCCCCCACATCTTTCATCCTTTCCACAAGATCATGAATGAAATTAGATGTTAAGGCTAAATCTAAAGTAGAAATATCTTGAGGCAAACCAGTTTTCATGGGAAACACATTCTCAAAGAATGTAGCATCACGGTATTGAATGATAGTGTTACAATCTATACCAGGTATTTCGGACTTAATTACCAAAAACCTCATGACATAGCTTGTTTCCACATAACCAATAAAGATGGCATCAACAGTCTTTGGTCCTAACTTCTTCCTTTTATGTTCAGGGATTAGAACTTTTGCAAGACAACCCCACACACGGAAGTATTTTAAGTTAGGTTTCCTACCTTTCCAGATTTCAAATGGAGTTACCTCTTTATGTTTATGAGGGACTCTGTTCAGAATATGGCAAGTTGTATTCAAAGCCTCACCCCACATATACTTAGGCAATCCAGAATTCAAAAGTAAACTGTTGATCATATCTTTAAACGTTCTATTTTTCCGTTCAGCAATCCCATTAGACTGGGGAGAATAAGGGGGTGTCTCCTCATGAATTATGCCATTGCTTTGGCAATATTCAACAAATGGATTAGACCCATACTCTCCACCTCTATCAAATCTTAACCTTTTAAGTTTCTTGCCAATTTGAGTTTCAGCTTCATTTTTAAATATGAGAAACTTTTCAAGTGCTTCATCTTTATGTTTAAGTAAATAAACATAGTAATATTTATTGCAATCGTCAATAAAAGTAATAAAGTATTTCTTATGATCCCTAGTCAACAAGCCATTGAATTCACAAATGTCTGTGTGAACTAAATCAAGTATTTCTGAATCCATTTCAATTGAATGATAGGGTTACCTGGTTGTTTTAGCTTCCACACACACTTGACATTTATTTTTCTTATCAATTGAATGTTTAGGGATCAAGTCTAAATTCATCATTCTTTTAACAGAATCTAATTTAAATGTCCAAGTCTACTATGCCAAACATCAGTGGATTCAATAATGTGCACCATAGGATAAACCGAATTCTCAATAGAAGAAGCTTTATTCAAATCAGAAGTAAAATGTTCAACTCTTAATTTAAATAAACCATCTGACAAATAACCTTTGCCAACAAAAGAATTATAGTGCATAATCACTACTTTATTACATTTGAAAGTAAATTCATAACCCTCTTTAACTAAACATGAACCACTAAGAATATTCCTACGAACTGTTGGAACATGTTGCACCCTATGAAGAGAAAGAATACGCCCTGAAGGAAACTTCAAGTCCACGCGTCCAATCCCCAACACATTGGCTGCAGTTGAGTTCCCCATCTTCACAGTTTTTCCTTTAATAGGCTGGTAAGACACAAAAAGTAATTTATCAGCACAAACGTGCACATTTGCTCCAGTATCAACCAGCCATTCAAGTGGCTCATAAATAGTAAAGACTTCTGGGTTAACAGAAACATACCTTTCATCATCATTAGAAGTAGTGATGCCAGTCTCAGCCTCAATGGTACAAACCTCAACAAGGTGAGTACTCAAATCAGCTTCCGCTTGACTAGTATCCTCTACCACCACATTGACTTGTGCTTCAGAATTTGATCCTTGTTTGACTTTGGGCTTTTTAGACGGATAGTCCTTAGCCCAATGTCCAACCTGACCACAATTCCAGCAAGGTTTGTTCGCTTTCGGTTTCTTCTTGGCCTTGCCTTTTGTCTTGTTTATGTTTTTAGAGTTTGAGTTAACCCCCACATTCTTCTGATTATTGCTCTTCTTCCCAGTAGTCACCACATGGACATTAGACTCTACAGGTACAATATGACTATTCTTCCTATGTTGCTCCTCAATGGATATTGATTTCATCAGATCATTTAGAGAAATCTTCTACATCTTGTGTTTGAGGGACATACCAAAGTCCTCCCAAGACTTAGGAAATTTCTCTATCATTGACATCACTTGAAACTTCTCAGGAAGTTCCATATCCGATTCATGAAGAGAATGAATAATCAATTGCAACTCTTAAGTTTGTTCAGTCACAGACTTACCCTCAACCATCTGAAACTTCAGGAATTTGGAGACATAATACCTTTCCAGACCTTGATCATCGGTATTATATTTCCTATCTAGTTCATCCCATAGCATCTTTGCTGTGTATGACTCAGAACAGTAGACATCAAAGAGAGCATTTGTCAATGTTGACAGTATTGCCCCTCTACCTACATTGTTCCGTTCATTCCAAGCAGCAATCTCAGCTACTCTAGAATGCATTTCAGTTGGTATAGGCCTGTCTACCTGCACTGCTGATAATAAGCCCCTCATGGTCAACTAAATTTTCATGCGTTGTTGCCAACGTTTGAAATTCTACCTTGGACCAAACTTGTCCGGCAAACCATTCAAGTCAACCAAAGGCTTATATGCAGCAGATGCAGTACCTGACGAACTGGCCATTGCACACACACAAATAATTGCAGAATAACTTCTTGAAGACTGTTAGAAAACAGAACACCTACGAGCATAGACAGGCAACTCAACTGAATTGAACAAGCACCGCCTATACCCGACTAGGGCTTTAACAATTGCAATTATTAAATATCAACAATGCCGGCAAGGCCACACAGTCCAAACGCAATGTAACTAGATAGAATTCAAACTTAATAAATAAGTCAGTAGTATACCTGAGAGACTTTCTTGCGGTTCTACCAGAACGTGCCTAGCGCTGGCACACCTCTAGACAAGCTGCGCCGCAACATACTGTACTGCTGACCGAATCACCAGTCCAATACTGGTTTGCCTTCAAGAAGTTTTTCGCCCCACTCTGGTGTGATGGGTACAGTGACTCTTCTTGCAGGATAAGACGGTCTCAGATAACTGTTGACGCACACCAACTGTGATTACCTCGAAAATCCCCTCAGTTCACCGGTCTCGATAAGTCAAAAAATTATAGATCGTGGAGAGAGAACCGAAGAGGCGAATTTTCTCGCAAGAAGTAAAAAAGCACGAGAAGGGGTTAACCCTAATGGCGGCTCTGTTCCCCCTTTTAATCTCGCCTTAGGAAATTAAAACCCAATTTGGATTAGGAAGCCCTAATTCCCTTACCAGATTTTATGTTTCCTATTCCTTTTCAAGTTAGAGTTAATTGGGTCAAATAAAAATAGAGGATCATGAAAACATGGCCCAAGCCCAAGCCGGATGGGCGGCGCGCGCGTGTAGCATCCTCCATACCTTGGGCTTTTCTATTAAGTCTATAGAAAAACCTTTTAGTATATAAAGGCTTCCATACTCCTCTATTTTTCCCATGTGGGACTCATGTCTAACATGAGTTCCCAAATGGCTAAACACCCAACTTTAACAACATTTAATTATGGATTCCCACCATGAAAATGGCTTCTACCACAATCAAAACAATCTCTAACATGTCAAGAACAATTCCCATTAATTGTTTTAGGCTAACTAATCATGAGTTAAAAATTATTAACTCCCAAAGTTACCATTTTCAACAGCTGGTACCGATATTGGGCGGAACAATAAAGATATCTCAAAGTCTGCTGCCAAAATACATGATACGGTGCTGTTTAAGGAACCTTCGGGGCGCAATAATAAGCCATTTTTTGGCTTCGCCAAGGCTAACTTTCTTTTGTGTTTCAAGTGATGATTTTCTGTTCTGCAGTTCTGCCACCATATGTAGCAGCTCGAAAGAATAGAAACTTTATGCTCGTCTTTTTTTTCTTGTTTGCCTTATTTTTAACTACTTGTATCAGTGAAGGAGGTTTTCACCAACATGAATTGGTTTAATATAATCAACCACCCTTCACGGGTTCATTTTGGGTGGATGTACAAAAATGAATTCTTTACAATTGTCATTTGCGAGATCCTGTAAGTGCCTCACGTTTGACAATTGCGAAGCAATTCTACGTTGGCCTTTTTTTTTTTTTTAATATGCCACGCTTCGTATTTGGAGCTTGTTTGCGATATGCACCTTGACCAGCTCTTACTCTCCATGTTTTTCAACATTTGAACTTTGGACGCTTGTGAGTTTCTTCTACGGATTCATGCATTGAATTGGGAATTCTGTACTGTTTCTTGGGACCAATTCAAGCCAACCCATTGATGCCCTCTACTCGGATAACTTTCCTTCCAATAGTAGTCGTCCAGTCAACGAAGGTAAAGAGGATAGGGACGCTTCAAAAGCTTATTCTTTCTTATTTGATGAAGAATCTAATCATTCACAGAACTTCTTCAATATCTAAATGAATATTTTCTCACGTAATATATGACTATTCCCAGTAAGAGCAGACGAAGAATAAAAATTTTGGAAGGGCCAAAATTTAGAGAGGACGTAAAAGACTTATTTGTTATTTGGCTGATTATAGGAACCAAGAGGAAATGGCTAATTGAAACAAAAAAGTATCAAACAAAGACTTTGGTGGGGCAATAAATATTAAAATTTTAAAATTTAGTAAACGTAAAAGAAGAGGCAATAACTAATGGATTTGAAAATGGTCTAATAGTATAACACATATACAAATATTTTGTAACTCATAATTTAATATATTATAATTAGTAATAATTTTAAAAAAAATTGGAGGGGCCATGAATACAAATATTTTGTAGGCTATATTTAATATTCTATAATTAATAAGAATTTCAAAAAATGGAAGGGGACTTGGCCTCGTCACTACATGTGTGTCCACCCTTGATTCCCAGAATTATGTAATTTGGATTACAACCCTCATGATCTCCAATTAACCTTGCTACAGACCTGAGTTACTAAGCTAGCTGCCCTCTCTATATAAGTTCTTTGAGCCTCACAACCATTTCTCATCAGCAAGCGAAAACATTTCATCCAAGTTCTTCTTCTTGTTCTTCCTATATAAATATCTTTTGTTTTGCAAACCAATCGTGTTCAAAAGCTGTTTTGAAATGGCATGTTCGATCATGGCCGACCTTGTCAAGCTTGCCGAGGAGGGTTTCGAGTTGATTGATGAATGCTTTGGACCAACAACAAAAAGATCTCAAGCACCTGCTCTTGTTGCTGCCCAAAGGGCAACACGTTTCCAAGAAAATCCACATGTTTCTTGGGATTTTTGATAAGAATGGCCCAATTCAGAGTCCAAATGAATCATCTAGCCCAACTAGTGAAGAGAGTCATCATATGATTTCAACGCTTTTTCAAATCGTCTTAAATAAATAAGGACATATTTCAAAAATGCTTTCTACTTCGTCTTCCCAAACATAGAGATCTCCAACTCCCAAACCTCCATAGCCATTTGCTCTCTTTCTTTCTCATGCCTTTAGCCTCCAAAATCCACACACTCTCTCTTTAACTCCAACAATGCAATCTTCAATTTTACTCTCCATTTCTTTTACTTCCCCTTCTACAATTACTAGATCTGACTATTCTTCATTCTCCCTCACCCTCTTCATGGAGGCTGCAATGCGTCCTTATTTAGTTAGGACGTATTTTAGGTCATTTGATGAGTTCCTTCAAAATTTAGGCCAGATAAATGCTTCGAGCCCTAAATAGGGATAGACTTGTCAAAAAGCCAATTTCTTGCCTTCATTATCACACGCAAGAATCATACTACTGCTATCAATATCAACCACATGAGTCTCAGGTTGTGAGGGTTAGTAGCGTTTATACAACAGAAGCCACTCTAATGAGAAGCAGCAATAAGACAGCATCTCCACAACCATTTGGCAAGCCTTATTAGATTGTGGATGTCATTGTTAATCAACCATGTGCTTTTTATTATGCTACTGAGACAGTCTTCTTATATCTCCCCGGTTTTATTTTTTTGCCAGGTTTGATGAATACTTATTGTCCTGAATATATAGTTGTAGTAATACTAGTGTGTACCTTGTACATACCTTCTTGCTTCCTTTGATCCTTCCCATTCCAATAACAAGAACTTAAAATGGGTTAAGTAAACACTCAACAGAGAGGAAAAAGTTCATCTGTAATTTACATGGCAATTGAGTATCAAATGGGGTATATATGAAGTTGTATGGTCCTCTCAATCAAACTGTCAAAAGAAAATTAGATTTGTTCAAAGTAAAAATCATGGACCTCGAGTCAAGGTTAGAAGATAAATTCATAGAATTCCCTTTTACTATAGATCAAGCTAATTTTCGAATTTGATATATACTCATGAGCTGGTCTATTCTCTCCCCATTATATAGTAAATAATATAGGTTTTCTAGGAAAAAGAACTAATTGTACTACTCAAGTCTCCTTGATGGCTTGGTCAAGATACCATTTCTACCTGATTTATGGATTCACCTTTACAGAAACTATTATGGATGCCTTATATCCATGTGGTATGTCCCACATCAGTGGGAATCCATTATGAAGGTGTCCCACATCAGACACTAACAACAATAGCACTTCTTGTGGGCCTTATAAATAAAAGCCATGTTTGGTTCTTTGAAACACAACACCTAGAACAAGAGATCATTACTTATTAAGCTTTTGTTTCTTTGTGGTTCTCTTATTTTTGTATTAGCAGTGTTTTGTGGCTTAGGAACACTTTCCTAAAGCCTTGTAAAATTGTCTTCTTCATATTGAAGTTTTTATTCTACCATCGCCCATAAACGTAGGTCATTTGACCAAATCACGTAAGTCCTTATGTCTCTCTTTTATTTCCTTTCTCATTATTTATTTTTCTCCATATTATTTTATTATTATTTCTTTGTTATCGTCCTATGTGGTTTTATCATTGAAGTTTTGGTTTGCATGGTTTTTGCTATTGGAGGTTTTTTTTTTATTTTTCTTAGGACCTATCCCTAACAAATAGATATCAGAGATACTAACTCTTGACTCTGTGACAATGACAATAACAAAGACTAAGGTGGAGAAATTCGATCGGGGTATCAACTTCAGCATGTAGCAACTCAAAATGGAGGCCATTTTAATTCAAGGCGGGATTGACTTAGCCTTGAAAGGAATAGAGGAGAAGTCAGCGAAGATGACAACAGCGACATTTGAAGACCTAGATAAAAGGGCGAGATCAAGTATTATTCTAAATCTTTCTAATAAGGTTTTAAGAGAAGTTACTTCTAAAAATAGATCCAAAGCTATGTGGGAAAAGTTGAAGGCTTTGTATATGAAGAAGACAGTAGAGAATCGGCTCTACATGAAACAAACCTTATTTACTCTTCGGATGGTTGAAGATACACCTATTACTTCACATCTGGATACATTTGGCTATCTTATTATGGATTCAAGTAATATTGATATGAAAATAGATGATAAGGATCAGGCTATTTTATTATTATGTTCCCTTCCCCAATCCTTTAAGCATTTTCAAGATACTATGATGTATGAAAAAGAAACTATCTCATATTAGGAAATAAAATCTATTTTAAAATCAAAAGAAATGATTGATAGAGATTTAATTAGGGAAGTTTGTGGAATTTGGTGGCTAGGGGTAGATCCAAAAATAGAACTTGTGACAGTAGTAAATCAAAATCCATATCCAAATCCAGATATAGAAATTTAGTTTGCAATTATTGTCATAAAAAAGAACATATTAAATCTAAATGCTTTGAATTGAAAAATAAGGATAAGCATAAGAAAAATCTATTGATTCTGTGGAAACTAGTATTGTAGCTGATGGAAGTGAAGGAAATATTTTCTTTATAACTGATAATACAAGGTCTGAAAATGAATAAATTTTAGATTTGGGTTGTCCTTATCATATGTGTCTCAATAGAGATTTGTTTTCCACTTATGAAGTTTATAACGGTGGAGTTGTTTTGCTGGGCAATAATGTTGTTTGTAATATTATGGGTAAGGACACAGTTCGACTTAAAATGTATGATGGTTTTATGAGGGCTCTTACTGATGTTAGACATGTTCCTAATTTGAAAAGAATCTCATCTCTTTAGGCACCCTTGAGGCTTTTGGGTATAAATATGCAATTAAAGGTGGAGTTATGAAAGTTTGTAAAGGTGCTCTTGTTGTTATGAAAGGTTGTAGGTCTGGTAGTTTGTATATTTTGTAGGGAACTACTGTCACAGGTTTTGTTGCAACTTCTACATCATCTTTTTTTTTTATTCTGACATCACCAAATTATGGCATATACATTTGGGGCACATAAGCGACAAGGGTTTGCATATGTTAAGAAAGAAAGGACTTTTGGATGGACAAAATACTGGTGCATTGGACTTCTATGAGCACTATATTTTTGGGAAGTAGAAAAGGGTCGGCTTCAACTCACTGACTATTCACTGGACTAAAGGTAATTTAGATTATATTCATTCAGATCTTTAGGGTCCATCTTGTGTCCCATCTAAGGGTAGTTCAAGGTATTAGTTGACTTTTATTGATGATTATTTAACAAAAGTTTGGGTTTATTTTCTGAAGAATAAGACCAATGCTTACCTAACTTTGAAATGATGGAAAGTTTTGATTAAGAAACAAATAGGTAAACACATCAAGTGGCTGAGGAGAGATAATGGCATAGAATTCTGTGAAATGGAATTTGATAAATTTTGTAAAAATGAAAGAATCATTCGGCATTGTATAGTGAGGATGATGCCTCAACAAAATGGTGTTGTAGAAGATATGAATAGATCTCTTTTGGAAAGAACATGATGTATAATATCAAATATAGGGTTGACAAAAGATTTTTGGGCAGAGGCAGTTTCTACAGTATGTTACATTATCAATTGCGCTCCTTCTAGAGCTAAACTAAGGAAGTTTGGTTAGGTACGCCTATTAATTACTTTGATTTGAAAGTTTTTGGGTGTTTGGCATACATGCATGTAAATGGTGGGAAATAGGAGCCTAGAGCTAAGAATGTATTTTCCTTATGTATCCTTCTGGAGTGAAAGGATATATATTGTGGTATCCAGATACTAAATTACCAAAATTTATAATTAGCAGAGATGTTACATTTGATGAATTGTCTATGTTAAATTCCAAAAAGGAGTCTTCGAGTTCTTCTTATGCAGATGAAGATGGTATGTAGGACCAGGAGGAGCTTGAAATTGACAGTTCTGGTCCTTCTAATTTAACTTCTTTTGTTCATCAAAATTCAGTTCACAGTGATGAAAAAGATACAGAAGAAGAGTATTCTATAATCAAGAATAGATCAAGAAGGGAGATTCGACCACCGCAAAGGTATGCAAGTTTAGTTTCATATGCTTTGTCAGTTGCAAAAAAAACAGATGGAAATGGTGAACTGTCTACCTACAACAAAATTGTTTTATATGGAGATTCAACTATTGCAATGAATGAAGAAATTGAGTCTCTCCACAAAAATGGAACTTTGGTCCTTGTAAAGTCGCTTTTGGGAAAGAATATTGTTGGTTGCAAATGGGTCTTTAAGAAAAAGAAGAGTACTCCCGGGGCTAAAGATGGAAGGTACAAAGCAAGATTTGTTGCGAATGTCTATAGTCAGGTACAATATGTTAATTTCAATGACATATTTTCACTTGTTGTTAAACATAACTCTATCCATGTTTAATTTGCTTGCTTTAGTTGCTATGTATGATTTAGAATGGGAGCAGCTTGACATTAAGATAGCCTTCCTGCATAGTAATCTTGAGGAACAAATTTACATGAAGCAGTCTGAGGGATTTGAAATTAAAGGAAAAGAAGACCATGTTTACCTTATGAAGAAATCCTTGTATGGATTAAAGCAGTCCAAGATAGTGGTATAAGAGGTTTGACTTATTTATGTTGAGTAATAGTTATTCAAGAAGCATGTACAACAGCTATGTTTACTTTAGGAAGTTACATGATGGTTCTTTCATTTATCTACTACTCTATGTTGATAACATACTCATTACTGCTAAGAATATGGTAGAAATCGATGTCTTGAAGAGACAATTAAAGAATGAATTTAAAATGAAAGATTTTGGAGCAGCTAAAAAGATTCTTGGCATGGAGATCAAGAGAGAATGAGGTCTCAGAAAGTTATACCCGACTCAACAATATTACATTAAGAAGGTTTTACAGATGTTCGGCATAAAAAATGCAAAACCAGTAAGTACTTCTTTTGTGAGTCATTTTAAACTTTCTTTTAGCCCTATGGGCTTTCTCCTATGTTTTGACTTATGACAAACATTGATAAGGACTAACTTGTGTGATTTACATGTGATAGGACATATTTGACCTCAGTTCTTCTACAGTCTTCAAATAAGATTGCAACTCTTGAGCATTGGAATCCAAGAATGAGTGATCAAGATGAAGTTCAAGCTTAAGAGATTTCATTCCAAGAAGTCATTATGGAAGAACTTTAGACTGGGAATTATTATTAAGGTATTTCTTGTTAATTCCTATGTCTCTTTACCTTTTGATTCAATTGATTTCTATCTTGAAGCACACAAAGAAAAAGATTTCAAAGTTTGGAAAATCTCAGAATTTTGGATTGAGTAGTTTGGATGATTCTACATCCAAAAGATTCGTTCAAAATTCTGTAAACAGTGTCGAATCGTTTCTGCCTGAAAAAGTGCCATTTTGGACTTACCATTTGGATGCATCGTCATCCAAAACACGGGTAAGTTTAATAGAAAAATTATAGCCGTTTTATATTCATTGGTACTTCACTTCATGGCTCTATAAAAAGCCTCTAAACAAGATTAAACATAAGATTTTTGTAGTATTATTCTAAGAAACACTCTTGCTCTATAGAAATAAAAAATCTTCTTTATCAAAGTGCTTCAAAGTGAATTCAAATTGCGTCTAAAAGGTAAAAATGTTTAAACTTTGTACCTTGATGCACATCTGCTCAAACAAGTGAGCTTTGACTGTTCCATTGATATTCAATCTCTTTTGTAGTACAAGGTTATGGTGTAAAACCTATGTGGGGTGAGCCTTGATTTGGTTGTTGTTTGAGAGGTTTATGAAAAATCAAGTGTGGTAATCCTCTCTTGTATTTGGTGTAGTTTGATTTCATTAAGTTGGATAAATGAAATCTGATTGAAAATCCTTAAGTGTGAGCTTAAGGTAGTGGATGTAGATCTTGGTAGATCAAACCACTATATATTCTATGTTTCATTTATCTGTATACATCATTAACTATATTGTATTTCTTCTTTAGTCTGAATCTGGATATATCTCAAAGTGTTCTTGGATAGCTTTCTTTGTTACCATAAAGTTAGTCCAAGAAACTTGATGATCATCATTATTCTGTATATTAGACAATTCAAAAAATTTTAGTTTGCCAAAAACCTTCTTCACTCCCCTCTAAGGTTTTTCATTTGGTATCAAAGCTTGGTCTACATATTCTTAGTTTAACAACCCTGTAGAAAAGATCCTCATGGCAAGCTCATCCTTTTTTCCATATGTTGAAGGATCATCAACAAATCGACCTCCTTTGTTCAATGGAAACAACTATACATTCTGGAAAAATAGAATGAAAATTTATGTATGTTCAATCAACTTTGAGTTGTGGAATTTAATAGAGAAAAGTCTTTTTATTCCGTCAAAAGTTGTTGATGGCATAAAAGTGCCTAAACAGAATGACGAGTTTAGTGTTGAAGACAATGCTAAGATGACTTTAAATTTTCAAGCAATGAACATCTTATATTGTGCACTAGATGCAACTAAATACAATCGAGTTACTGGTTGTGATTCAGCCTATGACTTGTGGAAATTACTTGAAATCACCCATGAGGGGACAAACCAAGTTAAAGAATCAAAATTAGGACTTCTAATTCATGATTATGAATTATTCACAATGAAGCCAAATAAAAGCATCACTGATATGTTCACTAGATTCACAAATATCACAAATGGTGTCAAAGCCTATAGAAAGGTTTATTCTCTTGGGGGGGAACAAAATCGAAAAATTCTGAATGCCTTGCCTAAAAACTGGCAGCCTAAAGCTCTTGCAGTGGAAGAATCTAAGGATTTAAAATCCTTACCAACCGAAGAGCTGATTGGCTCTCTTCTGATACATGAGATGAAACTCAAAAGGTTTCAGAAATCTGATGATCATAATAAAGGCAAAAAGGGAATAGCATTGAAAGTTGAAAAAGAAGATGAAGAAACTAGTCAATTTGACAGTAGTGAGGGTATGAAAATAGACAATGAAGATTTGGCAATAATAGCAAAAAAATTCAGAAGAATGTTTAACAAAGGAAACTATAAAAGAGGAAAGAAGTTTGTGAGAAAGAAATGACAAACCTCAGCATTCAAACCTCAATGTTATGAATGTAAAAGCACTGAACACTTTATTGCTAATTGTCCAGTTGCAAAAGGTAAGGAAGGTAGAATGCTTAGAAAGAAGAAAGACTTGAAGGCAAAGAAAGGTAAAGGATTGATGGGGACTTGGGACTTAAATGGGACTGAGTCTAAAGATGAAGATTCTAAGAATGAAACTGTCAACATATGCTTCATGGCCATGGAAAATGAGGTAAACTCTACCACCACTAATTTCATGTCTAATTTGCTTATATCTATGCCTGAAAAGCATAATGATCTAAATGAGTTGTTAGTTGATATGTTCCACGAATTAAAAAAATTGTCCAAAAAAAATACAGAAATGAAATTGAAGATTAATTATTTGTTAAATGAGAACGAGAAATTTTTTAGTAAGAACAAAATGTCTCTTGAGTCTCATATAAGTGCTATTATTTAAAAAGATGTGATCATGACTACTTTACAGTATGTATCTCTAGAAAACAGAAGTTTGTATGATAAAATTCAATCTCTCGAAAGTATGGCTAGCACTTTTGATACCATGAAAACTAAAGTCAATGACCTTACCACATGTATTGAAAAAAATTCACAAATAGTAAGAGCAATCTGGAAAAATTACTCGGAACTCAACATCAAGCTAAAAATCGAAATGGCTTAGGATACAGACATAAGAATAAGGACAAAATTCACAAGTCTAAATTTGTTAAAGCTGAAAATCGAAATGGCTTAGGATATGGACATGAGAATAAGGACAAAATTCACAAATGTAAATTTGTTAAATCTGCCTCATGTTACCCGACACACAACGCATGCACATATTGTGAAAAATCGGGACATATCGAGATGTTTTATTAAAAGAAAAGTGGAATCCGGTGGAACAACTTTTTGGAAAATCAAAGAAAATGCTACTAACCTCCATGGATCCAAGAAAGTGTGGGTACCAAAAATCACTTTTCCTTCTCGTGTATAGGCACATTCTTTGAGCTTCACCAAGTGGTTCTTGGACAACGGTTGTTCAAGACACATGACTGGAGATGCAGCCTTGTTAGATGATATACAGACCACAAATGAAGGGTTTGTTACTTTTGGAGACAAGAAGAAAGGAAAGATTCTTGGCATTGGTAACATTGGTAAAGATTCCTCAACTATTATAAAACAAGCATTGCTAATTGATCATTTGAAATATAACTTGCTTAGTATTAGCCAACTATGTGATAATGGCTGCAAAGTCATTTTTGAAAAGGAATCTTGTTCTATAATGGATAGCTCAAATCTTGAAACAATCTTTATTACTAAACGTGTTGGAAATGTGTATGTATTCCATCTAAATGACCTTATAGCTCATGATATTAGATGTCTATCCATACATGACAATGATGGTTACCTTTGGCATAGAAGATTAGATCATGTATCCTTTAACTTGCTTAACAAACTATCCTCAAATGAGCTTGTTAGGGGTTTGCCCAAAATGAAGTTTGATAAAAGCAAAATTTGTGATGCGTACCAATTTGGAAAATAAATTAAAACTTCTTTCAAACCTAAGAAAATGATTTCTACCTCAAAACTTCTTGAATTAATTCACATGGACTTATTTGGACCAATAAGGAATGTTAGTCTAGGCGGTAAAAAGTATGCCTATGTGCTAGTTGATGATTTCTCTAGATTTACTTGGACTTTATTTCTTGGACAAAAGGATGAAGCCTTTTCTGAATTTTCGAAACTGATCAAACGCGTCCAAAACTCTATTAGATGCAAACTGATTTCTATTAGAATTGATAATGGTAAAGAATTTTGCAACAATGAATTTACAAACTTTTGTGATGAAAATGGAGTCTTTCACAATTTTCCAACAACCAAAACACCTCAACAAAATGGTGTTGTTGAGAGGAAAAATCGAACTTTGCAAGAAATGGCTAGATCAATGCTTTGTGAAAACGCCCTTCCAAAATACTTTTGTACTGAAGCTGTCAATACAGCTTGCTGCATAGTAAACCAAGTTATGTTGAGACTGTTTTTGAGAAAAACACCCTTTGAACTTATATTTGACAAAACTCCATCAATCTCTTATTTTAAAGTGTTTGGTTACAAATTTTTTGTCCTTAATACCCGAGATAATCTTGGAAAATTTGATAGCAAATCCAATGAGGCCATATTTCTTGGATATTCTTCCAACAAAAAGGCATATAAGTGTACAATAAAATAACTCTTTGTGTGGAAGAATCTGTACACATTGTGTTTGATGAATCTAACATTTATGCTTCAAAAAAAGATGATGATGATGATATAGGAGATTCAAAGGAAGTAAGAATAGACCAACTAAAAGCTCCACCATTAGACACTCATGCAAAAGAAGAAGAAATTGAATAATAACAAGCTGAACAAGGAAAGGAACAAACTAAAGATTCTACGAATCAACAATTGCCAAAGGATTGGAAATACAAAATAGGTCATCCCAAAGAACAAATCATTGGTGATCCAAACTATGGAGTTAAAACTAGACGGTATCTCATAGATAACTTTGCTCTTCTCTCAAATATAGAAGCTAACTGTATTGATGATGAATTTTAGATTATTGCTATGCAAGAAGAATTAAACCAATTTGAAAGAAATCAAGTTTGAAAACTTGTCCCTAGACCACTTGATTGTTCGGTTATTGGTACTAAATGGGTTTTTAGAAATAAACTTGATGACAATGGAGCTGTGATTAGAAATAAAGCTAGATTAGTCGCCTAAAGATTTAATCAAGAAGAGACATTGATTATGATGAGACATTTGCTCCCGTTGCTAGACTAGAATATTTAAGAATGCTTCTTACTTTTGCATCCTTCAAAAATTTCCTACTATATCAAATGGATATTAAGAGTGCATTTCTAAATGGTTTTATTGAGGAGGAAGTATATGTTGAACAATCTCCTTATTTTATTCACAAGCACTTTCCAAATCACGTTTTCAAACTTTCTAAAGCTTTTCATGGATTAAAACAAGCTCCACGAGCCTGGTATGAGAGGCTTAGTGGTTTCTTGAATTCAAAAGGTTTTTCAAGAGGCTTGATCGAAACTACTTTGTTCATCAAATCTGATAATTCCAGTGATCTACTAATTATTCAAATCTATGTTAATGATATCATTTTTTGTGCTACTGATGACTCTTTGTGCAAGATGTTTGCTAAGACAATGTAGTAAGAATTCGAAATGAGCATGATGGGAGAATTAAACTTCTTCCTCAGGCTGCAAATTAAGCAAACCAAGGATGGAATCTTCGTAAATCAAGCTAAGTATGCCAAGGAGTTGCTCAAAATGTTTGGAATGAATGAAGCAAAAAAAATATGCACACCTATGAGTGCTTCTATAAAACTTGACCAAGATGAAGAAGGTAAGAATGTAGATGAACATAAGTATAGAGGTATGATTGGAAGTTTACTCTATCTTACTGCTAGCCGACCTGACATTATGTTTTCAGTATGTCTTTGTGCTCATTTTCAATCATGTCTAAAGAAATCACATCTATGTGCAGTAAAACACATACTTCAATATCTAATTGATACATATGATTATGGCTTATGGTATCCTCACACTAACACATTTGATCTTATAGGATACATTGATGTAGATTATGCAGGCTGTAAAGTGGAAAGAAAAAGTACTAGTGGCCATTGTCAATTTCTTGGACACTCTCTTGTGTCATAGCACAATAAAAAGCAAGCATGTGTATCATTATCCACAACTGAGGCCAAATACATTGCAACCGGCAATTGTTGTGCACAAATTTTGTGGATGAAGAATACATTGCTTGATTTTGGACTTAACTTTAATTGTGTACCTATATTATGTGACAATACAAGTGCTATCAATCTAACAAAAAATCTTGTTCAACATTCTAGGACAAATTATATAGAAGTTAAACATCATTTCATCCGAGATCATGTGCTCCAAAGGCAATTTGTGTGTTGAATATATTTCAACTAATGAACAACTTACAGATATCTTCACTAAACCTCTAGCTGAAGAAAGATTCAACAATTTGAGAAGTGGATTGGGAATTACAAAAATCTCATAACTAACCTGGTGGCATAAATCTTCTTTATTTTGCAGAATTAGCGAAGACGAAGTTTTTTGACACAATGTTTGTATCCAAAACACACCATCAACTGTTTGGACGCAGTATTTATGTCCAAATCCCTCATCCAAAATGCATTTCAGAAAAAGTTTCGTTTGGATGATTATTTTGGGTTAGGTCAAAATCTAAAACATTTTTTTTATATGTATACTCTTTTTTTTTTTTTAAAATAACTGCTTCCATATTCCAATTTCGAATTTCAAAAAGTTGGTTTGCGCGTTTCTCTAAATTTCTGTGATAAATTTATCTTTTCAATACACTTTATATCACATTTCTCCAGACATTCAAAGCACTTCACTTCTTCTCTTCTCCAAATCGTTGTAACCAATATCCTCCAAAACTCTCTGTGTTCTTCTTCAAAGAAACTCGTCAGTCCAAAAAAAACCCTAATCTTTTTAATGGCAAAAATGAAAACATCTGCACTAAAACCCAGGAAGGTGCAAGAAATGTCTCCGAAGTCGAAGAAGAATGGTTCATCTTTGAGTAAAGCAAAAGGAAAGAAGCCTCGCCTAAACCAGACTTCTCAGCATCGCACTATGACTCATTAAAGTCCTCACCGGAACAAATGAGTTCTGAAAATTAGGTACTTCAATTCATTGATTCTAAATCTGAATCTAATTACAATGACTGGGTTTCAAGAAATAGAACAGTTATTTCTAGATATTGTGCTAATCCTTCGGCCTTTCTAAATTTCTCAAATGTATTGGATATATTTGAACATATTGGATGGGGTAATTTACTTTCTATTGATGAAAAATTATTTACTCCACTTGTTTGGGAATTTTATGCCAATTTAAGAAAAGGATGTCTTGAGGAGACAATGCGAGGTTTTATGATTCAGTAGTATGTTTCAAGAGTTAAAGGAAAAGATATTGAGTCTGATCACCATCTGCTAAATAGGATCTGTGATGTAAGGGATGGAGGAATTCAATATTTTGAGTTAAATAAATTTCCAAAAGGGAAATGACATATTTGAATTAAAGAAATTTAAGGAAATCTTTGCTAGAGGAAAGAGTTTTGGGAACTCTGGTAATAGAAGTACAAAATAGCTGAATGGAGTTGGAAGGATCTTGCACTATATGGTTTCTACTATGGTGGTTCCGAGCTTCGGTCATAAGACCTCCATAAGCATTTTGCAGATGGTAATCGTGTTGGCTTTGGCTGAGGGAAGGCAAATTAATTTTGGATTTTTAGCTACTAAGTTAATGCTGCAATCGAGGAATACATCTAGCAAAGCTTTGCCTTTTGGAAATCTGTTATCTAAAGTGTTCAGATATTTTAATATTGATTTAAATTCAATTCCCTATAATCCGATAAAAATGAATGTTTATAGCTTTGATTCTTTTGAGAGAATGGGATATGTAAGAGTGGGAAATGAATGGAAATTGCTTCGAGATATTGAAGATGACGAAAAAGAAAGATTGATGAAAATAAAAGCGGAAGGAAAGTCTGCTCCTGCTGTTAGGACAAAAAGAAAACTTGAAAAAGATCCTCAAGCAGAATCCTCTGCTAAGGGAAAAGAAAAGGATATGGGACTTTCTGTGCGTATTTTGGATGCTATCAACTCACTGGCTGTGAAATTGGATAACCTCAGTTCTGAGCTTCAAAGTCTTGGAAATAGATTAATAGCAGTAGAAAAAACAGCAAAAATAGATAAACTAGTGTCTACACCTACAGTGTCTGCTCAAGAAAAGGCAACAGGAGAAGAACCTGTCATTGAGAAAGAGACTGAACAAGAACTGCCTGCCACGGAGGAAATGCATGCTACTGAGCAAACCAAGGAAAAATCCCTAATTAAGGAAGTTGTAGTACCTTCTACATCCTCCAAACCACATGTATCGTCTATAAATAGATAGAACCAAGTTGTGGTTCAAAGAAAATCTAATAGGATTGTTGGTCAACACTCAAAAAAAGGTGCCAGATCCAAAGCTGAAATAGTTCACATTTCCTAAAAAACCAATTTGGCAAAATGATCTTCAGTTGATATTTTCTCTGATATCGTGAACAATTTATTTTTGCAGTTGAACAATTTATTTTTCTGTCCTTACTTATGCACTAGGCAAACTGCTTAAATTCTTCTTCTTTTCTATTATTATACTTTTTGATTGATGACATAGGGGGAGAAGTTATTAGACTAATATGAACTAATATGAATGACTGGGAAGGGAAGTTTTTTGAACTGATATTAGATTGATATGAACTAATACTGATATTAGACTGATATGATACTGATTGGGAAGTTTTTTTTTTTTTTTTTTTTGGTTGGGAAAACTGATCCTGATATTAGACTGATAGACTGATATGAACTGATATGATACTGACTGGGATAGTTATTGAAATGATTAGCTATGACTGAAAATATGAATTTGCTGCAAATATGAAATTGACTAGAAATGTTTGATTAACTGAATATGATTACTGGAAACTGACTAGAACTTTTTTGCTTGGGATATTAGGATAATTTTTTGCTAAACTTCTGCTTACAAATTATGAATGATACTTTGTCTTGATTGATTTTTTTTTTTTTTTTGATGAACTGCTTGATATAAAAAATTGATCATCTATGATTTCAGTTTGTAGTCATTCAAATTTTTTTATCCAAAAGTATTCTCTTCATAATTAAGGTATCTTTGAGACTAATCTGATAAGATGTTGATATAATTCTGTGACAAATTCATTGATAAAAATTTCAGTCAGATGAATTGTTTTCCTTATGTTTAAAAATCTTTGAGAATCTGAAAAATTCATTATCCTGTGCATTATGTCAAGAGGAGTTTTGGACTCGAATTTCCTTGATCCAAATATCTTTTTCTAAGATTCATATTGTTTTGGATACACATCTTTTGGACATCCAAAACTCGTATCCATAAAGGTTTCATACATACTTTCACAAATGTTTTGGACATACGTTTTGGACGTACAAAACTGAATTCAATTTTCCCTCTCATTTTGAAATATTCATATATGCAAATATTAAGGGGGAGCGTATCATCATATAACTTACCTGCTATATCTTCTTTATAAAATCATTGTATCATTATTTCTTTTTGGAATAATCAAGTGACGGAAGGATGGAGGATATGGAGGTACGTTAGGCCATAGACTTATTGAGCCATGTTTGTGAGTATATGCTTTAAAATTATCTATCTTAATCTCATAAGCACTCTTTAAGTCCTATAATGAGATATTGCATTTCGATGAAAAATATTCTTATTTCTCTCGGTCTAACATGTTCGTTCTGTACATATCATTGTTTTTATATCACAATCCTATCAAGCTTGTTATCACTCAAAATGGGGAAGATTGTTAGCCCTAAGGGCTTTCTCTTATGTTTTAACTTATGACAAATATTGATGAGAACTAACTTGTGTGATTTACATGTGATAGGACATGTTTGACTTTAGTTCTTCTAAGGTCTTCGAATAAGATTGCTAAGCAACTCTTGAGCATTAGAATCCAAGAATGAGTGATCAAGATGAAATTCAAGCTTAATAAATTGCATTCCAAGAAGTCATTATGGAAGAACTTTAGACTAGAAATTATTATTAAGGTATTTCTTGTTAATTCCTATGTCTCTTTACCTTTTGATTCAATTGGTTTCTACCGTGAAGCACACAAAGAAAAAGATTTCAAAGTTTTGAAAATTTCAAAATTTTGGATTGAGTAGTTTGGATGATTATGCATCCAAAAGATTTGTACAAAATCCTGTAAACAGTGTCGAATAATTTTTTCCTTAAAAAGTGCTATTTTGGACTTATCTTTTGGATGTATCGTCATCCAGAATATGAGTCCAAAATGCGAGTAAGTTTAATAGAAAAATTATAGCCGTTTTATATCCGATGGTACTTCACTTTATGGCTTTATAAAAAGCCTCTAAACAATATTAGACATAAGATTTTTGTGGTATCATTCTAAGAAACACTCTTGCTCTATAGAAATAAAAAATCTTCTTTGTCAAAGTGCTTCAAAGTGAATTCAAATTGTATCTAAAAGGTAAAAGTGTTTGAACTTTGTACCTTGGTGCACATTTGCTCAAACTAGTGAGCTTTTACTGTTCCATTTATATTCAATCTCTTTTGTAGTATAAGGTTACGATGTAAAACTCATGTGGGGTGAGCCTTGATTTGGTTGTTGTTTGAGAGGTTTATGGAAAATCAAGTGTGGTGATCATCTCTTATATTTGGTGTAGTTTGATTTCATCAAGTTGAGTAAATGAAATCTGATTGAAAATCCTTAAATGTGAGCTTAAGGTAGTGGATGTAGATCTTAGTAAATCGAACCATTATATATTCTATGCTCCATTTCTTTGCATACATCATTAACTACATTGTATTTCTTCTTTAGTTTGAATCTGGATATATCTCAAAGTGTTCTTGGATAGCTTTCTTTGTTACCATAAAGTTGGTAATGATCATCATTATTCTGTATATCAGATGATTCGAAAATTTTTAGTTTGTCAAAAACCTTATTCACCCCCTCTAAGGTTTTTCACTTTAAACTGCTCAGTCACCACATTAAGTGAAGAAAAAGATTATATGATACGGGTTCCATATTCTAGTGTCGTCGGCAATATAATATATACAATGGTTTACTCGTCTAGATATTTCATAAGTAGTTAGTGTGGTTAGTAGATATACGTCTTATCCAAGAAAAACACATTGGCAAGATGTGAAATAGATTCTCAAATATGTGTGAGGTACTTCAAACACTTGCTTGAAGTTTTGAAGAAATAACAACACTTTAGTTGGTTTTGTGGACTCTGACTATGCCGGAGATCTTGACGAGAGAAAATCACTTACTAGCTATGTATTTTGCATTGGAGGTTGTGCAGTTAGTTAGAAGACTAGCTTATAATGTCTACTATAGAGACAGAATACATTGCTCTAACCGAGGCAATCAATTAAGCCTTGTGGTTGAAAGGTTTATTTAGCGAGCTCAGTTTGCATGAAAGTGTAACTACAATTTATTGTGATAGTCAAAGTGCTTTATATTTGACTAGATATTAGATGTATCATGAGATGATGAAGCATGTTGATGTGAAGTTTTACTTCTTTGAGATATCATTGTTGAGAAAAAAGTCTTTGTTCAGAAGTCTAACACCAACAACAATCCCGCTGACATGCTTACAAAGCCTCTTCCCGTCTCCAAGTTCAAGCAGAATCTGGACTTGTTTGGAGTTCACTGTTCGTAATTGATGATCTTTGGACCTTTGTGGAGAAGGTGGAGCAAAACTACTAAGTTTGAATTTAGGATGCAAGTCAAGGTTGAAATTTGTTATGAATGCCTTACATCTATGTGGATATGTCCCACATCGATAGGTAATCTATTATGAAGGTGTCCCACATCAAACACCAACAACAATAGTACTTCTTGTGGGCCTTATAAATAAAGGTTATGTTTGGTTCTTTGAAATACAACACGAATAAGAGTTTATAGCTTATTAAGTTTTTGTTTCTTTGTGGTTCTCTTGTTTTTGTATTAGTGATGTTTTGTGGCTTAGAAATACTTTTCTAAAGTCTTGTAAAATTGTCTTTTTCATAGTAAAGTTTTTGTTCTGCCTCTGCCCGTGAACGCAGGTCATTTGACCAAATCACGTAAATCCTTATGTTTCTCTCTTTTATTTCCTTTCTCGTTATTTATTTTTCTCCACATTATTTTGTTATAATTTCTTTATTATCGTCTTAGGTGGTTTTACCATTGGAGTTTTGGTTTGCATGGTTTTTGCTATTAGATGTTTTTTTTTTTTTTTTTTTTGTTCCTGGGGCTATCCCTAATAGAAACGAATGAACAAATTGTCACTTCCTTGGCAATTAAGGTTTTCCATGACTATAAATGAATAATTTGTTAGTGTTATGCTCTAGAGGCAATCACTTATAAATTGTATATAACACATGTGTTTTATGATAAAAGGCTTTATTTATTTTTCAATTTATTTTATTTAACTTTTATGTAAAATAACTATTAGATAAAGTCCCTAGTACAACACTGTGTTAAGGAAATCATGATAGAGATCATGATGTGAGATTCCTACTACACTGGATAGTATTAGTACTTAAATAATCCCTAGTCCTAGTATTAATGAGACAAGGACACCATTAATGCGTTAAGACTAGTACGTGTTAGATTTCCTGATCGGATTAGGCGGTGGTTCTCATATCCGTAAGTATTGAGATACTCAAAGTTAACACGTGGATGCATGTTAATAGAACAAGTACATTGGATGACCTGACTATGAGATAATCACATGAATAACTATGTAGTGCCTATGGTAGAATCTCGCTATAACAAATGTGCAAGTATCCTTAAATTTGAGATCTCCAAGGTACTTTATTTGCTGAGCATTATATTTTGATTCCAATCTCTGGAGCCAGATCGAGGGCTGCCTATGAGATAGATATTAGGTACAATGTGAGGTAAACGAAAGTAGTTGACAGGGGCAATAAAAGATTCATCACTCCTAATAGTAGGGGCAAATATCTTATGGTTACTTGCAGGAATTACTACTCGTGAAATCCTTGGCTAAGGTCATTGTGTATTGGAAACAGTTCTAATTGATACACATGTAGAGTAGTGGATTCCTGGTACAAGTACTAATATATTCATACCAGAATTAATATATATTCTGGAGGGAGTTGGCACTAATTCCGTACTCCAAACCGAATGAGATATTGTATGGTGAAAAGAGTTTATTGTGCTATTGTTTGTTATTGAAGGGTTCATGTCAAGCCACTTGACTTCCTAGACTCTTTGGGTGGTCATGATGTGTTGCTAGATACCGCTCATGATCTGCTGAATATGGGTTTATTAATTGATGAATTAATAAACCAATCATGTTTGGAATTAATAAATTAATTCTAGATTCTTTTAAGGATTATTAATCTCAAAGATGTTTGGATTAATTCATATTCGCTACCAATAGACTGGGAAACCTGATAGGTCACACACAATAGAGGATTATGTACTCGAGATGTTATATGATAACATTGTGGGGTTAATCATGAGAAGTAGAAGTTATTTGGGCCAAACTATAATTATAAGAACTTAAAGTTCCAATTACAATTTAATGAATTCTAATTTGATTAGAATTCAAATAGGAAGCTTTTGACAAGAGGTTCTGCATTTTTTTCCCCTGAGAATGTGGTGATCGGTTTTATCCTTTTGTGAGGCACAGAAGGAGTTTTGGGAACTCTCGGGTGAAACAAAAAAACCTCACGATAAATCTTCTTCCTCTCTTCTCTATTTTTACCCTAGCCGTCGTTCTTCTCTGCTAGCATAGAGATTTGGCTTCTTGAGTATCCTCTGTGTGGATATTCTTGGAGGGAGTTCTATGCTTGGACTCCAGTGGCGATGACAAGGATCTCTGGTATTGCAGGATCGCGCCTCAATAGAAGGAAGAAAATTTTGAACGACAGAGACATCACTGAAGGTATATCTTCTTACTTTTGATCCATTTATTCCACATGCATGCGGTCCTTTTGCTCTGAATCCTTAGTTTCCGCTGCATAATGCATATATTATGCACGTATGGATTCTAACACAAATTGGGAACAAGTGGTTGTTAGTACTCCCCCAGCCATAATGAGGGTGCCGGCCAGCCGGTTTCCATTCCACATAACATAATGCACCTTATCAATTTCTCTCTATCTCAGTTTTGCAGATTCTCTCACAGATTAAACCTGAAACATACCACAAAATGGAATCTGTACAACTGGTGATAGAGATCAAACAAAGAGAAGAGAATATGATCCTGTGACGTTGAAGAAGACTGCCCTCTTTTTTCTTGTAGCTATAGGGATGTTCTTGAATCACAAACAAATACATTATGGATAAACATGAATCTAAAGATTCCCACCTGATTTCCTTTCCCTCCTTTGTTTGGGCGGTTATACTATTCCCTGAAAGGCTCTGGAGTTGGAGGGTCTACTGCTGGCCTCCTTGCCCTCCTTTTCTTGCTAAACCATTAATGAATTTTCTAACGAAACTAGCTAGAAATCAATCTTGGAATGCATGGAATATACTAGGGCTAATAAAGATTGAACACACATTTCCACCAAAGCCTTCCGACCTTGCATCAAAGTTCTCCTCAGAGATTTTCTGCGATATACAAAATTCGCATTAGGGGATAGATCATATTCTTATTGCTTTATGCATGTAACCATGCGACTCTATATTCATCCATTTTAGAGAAGAAACTCTGCAACTATATGGGGAGGTGGAGAAGGAAGTCTTTTGCCAAATGAAAGGGGAAAAAAAAAAGGAGCGAGTGAATTTGCTTTTTCAGAAAAGGATGTAAGAAGGTTTCACTAAAAGAAAATAACCCAGTAATTTAGTATCTGAAAATTCATTTAATTCGTAGAGATTGAGGATTATATCGTAGGATGCAAAAAGGGATAAAGGGTCTAAGAAATTGTTAGTAACATCTTGTCTTAGTTGTAGGAGAGTTGTTACTCAAGACATAGGTCTCAAGTTCCATATCATATTACGTCTCATTCTTTCCCCTATCTCCTTCCCTACATATATATATATATATATATATATATATATATATATATAAGTTTGTCTAAAATAGAAATTAAATTCAAAATTTATAAAAATAAAATATATGAAAGAACGTTAAATAATATTTTTAATTAATCGAAATACGTACTACTTTGTTAGGTTTCTTGAGAAGGTTTTGAAAACTGATTCTATACTTAGCTGTGAGGTTAAACCAATACTTTTATGCCGAAAAGCAAAGCCAAGTGTTACTTAAAAATGTATGCGTGAATCCACCAACTAAAGATGAATCTAAAGATTCTCACCTTACTTCCTTTCCCTTCTTTGTTTGGGCGGTTATACTATTCCCTGAAATTTTTTGGATTTGGAGGGTCCACTGCTGGCCTCCTTGGCCTCCTTTTCTTGCTAAACCATTGAATTTTCTAATGGAGCTAGCTAGAAATCAATATTGGAATGCATGGAATATCCTAGGGCTGATAAAGATTTGATATATCCATTCCCACCCAAGCCGACCGATCTTGCATCAAAGTTCTCAGAGATTTTCTGGGATATACAAAATTCGCACAAGACAATGGATCATATTCTTATTGTTGCATGCAAGTAATCATGCTACTTCATATTCATCCATTTTAGAGAAGAACCTCTAGTACTATTTAGGGGTGGAGAAGAAAGTCTTTTGCCAAATGAAAGGGGGAAAAAGGAGTGAATTTGCTTTTTCAAAAAGGGATATATAAGAAGGTTTCACTAAAAGATAATAACCCAGCTGTAATTTAGTACCTGAAATTTCATTTAATTTGTAGAGATTGGGGATTATATATATCCTAGGGCACAAAAGGGGATAAAGGGTCTAAGAAATTGTTTTTCGAATATAGCATGGAGTTGTGTTGTGAGAAGACAATTTTTGTTTCTTGGAAACATCTTCTCTCTATATATATATAATATGAGGTTGTGTAATATATGAATTAAGTTAAACATTTATATGAATAAAAAACATAAAAGAACGGTATATAATATTTGTAATCAATCGAAATATTTTTACTTTGGTAGGTTTCTTGGGAACGGTTTGAAAATTGATTCTAAACTTAGCCGTGAGGGTAAACCAATTCTTTTATGCAGCAAAGCAAAGCCAAGTGTAACTTAAAAATGTATGTGTGAATCCACCAACTATATTTTTATTTTCTTTCATGATTATCATCAAATTAATTAACAAAGAACAAAGTAAAATTCTTGATCATTGAAGTATATTCAAACTATAGAGTATTATTTTTTGGATTAATGGCTTTTTGAAGAACTTAAATTGATTTAGGTATGAACAAATGGGATTGTAACGAACCTGAAAATCTGAAAAGGAATCTGATTCACCCAAGAAAAGTTACATTAAAAGATGCTAATTAATCAATGAACAATCCCTCCTGTCACTGATCATACTATAAGATTTGGGTTCCAAAGAAATTATGTATATATGTGTGTGAACATATGTATGTATATGTATGCATGAACCAAAAAAAAAAAAAAATTCCTTAACGGCTTATTTGGAGTAAGAGAAAAGAAGTGAGAGGGTAGGAGAGGAGTAGGACAGAAAGGAAAGGTTTGATATAACGTTTGGAGAAAAAAATAAGGAAAAGAAAAAAATTATATAATATTAATGTAATAATATTAAACTTTTTATTTATTGGAGATATTTTAAACTTCTCAAAAAAAAAAAAAATTCATTAACTAAGGTTTCGTTCCCCCTATATTGCTAAACACTTTTAGACAGAAAGAATGTTTTAACTTTTATATTAAATTTAATCCTTTCATTTCTCTCATATTCCTTTCCTTTCCTTCCCTTCTTAAAAATTTAATTTAAACATCTAAAACCAAAAACCTTCATTTCCTCACTTCTCCACTCTCTTTTCTTTTCTCTCAATCAAAACACACTGTAAAAGTACTCATGGTCAAATGTGGAAAAACTTGAATCCTAATATTCCTAAGCAGAGTTGTTGCGGAACTCAAATTTTTTAATTTAATAATCCTATCTTGTGTTGGAATACTAGAAAAAGTTAAGAATCTTACAAAACCTTCTTTCTAGAACCTAATTTTTTTTTTTTTTTTAAAATCGTTTTTACCTAAAAAGACAAATTTCATTTAACTCTGAAAAGAAAACTTACTACTAATAAAATTCAAATATATGGATAGATGAACAATTCAAAATCGAGTAATTCAAGAAGTCCAAATTCAATTTTGCAGTACCAAAAACTAATTAAATGCACCGTTGGGACCGAGAAGACTGAATATGTGAAAGTTCAAAGGTTTAGAAGGGGATTAGATACGGAAGGAAATTTTAGGTGTAAAAGGAACAAATTTAGACAATGATTAAAAAGTCTTTCTTCCCAATGGTAGTCAAGTCAATAAAAGCATAGAATCTAATAATTTAGGGTAATTCCTTCAATACCCAAAAGAATATATTACGTCATATAGCATTACGTCCTTTTGATGACAACATTCATCTCCAATTATATGTTATCCAAGGATAAAATTTTTCTTTTTATTCTTTTCCTTATACTCTATTTCACTTCAAGTAAATTTATACAAGTACAAGAAGAAAGGAGCTCAAAGGTGATTATGTTTATTCAAACACCAAATTCGAAACTTATCCATTAAAAAAAATAAAGCCTTTATAGACAAATTACAAGATGATTTTTCTTTTCGTATTCTTGATACGTTAGCGGAGACCGATATATTTTCATCAATTAAAATAATTATTTTATTACAGAAAGTTAATGAATTTGAAAAAAATTTAAATGGATTCAGTTTTTATGAATTATAAACTTTAAATTGTTATACTACATATATTATAAATTATATATAATTCAAAAAAATCAAGTCTACATAAAAATTTTCGAACAATTCAAACGATCATTACACAAAAAATGCCTACAACTTGAATAGATACCAAACCATCCAAACTTGAAAAGTAATAATTCTACAGAATCTCCTCTCTACAAAACTTTCTCATTTTTTTAATAGAAAGGATACCACAAAATGCCTAGATATCACACGAGTGATATATTTAATTGAGTAATTAATATATTTGAGTTCTTGAAATCAAGAATGTTCGCCAAAAAAAACTTTTTTTCCTCCAATTTTTTAGTGTACTTGTCAAAATCATTTAGAGTTAAGCATCTTCTCCCACCCCACTTTAATTTACTCATGTCTCGTATGTTTAAATCATGTTAGGAAAGTAATTATATAGTGGGTTAGTTAATGTCTTTTTCTCATTCATATGATTAAAACATGGACACCATTTAAAGTTAAAAAGAATCCGATTCTTGATTTTGAATTGTAATTTTAGCACTGAGGAAGAAACGGAGGAGGAAGGAAGTGGATAATCACATCAAGCCAATTTCCAAGAAACCACATAGATACCTTTACACTGGCAGATTAATGAATAAGAAGATTGAGAATTTGATTCTAAACTTAAGTAAATGAACAAGTGACTGACCATCACATGCATGCATATATATGTCAATGTGCAGGGGCAGACCTACCTATAGGCTTGGCCCCGCAAATTTTTTTTTTAAAATTAATTATATATATAATATATTTAAAATTTAAAATAAATTGGCCTCCCCAAATATTTAAAATTAGTCTTACATAAACACTATTAAATAATATAATAGTAAAAAAAGTTCACTGAATGTGAGATAATACAATTACTATTGCAATTTGAGCATTTTCATCATGCGGTTCAAATTTTTAATTTTAAAATTTTATCCATTATATCTGAATTATGTCAATGAATGATCAAGATAAGGAAGTTTGAAATTTATCCACCTGTGTATCGTGTGATAACATTTATTCTTACTCTTCCAGTTTCTATAGTTACCATGAAATGATCTTTTTTAGAGATGAATATATAAAAGACCAAATTTCGAAGTAAGATAAAAGATACTTTTTTATCAGATTATTTGATAATATATATTGAAAAAAAAATTGCAGAAAAATTTAGTGTAGATTCATTTATGAGTGATTTTCATGATTTGAAAGAATGATGATCAATATTTTGATGCATTACATTTACTATGTTTTATTTTGGAACAAATTTTTATATAGTTTAATATTGTTATTTTCATAAATTATTGAGTATATCAAATTTATTGGCTCCCAATGATCCAGTCCTGCATCCGCCCCTGTCAATGTCGAATTCAGATCCAAGATAATCAGTTGCTTAATTGGCATAGTGATAATTGTATAATATGGCATGATCTCTTGATTACTGCGAATAGGTTCGCGTCAATTTCTCCCGGTTCATCGGTGTAAACATAGCGAAACAATTTGTGTATACTCAGTAATTGAATTGAGATAAATTTATTTGAATATAATAAAAATTATTAAATAGGAGAGAGAATATGATATGTTGTAAATATATAATAATTATAGAGAAATGAAAATTATTTAAAATAAAAGTGATTAAGGATGACGCTTGCTCCCTACAAATTTTTGGAGGTTGAGATGGCCAGTCCTTGATTACAGACCAAAAGGAAAGGAAGAAATCAATCTAAATTGGACAGGCTTTTGTAAACCTCAAACAAATCCTTTGTTAGGGTCGTTTTCAGGAATCAGAATCAAAGTGGAAATGATTATATTACTATGCAGAAACTTCATGGCAGGAGCCAGCAAGTGCATGTCTTTCAATTCTATATAAAGAACACGATCTTCTGATTATCTTCGTCTCAAGCAGCAAATCAAACACTCAGAAGCTCCTTGCCTTCCTCTTTCTCTCTCTCTCTCTCTCACTCACTCTCTTTTTGTTGTGTTGCAGTAAACTGAAATGGCACGTACGAAGGCAGATGGGCTCATGGAGATTGGAGTAAATGCTTTTGCTTCTTTAGATGACTACTCTGACAGAAACACGAGTCAAGCCCCTCGTCAAGGACGACAGCCCCATCAACAGTCATATGCAAATAGCGAAGAGGCTAGTATCCATTTTGGGATATGTAGTTATTTCTCATGGCCGGGTGGAATCGATTGGGAAGATGCTGGTACCGATATTGGGCGAAACTATAAAGATATCTCAAAGCCTGCTGCCAAAATACATGATACGGTGCTGTTTAAGGAACCTGCAGGTCGCAAGAAGAAGCCATTTTTTGGCTTCGCCAAGGCTAAGTAGACTTTCGTTTGTGTTTCGAGTGATGATTTTCTGTTCTGCAGTTCTGCTACCATATGTAGCAGCTCGAAAGAACTGAAACTTTATGCTTGTCTTTTTTTTTCTTTTTTGCCTTATTTTTAACTACTTGTATCAGCGAAGGAAGTTTTCACCCACATGAATTGGTTTAATATAATCAACCACCCTTCACGGGTTCATTATTGGTGGATGTACAAAATGAGTTCTTAACAATTGTCATTTTTTTTTAATATGCCATACTTCGTATTTGGAATTTGTTTGCTATTAAGAAATATTGCTATAATATTTAGTTTCCATAGTTAGCTTATGTTGTAATCCCTCTAACATAGGAGAATCTTGTTTTAGTAGGCTAAGAATTAGCTATATTTCTTTCCTATATAGTCTTGTACGGCTCTATATATTCTTTGTATTATCATTGTTATCAATACACAAAAACCTTCAATCTATCATTCTCTCTTCAAATTTTTATTCTTAGCATGGTATCAGAGCCATATTCTAGCACCTAGTCATTCATTCTTTAACATACCAGCAGACAATATGACTACTGAGACATCATCAGAATCTTCAAAAACCCATCCAAACACCAAAAATATGAATTCTATCATAGACCCATCAAACCCATTCTTTATTCACCCATCTGATCAGACTGGCCATATACTTGTTCCAACCAAATTAAATGGCTTGAATTATTCATCATGGAGTAAATCTATGATTCATGCTCTCACAGCCAAAAACAAGATTGGTTTCATTGATGGATCCATTCAGCCACCCTCAGAAATTGATAAACCTGCAGAATATGCTATATGGAATCAATGCAATAGCCTGATCTTATCATGGCTAACTCATGCCGTTGAACCTGATCTATCCAAAGAAGTTATTCATGCCAAATTAGCCCAACAAGTATGGGAAGATTTCAAAGTTCAGTCTTCACAGAAGAATGCACCTACAGTATATAAAATCCAAAAATCTTTAGCCTCTCTCTCATAAGGTTCCATGAAAATTTCAGCATACTTCACAAAAATTAAAGGCCTTTGGGATGAATTGGAGGCTTACCAAACACTTACCGCCTGCAACCAGATGAAAGCACATAATGATCAGAGAGAGAAAGATCGATTAATGCGGTTCCTTATGGGATTGGATGATGCTTACAACACTGTTCGTACAAATATTCTGATGATGTCACCATTGCCTAATGTACGTCAAGCATACTCTCTGGTTATCCAAGATGAAACGCAATGACAAATGACCTCAGAATCAACTGAAATTTTTTCCATTGCAGCTGCTGCTCAACAATGGTTTACCCACCAATTAGATGTCCAAAATTCTTTTCTTCATGGTGATTTACATGAAGTTGTATACATGATAGCACCACCTGGTCTTCGTCGACAGGGGGAGAACACTGTATGTCGACTCAACAAGTCTCTTATGGACTCAAACAAGCATCAAGAAATTGGTTTTCCACTTTTTCAAATGCTGTTCAAAAGGCTGGTTATCAACAATCAAAAGCTGATTATTCTCTCTTCACAAAGGCTCAAGGCACCTCTTTCACTGCAATTCTTATTTATGTTGATGACATTCTTTTGACAAGAAATAATTTGCAGGAAATGGAAGGCCTCAAAAAGTTTCTTCTCAAACATTTCCGTATTAAAGATCTTGGGGACTTGAAATATTTTTTGGGTATTGAATTTTCACGATCCAAGAGAGGAATATTCATGTCACAAAGAAAATATGCATTGGACATTTTGCAAGATTTAGGTCTCACAGGTGCTCGACCAGACAAGTTTCCAATGGAGCAGAATTTGAAACTCACTTCTACACATGGAGAATTGCTAGATGATCCAACTAACTACAGAAGATTAATTGGAAGATTGATATATCTCACTGTCACAAGACCGGATATCATTTACTCTGTTCGAACATTGAGCCAATTCATGCATGAACCTCTCAAACCCCATTGGGATGCTGCCATTCAGATACTCAAATACATCAAAGGTGACCCAGGTCAAGGATTATTACTGCCCTCTAACAACAATCTTGCTTTAAAAGCCTTTTGTGATTTAGATTGGGGAGGTTGTCGTGCTACACGAAGGTCAGTCACAGGATACTGTATTTTTCTCGGCAATTCTCTCATTTCATGGAAATCAAAAAAACAAGCAAATGTTTCTAGATCATCAGTAGAGGCTAAATATCGGGCTATGGCTAATACATGTTTGGAACTGACTTGGTTACGATTTTTATTACAAGATTTGAGAATTCCACAAACATCTCCTACACTGCTATTTTGTGACAATCAAGCAGCATTGCACATTGTAGCAAATCCCGTTTTTCACGAACGGATGAAACATATTGAAATAGATTGTCATATAGTTCGAGAAAAGCTGCAAGCTAGAATGATTAGTCCTTCCTATGTTCCAACTTGCTTCCAATTAGCAGATGTTTTTACAAAAGCCTTGGGAAAGGAGCAGTTTATGGCATTGTGTAACAAGTTGGGACTTCATGATATTCACTCTCCAACTTGAGGGGGAGTATTAAGAAATATTGCTGTAATATTTAGTTTCCATAGTTAGCTTATGTTGTAATCCCTCTAACGTAGGAGAATCTCGTTTTAGTAGGCTAAGAATTAGCTATGTTTCTTTCCTATATAGTCTTGTACAACTCTATATATTCTTTGTATTATCATTGTTATCAATACACAAAAACCTTCAATCTATCATTCTCTCTTCAAATTCTTTATTCTTAGCATTTGCGAGGTGCACCTTGACCAGCTCTGACTTTCCCTGTTTTTCAACATTTGAACTTTGGATGCTTGTGAGTTTCTTCTACGGATTCATGTATTGAATTGGGAATTCTGTACTGTTTCTTGGGACCAATTCAAGCCAACCCATTGATGCCCTCTACTCGGATAACTTTCCTTCCAATAGCAGTCATCCAGTCAATGAAAGGTAAAGAGGATAGGGACGCTTCAACAGCTTATTCTTTCTTATTTGATGAAGAATCTAGTCATTCACAGAGCTTCTTCAATATCTAAACGAATATTTTCTCACGTAATATGGCTATTCCCAGTAGGGGCATACAAAGGATAAAAATTTTGGAAGGGCCAAAATTTAGAGAGGAGCAAAAGATTTATATGTTATTTGTTTGATGAAAGGAATCGAGAGGAAATGGCTAAATGACACTACAAGAAAAACATCAAATTAGCGATGAATTTTTACAATGGCCTCTAGGCCGTTACTAATTTGCGACGCAACAACAACGAAATCAAAAATTTTGAAAATAAATTTATTTTTTTTAATTTCCATCGCTAAACCATCGGTAATTGCGACGGATTTGCGAGGGATTTGCAATGGCCATATAAATTTAAAAATAAACCCTCACAAATTTGTTACAAATTTATGAGGGATTTGCGACGGCCATCTAAAATTAAAAAATAATTTTATTTTTTTAATTAAAAAAATAATCCCTCACAAATGCATCGCAAATTTGCGAGGGATTTGCACGGTCATCTAAAATTTAAAAATAAATTAATTTTTTTAAATGAAAAAAATTAAGCCATCGCAAATCCGTTGCAAAATTTGCAAGGGAAATAAGCTCTCGCAAATCCATCGCAAATTTGAGAGGGATTTGCGACGGTCATCCAAAATTTAAAAATAAATTAATTTTTTTTAATGAAAAAAATTAAGCCCTCGCAAATCCGTCGCAAAATTTGCAAGGGAAATAAGCTCTGGCAAATCCATTGCAAATTTGTGTGGGATTTGCGACGGCCATCCAAAATTTAAAAATAAATTATTTTTTTAAATTGAAAAAAATAAGCCCTCGCAAATCCGTCGCAAATTTGAGAGGGATTTGCGATGGCCATCCAAAATTTAAAAATAAATAATTTTTTTAAATGAAAAAAATTAAGCCCACGCAAATTCATCGCAAAATTTGCAAGGGAAATAAGACCTCGCAAATCCGTATCAAATTTGTGAGGGATTTGTAACAGCCATCCAAATTTTAAAAATAAATTAATTTTTTTTAAATTGAAAAAAATAAGCCCCCACAAATCCGTCGCAAAATTTGCAAGGGAAATAATAGACAACCATCCAAAATTTAAAAATAATTTTATTTTTTTAAAATTAAAAAAATAAGCCCTAGTAAATTCGTCGCAAATTTGTAAGGGATTTGCGACGGTCATCCAAAATTTAAAAATAAATTACTTTTTTGAAAATTGAAAAAATAAGTCCTCGCAAATCCATCGCAAAATTTGCGAGGGATTTGCGACGGCCATCTAAAAATTCTCATAATATTAATATGTATATATATATATACAAATATTAATATATACATATATTAATATAGCATTTTTATATACATATAAATATGGTAATATACATTTTTAATATAAAAATAAATATATATACATACATATATACATATTTATTTATGTTAGTATGTGTGTCTATTTATATATATATATATATATATATTCATAAATTTATATATATATATATATATACATATACATATTAATATATATACATATATCTATATATATGTTATAATACTTTTTTAATATATTAATATATATACATACATATTTATATATACATATATATATATATACTCATATATTTATATATTCATACAAATTAATATATATATATATATTTAATTGCGACAGATGCATATATGTCATATTCTTATATATATACATACATATATATATATACTTAATAATATCATATGTATATTATGTATATAAATATTTCTATTTAGAAATGTCTTTTTGCGTATTCTACTATTTCAACACACACACACACATATATAAAATCAAACTTTAAAATTTTTTTTGTGAAATTTTTAAATTAGTGACGGATTTGCGAGGGGTCAGGGTTTATGAAACCCTGATCCCTCGCTTCGCAAATCCGTCACAATTAGTGAGGAATTTGCGACGGCCATCTAAAATTAAAAATAAATTTATTTTTTTTAAATTAAAAAAATAAGCCCTTGCAAATCCGTCGCAATTAGTGAGGGTCCAAAATTGAAAAACAAATTTCTTTTTTAAAATTAAAAAATAAACCCTCGCAAATCCGTCGCAATTAGCGATGGATTTGCAATGGCCATCCAAATTTTAAAAATAATTTTTTTATAAAAAAATCTTGAAAAATTAGTTGTCACAAATCCGTCGTTAATTCACAAAAAATTACTATATAATTAATATGTAGCACAATAAATCACAAGAACATCAACAGCTTAGTGATGGAACACGTGTTCCCCCACAACAAGGACACTGGTTCAAGTCCCGGGTTCGACATAATCTCATAATATTCTTGGCGAGTTGCGGATCGGGTCCTTGGCTAGCCGGATCGAGCTGATATGTGGGCGGGCCGGGTAGCTAATTAATTAATTTATTGGAGCTTAGTCTAATTGTATCCAGTCAGGTCCCTTCAGTGGCTCCTAATTATGGGAAAATAATAAATTATAATTTGTTTATAATTTATTAATGAAAATTGCAGGAAACCAAATATCGTATTTTAGATGGAATAGGATAAGTGAAAATAGTTGTATTCAACTATACTTTTCTTATTCTATCAGGATTTGTATTATGAGATAGAGTTCAATATACATATTGGGATATAACTACTTTTCAGAGATACGTGAGATACATTGTTGTTCTCTGAGTTTTTCTCTCAGTTTTGTGTGAGTCCACCCTCAACATAGAGAGAAACAAAAAATACGATTAGCAATTTTCTGGTCCAATGAGATTACATTGAAGAAGACTTGGGGGTCTGGAGTATTACCAGAAGGCCAAAGATTTCAAGAATCGTATTGGTGAAGACGATATCTGCAAAGGTATGATCCGTTTTCATGTATTCTCAAGGTTTAATCTGGTTGGCACATAAGCATGTCGATCCTATTAACTAACAATTGATATCAGAGCCTGGTTTTGATATGTGTTTATGTGTTAAGATTAAATCTTTTATGCAGATATATATAGTTGAGCGGTGTAGGAATAATGCATTTATGTTCATGGTGAATGATTTGATTAATTCTGTTCAAAATAATTTTATGGCCATAGTTTTTGATTCGGTGAATATGTATAAGTATTATCGAGTCTTGTAACAAAAGTGGTGGATTACGTCTCCATGTTTCCCTTTTGATTTTTCTTTTGGTTTATTTTATTGTTATTAAGAAAAGAAAAAAAAACAATTGCAATTGGACTGAAGCTTGGCGTGGCGGACTGAACTTGACGGTGGGCATGGGCATGCCGGCGCGCCTAGGCATGCTAGGCCAGCGCCTGGCCTGGACGCACATGCCCAGGGGCATGCAATGCCAGCGCCTGGGCATGCCGGCGCGCCTGGGCCTAGACGCGCATGGGCATGCCTGGGCGCAGCTGGCCCAGCTGCGCCTAGCCTAGGCATGCCGGGCTGACCTATTTGGGTCAACAGATCCAAAAATTGGAGAAAAGGTGATAGATCTGGGATTTGATCCCTGGTCACCAGGGAGGAACTTCAAGCAGCTTACCATTGCACCAATGAAAATCATATGCCAAGGATTTGCTCCAACTTAATTGATATTGTAGAAGATTGAAGAATTAGCTATATTGTTAGCTAATTATTATTTTCAATTATAATTTTGCAATTTTATTTTTGAGTCTAGGTTGGCCATAAAATTATTTTTATTTTATAGTTTTTACTATATAATTTTGATTGAATTATGTATCATTCATGTTAACATGTCATATAGTTTGCATTAACACCGCTCTAGGTACTATTTAGTTATGCATAAATAAATTAATATTTTTATTAATTTATTAAAAAAAATTAAGTGTGAAATGGTTAATTTTAATTAACCTTTGGCCTCCCATATAAGCCCATTAGTAAAATTGACGTTTGCTTTGTGCCATTTTAGATGGTCTCCCTATAGGAAGGCTACGCTTTATTGGTTACTAGATTGGGCATCAAAACTTTAATTATTATTATTATTATTATTATTTTTAAGTTTAATTCATTCATAATTACCCTATAGGTGATGTGGTTGGATTGGAAACTTTATATTAAAAATAATAATAATAAATTTTGAATATAGGGGTTACACTTAAATCAAAGACATTATAATGACTTCCTATAGAATATCCAAATAATATCTATGATGGCCAAAATATTAATAACACTAAAATTAATATTGAGTTTAGATGCAAGATATATTAATTTTAGTGGGATGATCCAGGCCTAACTATAAGTTATATTGTTATCTCCTATAGAGGTGCATATTACTTTGGGGTTTTAGGTTGTGGATTTTGACCTAACTATAAGTTACATTGTTATCTCCTATAGAGGTACATGTTACTGTAGAGTTTTAGGTTGTCATATTTTGATAGTAATTTCTATTACTACTTAAAATATTACCATATTGATCATGCATCATACCATTTTATATTGATCATGCATCATGATATGATAAATGGCTCATATGTTTTATTTTATTTAATTTCAGAAAAATGACTTCCAACACTTTATCCCAAATTTTAACAAAGAACCAACTGGTTGGAGAAAATTTTATTGATTGGAAAAGGAACATCATCGCTAAATTATTTAATTTTTGTAAATAAATTTTTTTTTGACATCACAAATCTGTTGCTAAATTAATTGATTTTTTCAAAATTTAAAAATTTTTTGCCGTTGCAAATATGTCGCTAAATTAATTAATTTTTTAAATAAAAATTTTTTGCCATTGCAAATCCGTTGCTAAATTAATTAATTTTTTTAAAAATAAAATTTTTTAGCCATCGCAAATCCATTGTTAAATTAATTAATTTTTTGTAAATAAAAATTTTTTGCCGTTGCAAATTCGTTGCTAAATTAATTAATTTTTTAAAAAATAATTTTTTTTGTCGTTGCTATGTTGATTATAAACTTAATTATAATGTCATCAGTTAAATGACCGTCGCAAATCTGTCGCTATTTGCCACAAATTTTCATTCCGTCGCAAATTGCAACGCCCTTTTCAGCAACGGATATAATCCGTCACTAAACGCGATTAGCGACGGATTTGGCCGTTGCTAATTTGGTTTTTCTTGTAGTGTGAGATAAAAATATCTCAAACAAAGACTTTGGTAGGGTAATAAATATTAAATGTTTAAAATTTAGTAAACATAAAAGAAGAGACAATAACTAATAGATTTAAAAATAGTCTAAAAGTTTAAAGTTTAAAATTTGGATTAGAACCCTCATTATCTCCAATTAACCTTGTTACAGACCTCAGTTACAGAGCTAGCTGCCCTCTCTACATAAGTGCTTTGAGCCTCACAACCATTTCTCATCAACAAGCAAAAACATTTCATCCAAGTTCTTCTTCTTGTTCTTCCTATATAAATATCTTTTGTTGAGCAAACCAATCATGTTCAAGGGCTGTTTTGAAATGGCATGTTCGATCACAAGCTAACTTTGTCAAGCTTGCCGAGGAGGGTTTTGAGTTGATTGATGAATGCTTTGGACCAACAAGAAAAAGATCTCAAGCACCTACTCCTATTGCTACACAAAGGGCTACAAGTTTCCAAGAAAATCCACATGTTTCTTGGGGTTTTTGATAAGAATGGCTCAATTTAGAGTCCAAAGGAATCTAGCCCAATTAGTGAAAAAAGTTCTCAAATGATCTCAATGCATTTTCAAATCATCTTAAGTAAATAAGAACACATTTTAAAAATTCTTTCTCCTCCATCTTCCCAAACATAGAGATCTCAAATGTCACTGCCAACTCAATCTCTTCATAACATCATTCTCTTCTTCCCCAAAACCCCAAACCTCCATAGCCATTTGCTCTCTTTCTTTCTCATACCTTGAGCCTCCAAAATTCACACACTCTCTCTTTAACTCCAACAATGCAATCTTCAATTACTCTCCATTTCTTCTCCTTCCCTTTCAACAATCACCAAACCTGACTATTCTTCATCCTCCCTCATTCTCTTCATGGAGGATGCATTTTCAAAATGCATCCTTATTTAGTTAGGAAGCATTTCAGATCATTTAATGAGTTCCTTCAAAAGTTAGGCTAGATAAATGCTTCGAGCCCTAAATTGGGATAGACCTATCAAAAAACCAGTTTCTTGCCTTTGTTATCACACTCAAGAATCATACTACTGCTATCAACCACAGGAGTCACGAGTTGTGAGGGTTAGTAACGTTTGTATAGCAGATGTAGAAGTTAACTAATATGAAAAGGAAAATCTAATAACAACACTGAAAGAAAACAAAGAACTACAAGGAATCAAAGAGAGAGAGAGAGAGAGAGAAATTGCAGGAAAGAAAGCTTTCACTACAAGAAATCTGCTAATTTGCCACAGACAAATCCGCGGGAAATCCGTGGCTAAACTGGAATTTGCCACGAATCTGTGAAGGAATTAGTCCGTAGAAAATACCTTCGTTGCTGAACATTTTATTTGCCATGGACCTGCAACAGAATTAATCCGTAGAAAATAGCTTCGCCACTGAGCATTTTTGCGAGGGAACTTTTTTTCAGTGGCAATTTGCCACGGATTTGTCATGGATTATTCAAGTTGGTAGCACCTTGAACAAGAAATATTGCGAGGGACCTGTGGCAAATCCATAGCAATTTGCCACGGAAAAAATATGAAAATAAGTTGTCTGTGGCAAATCCGTGGTAATTAGCCACAGATACTTTATTAAGAAATACTTTTCGTGGCAAATCTATGGCAATTTGTCACGGATTTGCCACTGATACTTTATTTAAAAATACTTTCTGTGGCAAATCCGTGGTAATCTAGCCATGGAAGCAATGTTAAACAAGCAATCCATGGCTAATCTGTGGCAGATTGTCATGGATTTGCCATGGATACTTCATTTAAAAATTTGTTCCGTGGCAAATCCGTAGCAATTTATCATAGGAACATTATTTTTTCCATAGTAAATTGTCACGAATTTGCCATAGATTATTAAAAATTAAAATTTTTTTAAATTTGACCCTTGCACACGTTATTTTTTTAATCATTTTTTTATTTGTATTTGACCCTGCACACATACAATTTCCTGCCAAACACAATAGAATCAACTCATTCAACACCCAATATAGTAAAACACAATTTCCTCATTGCCAAACAATTCAAAAGAAATATCCTCAGTAATCAAATCATAAATAATTTACAAAGTTCCAAAAAAATGTATTACTACATGTACGAGAAGTAGGAAATATCAAGAACTCAATCAGAAACAGTAGTACAAATACAAAGAAGAAGAAAATTTGAAATCTCCATTCATGTTCTCTATGAAATTTGATAGAGCTAGGTTGAATTCAGACAATTCAACTCTTGTTACTTCTACATTGCTGGGATTATTCACATCAAGTGAAAGACTCTTCTGAGCTTTCTCCAACATTGCTTGCAAGTATTTCCCTTGAACCTTTATCCTCATCTGTAACTTCTTTTACACCTGTTATGATTGGATATGAGTAAAGTGGAGATTATATGTCCTACTATCATGAACTAGACAAAATTGGTAAGATGCAATTAGATAGTTTGATGGTAAATATTAGTAACAGGTAGAGTTAAAAGCACTAGAAGCGAAAAACACACCTCAAGCTGCTCTTGTAATCTTTTCTACACTTCAATCTGACATTTTAGTGCCTCTGAAATCGGAATTTCCCTGTTCAGTGTATTACCATTAATTAGTAAAATTCATCACAATGAGATGATAAATATTGTTAGTCTCACAAAGAAGAAGAACCAAAGGAATACAATATATTGTATTCTTAATCCTCCTACAACAGAATTGTAGTGACTCCAAATAAGTGGCATCTTTTATAAACTTTAAAGAAGTAAGACAATAGGAAGGAAAATCTTAATACCACCTACCCTGGATCAGTGCTCATTCTTGTGGAATTTAAACTGGAGCCTGAAGCATGCAAGCTGTAATACCCATGGGAATCACCTAGAAGACAAGAAGCAAAAAGAAAATTTCAAAAGAAAGATTCTATACCTGGAGATCAGAAGCCTTGTTTGACAGTTTCAAATGGAATAATACAGAGTTAAATTGAAAAAAAAAATACAAATAGTGCTTGTATCTTTGCAATTCCAACATTTTCAGAGAACTAGTTCTACTGACATAGTAACACTTATTTTTCTCATATATATCATTAAACATAATAGACCTACATATTTCCACCTAATTGAATGAGGTTACCACTGTTTTCTTTGCTTTGTTCAGCACTATTCTGCTTCTTGGACTGCTACCCAAGTCTGTATTTCTGTTATTGGAAAGTCAGAAGTATGTTTCAATGAATCAATACAATTGTGTTTATATACAAACTGTTGCTTATGTTGTATCAAAAGTCTCACCTCTAATTTTGTTTTAAAAGGAAAACCCAACAAAATCTACTAAAATCATCGACTACAATGAGAAAATATCAATGTCCATGAACTGTGGTAATATTAAAAGGTCCCCAGATGTCCATATGAACCAAATCAAATATAGCATCAATAGTTCCATGATGTAAAGGAAAAGACAATTTATGTTGTTTAGCTAAAGAGAAAATAGGACAAAATACATTTTCAGCAGGCAAAACAACAGAAGAATTAGACTTATGAATTTCTGCTAATTGTTTAGAAGACAAATGGCCAAATCTAAAATGCCAAATCAAAAACTTATTATAGAAATTACCATGAGGAAGGACAGAAGCTGTGTTAGTAGAAGAAGTGGACTGATGAAGATCAAGGTGATAAAGTCCTCCAGATAACCTAGCTGATCCAATCATCTGTCCAAGATGAGGATCCTGGATAAAACACCAATCATTTTTGAAGATTATGATACAATTCAACTGATGGTGAAGTTTGCTAACAGATGTCAGATTGAAAAAGAATTGTGGAATGAATAGAACTTGATGCAAAACTAAATGAGTTAACTGAATACTTCCTATATATGAAACATAAACTATATCTCTAGTAGGAAACTTAACAGAGGAATTTTGGGTAGGATAGTATTCAGTGAAATACTCTAAGCATGAACAAATATGGTCTATTGCTCCTGAATCTAAGATCCAAATGGAAGAATTGATACCTGTATTTTGAGCACCTTGGGAGGAATTTGAGAAATCTGGTGTAAGCTAGCTTGATTGATGGAATAAATGTGTTCTGAATCAGCATGGGATTTGGTATTTGAAGGAAGAATTTGTGATTGAATCAAACTCACAATTTGTGAATTTCAACTGCAGAAGCCACTCCGATGAGAAGCAGCATTGAGATAGCATCTCCATAACCATTTGGCAAGCCTTATTAGATTGTGGATATTGTAGTTAATCAACCACGTACTGCATATTGTGTTTCTGAGATAGTCTTCTTGTATCTCCCCAGTTTCAATTTTCTGCAAGGTTTGATGAATACTTATTATCCTGAATATATAGTTGTAGTAAGGGCAAAATATATTAGTCACCCTTAAACCTTCATCAATTTTGATTTTCACCCTCGAACTTTAAAATGTGTGATTTTAGCCCTCAAACTTTTAAAATACCTAAAAAATAGCTCTTTTAACAATAAAAGCTCAAATACAACACAAAATCACCAAATTTTAGCTCTCATTCCCCTGTTTTTAATTTCTAAAATATTATTCTTCAACTTTAATCTCACTATCTTCTCTTTGAATTTCTTCATTTATCAACAACAATTTTAAGATCTAACTTCAAACCTTTTATTTGACTCAATAATCTTGAAATTACTCTTTCACATTTTTTCGAATCTAACCATATAACAAAAATAACATATTTTACCCTTTTAATAAACAAAACTAAGACATAAAGATGAAGAAGGAAAAAAAATCGATTCAATTCTTGACGAATAGTAATTTTCTTGGCATCTCTACAAGAAGGAAGAATAAATTTGAAAGTATAAGTGAATTATCAAAAAAAAAAAAATCTAAAAAGAGAAGTAAGAAACGCACAAGTCGCAATAGTTTTTTCTTGTCATATATAGAAGTTACTTTATAATAATTAGAAGGATGACACCACATTGTGAGAATTGAGTAAATGAAAATACCTATAAAATAGATCACGTGGAAGTCATGTGATGAACTTTCGTGAATACTTAATAGTTTTAATTAATGGAAGAGCTAATTCGAAGAGAAGAGAGCGAGATTAAAGTTGAAGAAAAATATTTTAGAAATAAAAAATAGGAGAATGAGAGTTAAAAACTAGAGATTTTATATTGTACTTGAGCTTTTATTGTTGAAATGGCTATTTTTTATGTGTTTTAAAAGTTCGAGGGCTAAAATCAAGCATTTTAAAGTTCGAGGGTAGAAATCAAAATTTATGAAAGTTTAAGGATGGCTAACATATTTTGTCCTTGTAGTAATACTGGCGTGTACTTTGTATATACCTTTTTGCTTCCTTTGACCCTTCCCATTCCAATAACAAGAACTTAAAATGGATCAAGTAAATGCTCAACAGAGAAGAAAATTTCATCTGTAATTTACATAGCAGATTGAGTATCAAATGGGGTATGAAGCTGTATGGTCCTCTCAATCAAATTGTCAAAAGAGAATTGGATTTGTTCAAAGTAAAAATCATGGAACTCGAGTCAAGGTTAGAAGATAAATTCATAAAATTCCCTTTCACTATAGATCAAGATAATCTTAGAATTTGATATATACTCGTGAGCTGGTCTATTCTCTCCCCATTATATAGTAAATAATATAGGTTTTCTAGGAAAAATAACTAATCGTATTACTCTTGTCCCCTTGATAGCTTGGTCAAGACACCATTTCTACCTGATTTTTGGATTCACCTTTACCGAAACGGATGAACAAATTGTCACTTCCTTGGCAATTAAGGTTTTCCATGACTATAAATGAACAAATTGGGAGCAGGTGGCTGCCTGTACTCCCCCAGCTAGAATAAGGGTACCGGCCACATAACATAATGCATCTTATCCATTTCTCTCTCTCTCTCTCTCTCTCTCTCTCTCTCTCTCTCTCTCTCTCTCTCTCTCTCTCTCTGTTTTGCATATTCTCTCACAGATTAATCCTGAAATATACCACATAATTAATCTGTACCACAAAATGGAATCTGCACAACTGGTGATAGAGATCAAACAAGAAGAAGAGAATATGACCCTGTGACACTGAAGAAGACTCCCTTCTTTTTTCTTCTAGCTATAGGGACATTCTTGAATCACAAACAAATACATTATGGATAAACATGAATCTACAGATTCTCACCTGATTTCCTTTCCCTCCTTTGTTTGGGCGATTATACTATTCCCTGAAAAGCTCAGGAGTTAGAGGGTCTACTACTGGCTTCCTTGCCCTCCTTTTCTTGCTAAACCATTGAACTTTCCACTAAAAGAAAAAAGCAATTTAGTGAACGATCAAATCCATCGCTAATCCGTTGCTAATTGAGTTTAGCGATGGATTTTGACCGTCGTTAAAACTGGCATCTCAAATAGCGACGGAACAAAAATCCGTCTCTAATAGCGACGGATTTGCAATAGAATATGATTAGCGATAACTATTTAATTAATGATATTTATAATTAAATTTGTAATTAAGGCCATCGCTAATCCGTCGCTAAATTTAGCAATGGATCAGTGACGGCCAACGAATTTTATTTTTTAAAAAAAATAATTAATTAGCCGCGACCTGGCCTAATTGGTTCGACTCGAAAGCTGACCCGACCCGACCCTCCAAATAATTTTATAAGATTATGTCAAACGCAGGGCTTGAACCTGCGTCCTTGTTGTGGGGGAGCATGTGCGCCACCACTAGACTATTGATATTCTTGTGACTTTTTATTCTTTATATTAATTATATAGTATATTTTTTTATAGATTAGCGATGGATTTGCAAGAGATTTGTGACAAATTAACGATGGCCAAATTTTTCGTTGCTAAGCCGTCGCTAATTAGCGATGGTTGATAATCTATCGCTAATTGCCGACGGATTAGTGACGGTATTTTAACAATTATTTAATAGTAATGAATAATCACAAATGTCGTAGCTAATCTAATTAGCAAGGGATTATTGACCGTAGCTAATCCCTCTCTAATTAGCAAGGGATTAGCAACGGTATTTGAATAATTAATTTAGTATTAGTGTTAATAACATATGTTGTAGCTAATCCCTCCCTAATTAGCGAGAGATGAAAAGCCGTAGCTAATCCCTCGCTAATTAGCGACGGATTAGCGACGGTTCAGAAATCATCACTAATTAGCAAGGGATTAATTACGATATTTGAACAATTAATTTAGTATTAGTATTAATTACTTACATCATAACTAAACCCTCACTAATTAGAGCTAAACCCTTACTAATTAGCGAGGGATGATAAGCCGTAGCTAATCCCTCGCTAATTAGCTATGGATTCTCAACCGTCGCTAATCCATCGCTAATTAGTGAGGGATTAACTATGACTCTCTGACAAATTTTAAAAAAATAAATTTAAATTAAAAATTTTGTTTGTCGTCGCTATTTCGTCATAAACTAGCGATGACTTTGTGCCTTTTTCTTGTAGTGTTCTAACGAAGCAAGCTAGAAATCAATCTTGGAATGCATGGAATATAGTAGGGCTGATAAAGATTGGATATATCCATTTCCACCAAAGCCGACCGACCTTGCATCAAAGTTCTCCCTAGAGATATTGTGCGATATACAAAATTCGCATTAGGCAATGGATCATATTCTTATTGTTTTATGCATGTAATCATGCTACTCCATATTCATCCTTTTAGAGAAGAAACTCTACTACTATATGGGGGTGGACAAGGACGTTTTTGCCAAATGAAAGGGGAAAAAAAGGAGTGAATTTGCTTTTTCAAAAAAGGATTCACTAAAATAAAATAACCCAGTAATTTGGTACCTGAAAATTCATTTCATTTGTGGAGATTGAGGATTAGATCCTAGGATACAAAAAGGGATAAAGGGTCTAAGAAATTGTCAATAACATCTTGTCAGGAAAGTTGTTACTCGAGACCAACAACACCATTATACGTCTCATCATTTCTCCTATTTCCTTTCCCGCAAATATATATATATATATATATATATATATATATATAATTATCTAAAATAAAAATTAAATTCCAATATTTTTAAAAATAAAATATATGAAAGAACGTTAATTAAATAATACTTTTAATTAATCGAAATACGTACTACTTTGTTAGGTTTCTTGAGAAGGTTTTGAAAACTGATTCTAAACTTAGCCATGAGGTTAAACCAATTCTTTTATGCCGCAAAGCAAGCCAAGTGTAACTTAATTAAAAATGTATGTGTGAATCCACCAACTTAGTTTTTTTATTTTCTTTCATGATTATCATCAAATTAATTAACAAATAACAAAGTAAAATTCTTAATCATTGAAGCATATTCAAACTTTGGAGTATTAGTTATTGGGTTAGTGGCTTTTTGAAGACCTTAAATTGATTTTGATATGAACAAATGGGATTGTAACGAACCTTAAAATCTGAAAAGGAATCTGATTCACGCAAGAAAAGTTTCATTAAAAGATGCTAATTAATCAATGAACATTCCCTCATTCGATTGATAGTATAAGATTTGTGTTCCTAAGAAAATTATATATATATATATGTGTGTGTGTGTATTTATATGTATATATGTAATTAATAATCCTATATTGTGTTGGAGTACTAGAAAAGTTAAGAATCTTACAAAACCTTCTTTCTGGAACCAATTTTTTTTTTTTTTTTTTAACCATTCGTTTTTAACTAAACAGACAAATTTCATTGAATTCTGAAAAAAAAATACTAATAAAATTCAAATATATGGATAGATGTATAATTTGATTGTGATTAGCACAACTCGGTACAATTCAATAATCGAGTAATTCAAGAAGGCCAAATTAAATCTTCCGGTACAAAAAAGTAACTAAATTCTCTATTGTGACTGAGAAGACTGAATATGTGAAAGTTAAAAGGTTTATAGAGGGGGAAATTTTTATGTGTACTCGGTGCCCGTACGCGAGTGCTTTGTGCTTTAGATGCTTGTATAATATAAATATAAAATTATACACAATATTTATTGTATAATTTTCAATACACGTTATACAAGTATCTAAAGCATTCGATATGCACTAGATGCATGCAAAAATTTTCTAAGAGAGTTTAGATACACAAGGAAATTTTAGGTGTAAAAGGAACAAATTTAGACAATGATTAAAAAGTCATTCTTCCCAATGGTAGTCAAGTCAATAAAAGTATAGAATATGGGGCTTTTTTTTATTTGGGATATGATTTGAAGAATCGAATAATTTAGGGCGATTCCTTCAATATCCAAAAGAATATATTACGTCATATAGCAATACGGCATTTTGATGACAACATTCATCTCCAATTATATGTTATTAGAGTTGTAATCGAACTGAACATTCGTGAATAAAATTTTGTTCGACCTTTATTTGTATTTGATTAAGGTTCATTCGTTTAATAAACGAACAAATTTGAATAAAATATTAAATTCATTTATTAATCGAACGAACTCGAATATGTACACGAACATATAATATATTTTTAAAAATTAATTATATTAATTATATTATATTTATTGTATATTTTTATAATATTATATATTTTTAATATTAATTAGGGTTATTACTACACCATTTTGACATTACTCCTTATTAATTAGGGTTTAGATTTGATTTTTTTTCATGAATTTTTTAATTTTTAAAATTTTAGAATAAAAATATAAAATAAACGAACGAACAATTCAAAATCAAACATTAGTCGAGTTTTTCGAACTCGAACTCGAACGAACACCAACATTATCGAACAACAAATGAATGAATTCGAACACAAACTCTACTTAGATTAATAAATGAATGAACTCGAACAATATTCGTTTATATTTGAACTCGAATTCAAAAATCTGATACTCGATTCGTTTGTATTCAAATACAACTCTATATGTTATCCAAGAATAAAATTTTTCTTTTTATTCTTTTCCTTAAAACTCTATTTCACTTCAAGTAAATTTATACAAGTACAAGGAGAAAGGAGCTAAAATGTGATTTTGTTTAATCAAACACCAAATTCGAAACATATCCATTAAAAAAAAATAAAACTTTTATTGATAAATTACAAGATGAATTTTCTTTTCTTATTCTTGATACGTTAACACAGAGACCGATGTATTTTAACCAATTAAAATAATTATCTTATTACAAAAAATTAACGCATATGAGAAATTTTTAAATGAATTCAGTTTTTATGAATTATAAACTTCAGATTGTTATACTACATATATTACAAATTATATATAGTTCAAAAAAATCAAGTCTATATAAAAATTTTCGAACATTTCAAACAATCATTACACCAAAAAATGCCTACAACTTGAATCGATAGCAAACCATCCAAACCTTGAACAGTAATAATTCTAGAGGATCTCCTCTCCACAAAACTTGGCCATTTTTTTAATAGAAAGGATACCACAGAGTGCTTAGATATCACACAAATGATATATTTAATTGAGTAATTAATAAATTTGAGTTCTTGACATCAAGAATGTTCACCAAAAAGCTTTTTTTTCTCCAATTTTTTAGTGTAGTAGTCAAAATCATTTAGAGTTAAGCATCTTCTCCGACCCCACTTTAATTTATTCAAGTCCTTTATGTTTAAATCTGTCTAGGAAAGTAATTATTTAGTGGGTTAGTTAATGTCTTTTTCTTATTCATATGATTTAAACATGAACACCATTTAAAGTCCAAAAGAATCTGCTTCTTGATTTTGAATGGTAATTTTAGCATTAAGAAAGAAAACGGAGGAGGAAGGAAGTGTATAATCACATCAAGCCAATTTCCAGGACACGACATAGATACCTTAACTTTGGGAACCTTCCCCTCCTTTTCTTATGTGCACAATGAGTACTGATTCTAAGACTTATTAATTTGATAAGAAATGTTTTACGAACTAACAACTACCTTAATCCAAATAAGTTTAAAAACCATTAGAAACAAATATTACAAATATTCGATCACACACAATTTCGAATTCCATCTCGGCTAACCTTAGGGTGGGGGACTATAATGCACTCCTAATACCCTCGAGAGTTTACTTTGCAGCGGATCGAATTCAAAATATCTTATCTTGAGAGAGTTCACTATAACATAAAAAAAGAAAAAAAAAAGGGAAAAAAGTGCAAAACTAATCCACAATCCAACGAGCTGATTCCCTTGTCAATTATTAAAGGGAATAGAAGATGGGAAACCAGCAAAATAGCTGTAAAACAATAAAGATGTTATAAGTCTTCCGTTCAGGGCACATCAAGGAGTGTGATTACAATGAAAGATGGAACCAAGATTTCTACGTTGGATTATAAGAGAAAAATAGAAGACAATTATATAAAATTTAATAATTTTTTAAAAGGCAAAAAGTAAAATTTATATAGATTTAAAAAAATATATAATTTTTATTAAAAAAAGGTTATTTTCGAAAATTTTTGGAGATGGTTAGTCCTAGGAATAGGATTTTGTAATAAGCCTCAAACCAATCCTTTGTTAGGGTCGTCTTCAGGAATCAGAGTCACAGTGGAAATGATGGAATTTCCACGCAGAAACTTCATGGCAAGAGCCAACTGCATGTCTTTCAATTCTATATAATATGATCTTCTGATTATCTTCGTCTCAAGCAGCAAATCAAACACTCAGAAGCTCCTTGCCTCTCTCTCTCTCTCTCTCTCTCTCTCTCTCTCTCTCTCTTTGTTGTGTTGCAGTAGGCTGAAATGGCACGTAGGAAGGCAGATGGGCTCATGGAGATTGGAAGAGATGCTTTTGCTTCTTTAGATGACTACCATCGCAGAAACACTGGTCAAGCCCGACAGCCCAATCAGCTGGCATCTGCCCATAGGAAGAACCCTACTTATGTCCCATGGATTTCTGCGTGTGAAGGAATCAATTGCGACGAGGCTGGTAAGCGGAACTATAATGATATCCCAAAGCCTGCTGCAGGAGAAGTAATCAACTGCAACGACGCTGCCATAAAATATGGAGGGGTGCTGTTTAAGGAACGTGGCCGCAAGAAGAAGTCATTTTTTGGCTTCAGCTTCGGCTTCCCCAAGGCCAAGTAGACCTTCTTTCTTTTGTGTTTTCAGTTTATGATTTTCTGTTGTGCAGTTCTGCTGCCATATATAGCAGCTTGCCAGAAGTTTGTCTTTCTTTAGCCACTTATATCAGTGAAAGGTGTGCTGTTGTTGCCTGTGTAATATAGATGTGTACTACTCTGGCCTCGCAATCTCTATCTGATCTGCTTTCTCTCTTATTGCCTTGCACTTTAGCTAATAACGTCCCAGCTTGGGGATTCTCATGTCTAATAATAATCTAACGACTTCTATGTATATACACGGACGATTCTGTCGACAGAACTTAAGAATTCCTTAGGACGGGGAACTTAGCCTTCGAGTGAAGGGTCGCTGTTAACGAATAAGAATGAGAATTTGATTTTCAACTCAAGAAATGAACAAATGTGTCACGCCCCGTGCCCGCGGACCTGAAAGCGCAACTATGGGCCTGGCAGCACCCAGGGTCAACTACTTGGCCATCGTCCTCGCTGGGCTAAAATGGATATCCCAAGTTGACAATGGGTATTTAGACTCATTCTTATATACTATTCACACTTTCATCCCAATCCCATGTGGGATTGGGGTATCACAAAATGACTGATCATCACATGCATATTCACATCCAAGATAATAAGTTGCTTAATTAGCAGAGTGATAATTGTATACTATGGCATGATCTTTTGATTACTGCCTATAAGTACACATCAATTTCTCCCGGCTCATCGGCGAAAGCATAACCAAACAATTCATATATAGAAAACATATCACTAGATTAGAAGGCTACACTACAAGAGATAGCAGGATTTGCGACGGCCAAAACCGTCACAATGCCGTCGCTAATACAATTAGTGATGGCATAGCAACGGCGATTACCGTTGCTGAAACGCTAGTCACTAAATACAAATTTGCGACGGCACGAAAAAGCCGTATCTATTAGCGACAGCATTGCGAGGGTAATCGCTACGCTGAAAAAGTAGTCAACAAAATTATTTTGGCAAATTTGCTACGCATTAATTAGTGATGGCATAATAAAAATATTTTAAGTTATTTTCGAGGGAATAGCAACGGCTATATTTAATTGTTTAGTTTTAGGAATGATCTAGCCGTAGTAAAATCGTAGCAAATTTGCGACAATTTAGCAACGACCAATTTAAATATTAAAAAATAATTTCACAAGCCATCGCAAACTGTAGCAAATTTTGCAAGGGTTTAGCGACGGCATTTTCTATTTAGTAAAAATTATTTTCATCCCGTCGCAAAATCGTAGCAAATTTGAGAGGGTTTAGTGTCGACCTTTTCAGTTTAATAAAAAATAATTTTCATGCCGTCTCAAAACCACAACTAATTTGTGAGGGTCTAGATATGGTTTACTGATAGATATTTTAATTTTTAATTAAATTTTTTTTATTCTTTTTCCCGAAATCCAACTCATTTTATGTTTGTTTTCAAAAATCCCATGCAATCAACAACACAGAATAATAAGTCCAAACAAAACATATTAAAAAAATATATAAATATGAAATGTATTTATTATTACAAATATATAGTGAAATGTAAATATAGTATGTATTGTTACATATAAAAAATGTATCAACTAGCTATAGGAGCAGTAGCGCAAGCCGAAGGTGGTGGGGTGGAGAACGAGGATGAGACGGGAACGGATGAGGATCTGGAAGCGTAACAAAGGTGTCATCAGGCTAATCCTCGGCCTCCTCCTCATCAAGCGGTGCCGCTGCCATCTTCTCTGACATCATCGCCATCCTTCCAATATAAATACCGTCTCATTGTGACATCCTGTCTCTCAGCCTCCACTCTCCTATCAAACTGTCGTTGCAGCCGCTCCGTAACCTCCCGGACCCTAGATCTCCTACACTCTATCCTCTTCAATCTGATCGATATTCGAAGGAGGGGAGGGCTGCAAGGCTGCCAGGAAAACCACCTGTAGCTCCTACCTAGCTCGTACTGCCTCGGATCCCAGGCCATATACACGACCTCTATTGTACCAGCCTGATGCCTAGATGAATAGCGCTTGGTCATCAAGTAAGACAGGAGAGGTAGCACTGGTAGATCCACTGGAAGAAGCCTAAGACTGGCGCTTCTTGGCAGTCATCACGTGCTCTTGAAATTATTTGGAAGTATGAAATTTAATTAAATAACATAAAAACAAGAAGGAAAATATTTTGTAAATAAAAAAATTGTAATACAGTTACCAATGTCTTGCGAGAACGCTAACTGATGTACTACCCCTGTCTGTCCCCATTCTAGAATATATGCAGCCTCTTAAACATCTCAATATGGCTAAAGCCAGTGCCATCTGCATGCTGCCGCTGCATTTACAATAATAACTTATAAAAATAAAGACTAAAAATGGATTAAAATAAAGCAAGTATACGAAATGTCTTAATAACTTAAGGAAATTACCATACGGTCCTCGTGGACTGTGAAAGAGACGGACCCACCAATATGTGTGGTCGTGGACTGACCCCTATTCCCCCTGGCAATGGCCAAGATCCACTGGCACTCCTCTCTGCCCCAATGCTCCCTCATCGCCTCCCAATGACGAGGGTCGATCCACGAAGGGCACTGACCAATAGGGGTCGTCCTTCAAACCCTTGATAAGGTGTCCGAAAGGTGTGTCCAACACTTGTGGTCCCAGTTGGACCTGATTTGGGCACTATGATCCTCGGTCCAACAAAATAACTTCTGCAAAAAGCATAATATAGTTCAAGTTGTTAATATATATTAAATAACTAAAAAGATATATATAAAGTATAAAGTGATTATTTTTTAACAAATTATACAAAAAATTGTAACTTACCGCAAACTCCTCAAACCAAAGATTCCACACATGAATCAGGACATCAGCACAACAAGCGTAAGGACCGTCGAAATATCGCTGAAATATCGATGTGATCTCCCACACACATCAATAGGAACCAGCAAATATATTTTTATTTTTTTGAATAAACATAAAAAATAAATGAAAGTTATATATATTAAAAAGAAATACGTTAAATATGTTATAAAAAATAACTACATAATAAAAAAGTTGACATAGAAATTTAAATATGTTCTAAAATTATGCAAAACTATTCTACATGAAAATAATATATAAATACAATCTTAATCATAACCATCTGCACATGGCACAATCAACGGCCGTAGAGCGTGGTCCCGAAGTGTAGTCTAACTCGAACCGACAAATGATGGAACTATAGGTGACGACATCACCTGCCCGGATGGAGTATCACCCAACTACAGATCCGAGCTAAATAGAGTACAATGTGTAGGTGAAGACGTACGGTCCCATGACCCAGTCCGATATGAACCCGCACCAGAAGACATATCTAAAAATAAAACAAAAATAGTTAAAAATAACAAAAAATAAATATATATTAGCATACTGCAAGTATAGTACATTTCATGTCTATTCGCTCGAGTCATCATCCTCCTTGGACTCAACTTCTGAATCAGTATCTGTTTCCCAATCACCCTCATCATCATTTTCATTGTTGTTCAAATCCTGATCCGTATCAAATGCTTCCTCCCGAACATCTAACAACTCAATGATGCCTTGTTCATGTGTTAAGGGACCAAGATCAACTACTAACAATATATTCATTGCTGTATTATCTTCAACTTCTTCTTGGTAAGGCCTGTCAACAATCAATACATCAATCACATGTCGGGCTTTTATTTTGCAAACCGTCATCCAATCCAACTTAGGTCTTTTAGTTCCTGGATACATTGCAAAGTAGACTTGTTGGACTTGCTGGGTTAATATGAATGGATCATATTTAGGGTAATTCCTCTTACTATTAACACTACAAAAAAATTGTGAATCTGCCACAGAATATTTTCCGTGACAATCAGCGATGGATTTTTCCACGAAACAGCAAAATACAAGCAATTTGTGAGGGAAAAAATACCCTAGCAAATCCATGGCAATTTACCATGGAATTGCGATAGAAATAGTAGCAACTTGCGATGCAAACATGTTCCGTCGCAAATTGGTAGCAAAAAAAGCGCCAAAAAATTATGCTAAATATTAGCCACCGATTTGCGATGGAAACATTTTTGTGGCAAAATTATGCCAAACATTAGCCACGAATTTTCCATAGAATCACAAAGCAATGATAAAAAGAAAGGGCAAAATTTTTGTTGTGTGTTCCGTGGCAAATCTGGGGCTATTTACTAGGGATTTGCCACGGAATCACAAAATTGCCACTAATCTGTGGCAATTCCATGGCAGATTGCCACGGCATTTTTTTCTTCTTATTTTTGTTCTAATTTATTAATTATATTGGTTTGTATTAATTTTTGTTCCATACATTTTAAATAACACCGACGAAATATTTTGTAAGTATCTTGATTTATTTATTTTCTAATGCATTCATTCTTGAAATGGAATTCAAAATAAGATGTATTATTTTTTAGTATCGAAATATATGTTTGTATTAAAATTATAAATATTAAAGAAACAATATATTTTTATTTTTATTTTGACTGTAAAAGCCATTGAAAATTGTTTTGAAGAACTATATGATCATTGAGATCTCACCTAAAAGTATGTTATACAAAGCAGTGATAAAAAGAAATGCCTAAATTTTTGTTGTGTGTTCCGTAGCAAATCCATGGCTATTTGCCACGGCATTTTTTTCCTTTTTTGTTCTAATTTATTAATTATATTGGTTTGTATTAATTTTTGTTCTAGATATTTTAAATAACAACGATGAAATATTTTGTAAGTATCCTAATTTATTTATCTTCTAATGCGTTCATTCTTGAAATGGAATTGAAATAAGATATATTATTTTTAGCATCGAAATATACGTTTGTATTAAAATTAGAAATTTTTAGGAAACGATATAATTTTATTTTATTTCGACTGTAAAAGCCATTGAAAATTGCTTTGAAGAACTATATTATCATTGAGAGTACATAAAAAAGAATGTTACGCAAAGTAGTGATAAAAAAAAGGCTAAATTTTTAGTGCGTGTTCCGTGACAAATCCAGGGCTATTTGCCATGAACTTGCGACGAAATCACAAAATTACCACTAATCCATGGCAATTCCGTGGCAAATTGCCACGGCATTTTTTTTCTAATTTATTAATTATATTGGTTTGTATTAATTTTTGTTCCATACATTTTAAATAACAACGACGAAATATTTTGTAAGTATCTTGATTTATTTATTTTCTAATGCATTCATTCTTGAAATGGAATTGAAAATAAGATGTATTATGTTTTAGTATCAAAATATATGTTTGTATTAAAATTGTAAATATTAAAGAAACAATATAATTTTATTTTTATTTTGACTGTAAAAGCCATTGAAAATTGTTTTGAAGAACTATATTATCATTGAGATCTCACCTGAAAGTATGTTACGGAAAGTAGTGATAAAAAGAAATGACTAAATTTTTGTTGTGTGTTCCGCGGCTATTTGCCACAAATATGCCACAGAATCACAAAATTTCACAAAATCCGTGGCAATTCCATGGTAGATTGCCACGGCATTTTTTTCTTTTTTTTTTTGCTCTAAATTATTAATTATATTGGTTTGTATTAATTTTTATTCCATACATGTTAAATAACAACAACAAAATATATTGTAAGCATGTGATTTTTTTATCTTCTAATGCGTTCATTCTTGAAATGGAATTGAAAATAAGATGTATTATTTTTTAATATCGAAATATACGTTTGTATTAAAATTTAGAAATTTTAAAGAAATGATATAATTTTATTTTATTTCCACTATAAAAGCCATTGAAAATTATTTTGAAGAACTATATTATCATTGAAAGTACGTAAAAAAGAATGTTACGCAAAGTAGTGATAAAAAGAAATAGCTAAATTTTTGTTGTGTGTTCCGTGGCAAATCCGTGGCTATTTGACACAAAATCACAAAATTGCAACTAATCCGTGCCAATTCCGTGGCAGATTGCCACGGATTTGCCATGGCATTTTTTTTTTTTGTTCTAATTTATTTATTATATTGGTTTGTATTAATTTTTATTCCATACATTTTAAATAACAACGACGAAATATTTTGTAAGTATCTTGATTTATTTATTTTCTAATACATTCATTCTTGAAATGGAATTGAAAATATGATGTATTATTTTTTAGTATCGAAATATATGTTTGTATTAAAATTATAAATATTAAAGAAACAGTATAATTTTATTTTTATTTCGACTATAAAAGCCATTGAAAATTGTTTTGAAGATCAACTATATTATCACTGAGATCTCACCTAAAAGTATGTTACGCAAATTAGTGATAAAAAGAAATGACTAAATTTTTCTTGTATATTTCGTGGCAAATCTGTGACTATTTGCCATGGATTTGCCACGGCATCTTTTTCCTTTTTTTGTTCTAATTTATTAATTATATTGGTTTGTATTAATTTTTATTCCAGATATTTTAAATAACAATTATGAAATATTTTGTAAGTATCCTGATTTATTTATCTTCTAATGCGTTCATTCTTGAAATGGAATTGAAAATAAGATGTATTATTTTTTAGTATCGAAATATAAGTTTGTATTAAAATTAGAAATTTTTAAGAAACGATATAATTTTATTTTATTTCAACTGTAAAAGCTATTGAAAATTGTTTTGAAGAACTATATTATCATTGAGAGTACATAAAAAAGAATGTTACGCAAAGTAGTGATAAAAAAAATGGCTAACTTTTTAGTGTGTGTTCCGTGGCAAATCCGTGGCAAGTCCCCTAGCAAATTGCCACTGATTGATTTTTTCCTTTTTTTTATTCTAATTTTATTATATTTATTTTTATTGCATACATTTTATTTAAAATGGTCAGATATTTTATAAACATTATTTTTATCCCTAGTTTATTTATTTTTGAAAAAGAATTGATATGAATTTAAAATAGAATGTAATATTTTTGTGTGTCGAAATATATGTGTTTATTAAAATAAAAAAATTAAGATATGATATAATTTTTTTTACAACAAAAGCCATTGGAAATATCAATGCAATTGACTATATTACCATTTAGAATATAAAAATTTTATGTTAGGTAAAATAATGATTAAAAAAATAAGAAAATTTTATTATGTGTTCCATGGAAAATCCATGACAAGTTGCCACGGCGTTGCCACGGATTGTGTTATTTGCTAGAGATTTGCCACGGATTGATTTTTTTTTCTTTTTTATTTTAATTTTTATTATATTTATTTTCATTCCATACATTTTGATTAAAATAGTCAAATGTTTTATACACATCATTTATAACTCTAACTTATTTATTCTTGAAAAACAATTGATACGAATTTAAAATAGAATGTAATATTTTTGTGTGTCAAAATATATGTGTTTATTAAAATAAAAAAAATTTAAAGATATGATTTTTTTTTTTAAACAAAAGCCATTGAAAATAACAATGCAATTGACTGTATTACGATTTATAATATAAAAATTATATGCTAGGGAAAATAGTGATAAAAAGAACAAAAAAATTTTATTATGTGTTCCGTGGCAAGTTGCCATGGCGTTGCCACTGATTGTGTTTGTCCGTGGCAAATCCCTAGCAAATTGCTAAGGATTTGCCATGAATTGGTTTTTTTTATTTTTTTTATTATAATTTTTATTATATTTATTTTTATTGCATACATTTTGTTTAAAATGGTCAGATGTTTTATAAACACTATTTTTATCCCTAATTTATTTATTCTTGAAAAAAAATTTGATATGATATTTTTGTGTGTCGAAATATATGTGTTAGTCCATTGCTAGGGATTTGCCGCAAATTTATTTTTTCCTTTTTTATTCTAATTTTTATTAGATTTAATTTTATTCCATACATTTTGATTAAAATGGTCAAATGTTTTATAAATATTATTTTTATCTCTAACTTATTTATTCTTGAAAAAGAATTAATACGAATTTAAAATACAATGTAATATTTTTGTGTGTCAAAATATACGTGTTTATTAAAATAAAAAAAAATTAAAGATATGATATAATTTTTTTTTAACAACAAAAGCCATTATTGGAAAATTTCAATGCAATTGACTGTATTACCGTTTGGAATATAAAAATTATATGTTAGGTAAAATAATGATAAAAAGAATAAGAAAATTTTATTATGTGTTTCGTGGCAAATCTGTGGCAAGTTCCCACGGCTTTGCCACGGATTGTGTTAGTCCGTGGCAAATCCCTAGCAACCACAGATTGGCTTTTTCCTTCTTTTTTTTTATACTAATTTTTATTATATTTATTTTTATTGCATGCATTTTGTTTAAAATGGTCAAATGTTTTATAAACATTATTTTTATCTCTAGCTTATTAATTCTTGAAAAAGAATTGATACAAATTTAAAATAGAATATAATATTTTTATGTGTCGAAATATTTGTGTTTATTAAAATTTTAAAAAAAATAAATATATTATATAATTTTTTGCCACAGACGATACCTGCTTGAGAATCGTCCGTGGCAAATCCGTGGCAGATTACCGGGATTTGCCACGATTCCCTCACAGTATTTCTCCCCAAATGCGATACCAACTTGAACAATCCATGGCAAATTGCCACGGAAAATATTTTCATGGCAAAAAAATGTTTAGCGACGAAGGTATTTGCCACAGACCTTTTCCGTCGCAGATCCGTGGCAAATTCTAGTTTAGCCACGGATTTATCCCTGGCAAATTGGCAAATTTCTTGTAGTGTAATATCAATCAACTTATATTGAGAGTGTACTCTAATGCCTCGATTTAGGGTAGGGTCAAACTAATCACACTTAAATAACACAACTTTCATTATTGGATAGCCCAGAAATTAAACCTCAATAACCTCCTTTAACACCCCATAATAGTCAACACTACCGTGTTCATTCTTGCCACCTTTGACACACACTCCATAGTTTACACTTTTCCGACCATCAGTGTGCTCAACTGTATGAAATCAATACCCATTTATGAAATGCCCCTGGAATGATTTGACTTGCCTCAATGGCCCCCACAAAAGATTTTGCAAGCATGTATCTATTACCCCACTCATGTCACCACAAACCTACAAGAAATAATTGAGGTACAAATTGACATAAGTGAACGTATGAAAACAACTTATACCAACGAATATTAATTAGAGAACTTACGTATTCTTTGAACCATCCTACAAATTCATTCTCTATCCTTCTCTCAACCTCTGTCTCAATGATATCGGGATTTTGGCTACGTATATTATTGGAGAAATCCCTTATATATGGTTGCACCTCTTCACAGTTTAGAAATATATAGTTCGTGGTAGCTTTGAATTCCTCAAATGTCAGGAATCGAGTTTGGGTCTTCTCTAATGTCCTTCCTCAAACATTACAAATTGATAGCAAACGCTCTTCCTACATTTGATTAATAGGAATGTCTGCATTACGAGGAACATGTGTATGCCTCGTTTGAACATGATCCTCAAGATAGTAGGAAAAAAATATTGATGCTTCTTCAACTAGATATGCATTACAAATCGATCAATCCACTCTTGCTTTATTTTTCATCTTCATCTTCAAACGACCACAAAACTTACAGTCTCTTTTATCTCATTATCTTTCCAATACAGTATACATCCATTCAAGCATACATCTTGTACAAGTAATCCAAGGCTAGATACCAATTTCTTCATGTCATAAAAGTCATCAGGAATCTTATTTCTATCGAGGGCTATCTCCTGCATTAGCTGCACTACTTGGTTAAAATATTTCTCGAACATGTTATTTTCTGGCTTTATATTCAATAACCGAGACATTAGTGAAAGTTGTGAATGGCTCATGCACCCTTCCCATGTCAAGGTATCAACAGCCCGCAGTATATCGTAGAACTTCTGTGCTTCTTTATTTGGAGGCTCATCTACAAAATCATTAGATGTCCTATAATTATCAAACTCTGGCCCTGTAGCATCTAAAACTGTTTCACAAAACGGGTTGCTTGATTCATTTTCATTGGTCACAACCCTTGATGTCAAGGTTGACTATCCCAAAACTGTACTATACGATTCTCCGTGACATATCCATCGATAGTAGTTACTAACAAATCTAAACTTAGGAGATGAATTTCCATATCGGGTGGCGACTGGTACTTCCTATTTTGACACTTTAAACACGGACATCGAATCGTAGATGATACAGTATTCGAAATAGCAAAAGTCAGAAATTCTTGAACTCCTCGCTCAAATTCAACAGTAATACCCCTTATACCCTAGACATGCCTTTTATGCATCCAACTTTGATCATCCATCTAAAATCAACAACACAAATAAGGGAAACAACTGCCATGAAAAATATACATATGTTTATTATCAATTTGTTTAGTACACTAAAAAGTTAATAACATTATTAATAGAAATTTTAATAGAGTTAATAACTTTTTTAATACTATTAATTCATTCTTTAAAGTAACAAATTTTTAATATTATTAGTAGAAAATTTTATTAAACTAAAGACTCTTTAATATTGTTAAATAGTTTATTAATAGGAAAATTTATTAAACTACAAACTATTTAATACTATTAATTAGTTTATTAAAATAAAATCTTATTAATATTATTAATACACAAATTTATTAAATAAAAACTATTTAATACTATTAATTAGTTTATTAAAATAAATAACTTTGAATTTATTAATAGAAAAGTTTAGTAAACTAAAAATGTTTAATACCATTAAAAAGTTTATTAAAATAAAACCTTTATTTATTATTTATAGAAAGGTTTATTAAATAAAACTTTTTAATATTATTAAATAGTTTATTACAACCAAAACCTTAGAATATTATTAATAGCAAAGTTTATTAAACTTAAAAATAATTAATACTATTAATTAGTTTACTAAAATAAAATATTTTTAATATTATTAATAGAAAATTTTATTAACTAAAAACTATTTAATACTATTAATTAGTTTATTAAAGTAAATAACTTTGAATTTATCAATAGAAAAGTTTATTAAACTAAAAACATTTTAATACCAATAAAAAGTTTATTAAAATAAAAACTTTTAATTATTATTAATAGAAAGGTTTATTAAATAAAATATTTTTAATATTATTAAGTAGTTTATTACAACAAAAACCTTTGAATTTTATTAATTGAAAAGTGTATTAAATTTAAAATTTTTAATACTATTAATTAGTTTGTTATTAATAAAATTTTATTAATATTATTATTGAAAAAGTTTATTAACTAAAACTTTTAATATTATTAAGTAATTTATTAAAAATTAAATTTAAAAAACATTTTAGCAAGTCTCCCTTAAAAATGGACGTTCTAGCTCTAAGTCACCACAAGACACATCAAACAAATCCAACCAATCCAAACACTATAAACACTACAATTCAAAGCATAACTATAATTCAAAAGCAGCATTCAAAGCATAAATATACATTATATATAAACACTATAATTCAAAGTATAACTATAATCCAACCAATCCATTGGAAACAAAGCATGTAATTAATTTATATACATTATATATACAATATTCAAATAATAAATTTCATGAATTTATATACATTACAATGCCATTGTATATATACAATATATACAATAATAACAATATATATAATAACAATTTAGAAATCTAAAAAAATAAATTTCTACCTGAAACAAACATTAATTCACTGAAAATATGAAAATTAAATTTCAACCATTGGAATAACAAAATTAATATTTAATTACTATTGGAATGGGAAAAAAAAAAACCTGGAAGTTGAACTGACGCAGAGCGCAATGGTCGGAGAAGGATGGAGTCATGGCAGATGACTCTCACCGCTTTGGTGCAGGGAAGGAAGGGAAGAGAGAATAAGAAAGGAAAGGAAGAAAGGGAAGAAGGGAGCTCGATTCCGATCCGGAGCAGGAAGGGGATGAGTTGCCGACACGGAGAGGAGAAGAGGAAGAAAAGAGAAAATGAAAAAGAAAGTCCCGATTCTAACTATGTATTTAATTTAGCGACGGCCAGGATGCAGTTGCTAAGCCCTCACAAATAGTAAGGGTTTAGCAACAACAAATAAACCCTAGCAAAATTCTGTGTCCGTCACTAAACTATCGCTGATTCGGAGAGTTTAGCGAGAAGTTAGCGACGAGTTATTAAAAGCCGTCGCTAATAGATAGGGTTTAGAGACGACTTTTTAAACTTTTTTCAAAATTCTTGGAGGTAAATTTTTGAGAGAATAATGTGAAAATGCCGTAGCAAAGCCGTCGCAAATTGTTACGACGTTGCTACGGCTTTTTGGCATATCTAAATATGATGAAGACCGTAGCTAAGCTATCGCAAATTATTAGGACGTAGCTACGGTGTTTAAATTTTTTCAAGAATAAAATGAAGGCCATAGCTAAGCCGTCATAAATTGCTAAGGCATAGCTACAACCCATGACCTTTTTTTTTTTAAATTAAAATTTCTTCGACCGCCAAATATATGTCTAATTATATATTTAACAATATCCTTTAATTTTTTTTATCATATGTCTATCTTAATATTTAATTGATATATGTAATAACATATATAATAGTTAGTATATTAAATTTAGTGATACAATATATATCAATATATTGATATATTAGCGGTTATAATTCTATGTGCATACATGTATATAAGTAATACATATTGATATGTTATACATTATACATTAGTTCTCAACACATTAAAATTTATCTTCGAGTGTCTATTTCAATGCCTAACTAAGATTTCCTTCGCTGTAATTATATAGTATATGAATGTGTTGGTACATTATATTGTACATATGCATATATGTATATTTGTTATATGCACATATAGAAATATATAGAAATTATACATTAGTGATTATATACATTAGATAACATATATACAATCATATACATTATATGTGCATATATATACATTTTATAACATGTATAACTTATGTAACATAAGTTATATGGAATGTATATAGATTATATATTTCATTACATAACATATGTTGTATATGTATACATTATACAACATATATAATGTGTGTGTGTGTGTGTATATATATATATATATATATATATATATATATGTATATATATATGTATAATATATATATAACGAATGTACATATATGTATATACAACTATAACTATTCTTGTATCAATATATCTACATACTATATACTATATGGATAGATTGAATCTCTATATATTCTAATCAGTTAGAAATAATCACATTGACATATATATTATTATTCAATATTTCAATCAAACACTCAGATAGATACATGATGACTAAATTGAATGATATTCTTAAATACGTAATTAGATACAAATTTGGAAGTAAAATTTAATTGGAAAAATTATTGTTTTTATTTTTTAGTAAAATTTATTAAAAAAATTTATAAAGCCATAGCTAAACCCTAGCAATTTGCTAAGGTTTAGCTACGACTTTATATTCGATGGGTGAAAAATTATTAACTCCGTCGCTAAACAATAGCTAGTTGAGAGGGTTAGCGACGTAATATTTGTTTTCATTTTTCACCAAATTTTATTGTAAAAATTTATAAAATCGTAGCTAAACCCTCTCAAATTGCTAGGGTTTAACTACGGTATTTTGACATTTAATTCGGTGACAGAATAATTTACAAATCCATAGCTAAACCCTAAATAGTTGCGATGGCTTTGCAACAAGATATTTGTTTTCATTTTCACTAAAAATTTATAAAGTCGTAGCTAAACCCTAGCAATTTGCTATGGTTTAGCTACAACATTTGGACATTTATCATGGAAATATTTATAACTTCATAGCTAAAGTCTAACTAGTTGTGAGGGCTTAGCGACGGAAATTTATTTTCATTTTTCACTAAAATTTTTTTGAAAATTTTTCTATAACCGTAGCCAAACCTTGGCAATTAGAGAGGGTTTTTTTCGTAACTAAATTCTCTTTATCGAAAAGGTTTTAGCTACGGATCCTTAATTTTATATTTCAACAAAAATTTGACAAGAACAATTTATAGGGCCGAAGCTAAATCCTAACAATCCACAATGGTTTAGTTACTGAAATTTAGCAATGGAGTCATATGCCATTTTCAAACTGTCGCAGAATTGTTACCCTCGCAATGTCGTCGCTAATTCAAAGGATATAGCTATGGATGACCAACTCATCAATAAATTGTCCCTCACTTTACTTGTCCTTGCAAAACGTTCGCAAATTAGCGACGGCATACTGGCCGTCGCTAAATGCCATCGCTAAATAATTGTTTTTTTGTAGTGTTCCCACTTTCCTCTCTTGAATTGTATTTTCAAGATGACAAAACTGGTGGTCTATGTGAAGGTAGGAAAAAGAAAAAAGAAAAAACGAAAAAAAAATAGTGGTGATGCAGTGATCAACATAAATATTTCCCTAATACAAGCAAATTTAGAGTGGAAAAAACTTTAACCACAAAATGGAGAAGCTATCTGAACCACTAATTTTAACATAATGAAAATTTTGATTTAATCCTCTTTTTTTTTTTTTTTTTTTGGTATGAATACTACTAGTTGAACTCAGTAGTAAATATTATATTGACATGACTTATGAACAGCGAAAGGTTACTATATTTGTAAATTTTATAGGATTTCTTTGTCGAGTAATTAGAAAATATACATGTAGCTTTATTAAATATTCAAATAATTTTGTCCATTTGTACTAAAATATTTGAATAGCCTAGTCATCATTACATCTACGACCAGCCAAAGCAAAAGAATTTCAACCCGCAAGAGGCAATTTGAGGCATCTTTTTCAGGTCTAACAATTGCATGCCAACAAGACATCTTTAGTGGATGAGAGCAAGAAATATCAGAATATAAATTGGGAAATTAATTTATTAAAGTATTCTTTTATTCCTTTTCTGATCCTGTTGCCATGTTTAGAAGGGAGAGAGGGAGGACCAAGAGAATAATTAGATTTCCTGTGTGAAGGGAGAGCATCCCCAAGAAATAGGTCCAAAAATTTTAATCACGTAAGAATAATTTTTGTTTGTATAATAAAAGATGTTATAGGAGGGGTTTCGCTCTAGCTCAGTTGGTTGGATGATGTCGTGGTAATCCTTTAGTTCCAAGAACGAATTTTTTCGATAACATCTATTAATCTTCTGAATTTATCGATCAATTAAAATTTATTTACATTAATTTATATTTTTGTTATTCTTTACTTATTAAAATTATAAGACGAGTTTTATTTAATGTACACTTAAAATAGTAATTACGGACTTTTTCCGCCGTAAGAAGATGTTATGGGAAGTACAAAGAATCTCCCGTGGACAAGAATGCATTAGTAATTATGAGAGTTATTATACAAATATTGATTTATATTAAATATTTACGTTCAATCAGATAACGAAATATGTTCTAACTGATTATGAAGATCGATACTGATTTAAGTAACTGAGAAAGGAAAATTCATGCTTAACCATTTTAGTCATTAAACGGCTAATCGTGCAAGAAAAATCTTTTAACTCCAAAAGTGAAAAATAATCAAAACTGGGTCGAAGCCGAATATTTACGCAAAGTACTAATTGAAACGAGATGGCTACTATTTTCACAGAGAGAGAGAGAGAGAGAGAGAGAGAGAGAGAGAGATTCCCCTATAACTCTCCCGAAAATTAGACACCAACAACTTAGTTTGGTTGGATAATGGGGGACAAACACATGGGATTACACTGTAATATTTCTGGATGAGAAAACACATGGGACTCCTCCCACACGATTCTCTTCAATCTTGTGCAATATTGGAATATATGCCCTTTTAGTCGTGGCCACTTTGGCTACAATTTGAGTATTCTTTTGGCACTGAACACTCCATGATCAAAATTCTCAAGACCCCACTAATTTTTCCCTTTTTTTAAAAAATTTTTTACCCTTTGCTCAAAATTGTACTCAAAATTCTTTGATACATACCTGGGATGGATTTAAGGGCTCGTTCCCTTAAAAAATTTTTAAAAAAATTATAATATTATCTTATTAATATAATTTCTCCTCTAATTTTAAATGTCTAATTCTGTCTCTGATAGAGACACAATCTTTATAAACTAAATATGTATAAAGTATAACTATCAATTATATAACAATTCACTGAATAATAGTCCTGTTAGTAAAGCATGTATTATTATCAAGACAAATGTCTCATATTCGATCTAGATGAACACAAAAGAGCCCCAAGGTAGATGTAGGAAGGATGGCGAAAAGGCAAAAAGAGCAGGACCATATAATTGCTACTAAAGAAAACCATGTATCACTAACTAAAATACTGTGAATAGCTCTGCCTTCCATGTCTACCCACCCACTATCCATTGTGTCCAGTGCTTTTTGAGGGTTTTGGTTTGCTCTTCTTCTCCTCCCATAATGCTGAGTCTTGAAAAGTGGCATAGAGTAGGGAGCTTTTTGAATAATTGAGGAAGAAGATTGGTAGAAAAAGAGAGATGGTGAGTGATAAGATAGAAGAAAGAAATGGCCAGATTCTATTCATCATTTGGGTCTATATTTTCACCACTGCTGAGCCTGACCCCAAAAAGAAACCTTTAGTGGTTGTCTGAGTTTGGCACTAGGAATCGAACTAAAATCCTATGAAATATTAAAGTGCACATGGATTTAGGCATATGTTGATGTGTTAGTGTCCACTCGTCTCTTCCTTTTGCGGTTCGCACTTGTTTTTTCTCATGGCTGGTGGCTGACTGCTTCTCCTCATTTTTTTTTTTCGCCAGATTTTATTTGGAGAGCCGAATAGAAACGAGTTCCAAGAATCAGATGGAACTAGAAACTTAGAATTATCGGCGGGGGAGGGGGAAAGATATATAAAAAGATATATTAGAGGAAATATAGTTTAAAAAGATATTTTAAATTTTTTTTAAATAAAATACATAATTTAAAAAAAAAAAATTGACTGTAAACACCACCTTTGTCCTCCTCTAGTTCCGTCATTGCCAAAAAAAAAAAAAAAAAAAAGTTTGAAGCTCAAGAATTTTTGGGAATTTTTTTTTCCTGTTAAATAAAATCAAAAAGAAAAAAATCCTAGTTTTATTTAGCCTCTTTCGTTCTTATATATATACTACTGCAAGAGACAATATCTTCGTCCCCAAAATTCTTTAGGATGAGTCTGCAAAACTATATATTCTGCATTTCTCTGTGTTTTCCTGTGACTAGCTGTCAATGGTGTGAATTTTACCTTATTTTCTCATTTTCTCCTTTGTATTATTATTATTATTATTATTATTATTATTATTATTATTATTATTATTATTATTATTATTATTATTATTATTATTATTATTATTATTATTATTATTATTATTATTGTAATGCTTTTGAAATATGTTTACTAATAATTTATTTGAGTTGCATAAGGAGTCGAAAGTAACCAGCTTAGATCAATTTCCAAACGCATTAGACATAAATTTGCATGGTTTGTTCCCTTTTTTAAGGAATCTGTAGAAGAGAAAGTGATATGTAAGCCGCTATGAGTATCGATTTAAAATCTTTTACTTCGATAAAAAGTACTCTAATAATTGAATAAAGAGACATGTATATACTTCATAAATATTAATTTAAAATCTTTTAATAACATAAGAAGTACTTTAATAATTGAATAAAGGAATATGTATGCGCTTGATTAACATTAATCCTAAAAATCTTTTAATATAATAAATAAATACTTTAATAATTAAACAAATAGATATATATATATATATATATGTACTCATAAGTATCAAAACTTCCTAATTTAAGAGAAAGTACTTTAATTATTAAACAATTTTATTTATTTATAACTTAATTTGCTTTTGCTCCTTAAATTGTTACTCAAGGTAAGGGGATAAATGATTCTATCATTATAAGAAAATGAAAATTATTTAATTTTTAATTGAATTGAAATTTTCAATTGAGACTGATTCTACCCTTAATTTATCCTGTACCCAATTTTCAAAACTGATGATTCAAAAAGAAGGGGATAAAAAAGAGGTGTTGGGCCTGGAAAATGGTCCATATCTTTCAAAGTCCGGTTAGTTGTTGGGACTGGGATTCGAATTCAGGCCCAAAATTGCAGGCCTAACTCAACAACCAGCCTACCACCGAAAATAATATGCCAGTGGAAACTTAGAAGTATGAAGTAGTACTCCTTTCTCTTATTTTGACATTTCTTTCTAAACAAAAAGCAGTGAATATATATTTTTAAAAAAAATCTTTCTATGGAATGGAAATTTTTTTTTTTGTACATAAAAGAAGAGGAAGGAAATAATCAACACCGGGTCGTATTATGAGGCATAAATTTAGCTATAACTAAGCCTAGGAAAGTATTCTTCTATCTCAAAATGTAAGACCAGCTTAAAGATTTTGAAATAAAGAGTTGCCCAAGGGTGGGCTCATGGGCTTCCTAAGCCCAAAACAATTAGTATAGGATACAGTCCAAACCATTCTACTCATAGGCTCCTCCAAACTCCAGAAGAGCTATTTATTTTCGTAAGGTCCTTTTTCCTTTGAATTTTTATTCCTTCCAACTCCAAGCTGGAAGGAATAGACTCGCAATAATTTCTATTCTTGGAAATTAGGTTTGCTTGCCTTTGTCATAAGGTATAGAGGTTGCACATGTTCTGTTGAAATGTCTTCCTTCACTTTGGTTATTGATCTCAGAGAGAGAGAGAGAGAGAGTGCACAATTGGTAGACTCTGAATGGAAATCCACAGGCATTTGCTCAAGTTGTATTGCATAGTCCCTGAATGGCTCTGGCTAACTAGTCTGTTCTGGTTTTTCTTTTCTTCCTTGTGCCTAAGTACAAAACTGAGATTCATAGAATAGAAACTGTCCACATGTGAAGAAGTCATTTCCTTTAAGGAACAAACAAAGAAACCATGTTTTGACTAGAGGTGTATTCCAATACAAACGGATCGTGTATAATATTTTTAAGTTTGAATTCACATACAATCGAACATTATTTGAATTCGTTCGTTTATTATTAAAGCTTAAATTTATGTTCGAATTCGTTCGATTATTATTTAATAATATTCGAGTTCAAAAAACTCAATTAATATTCCAGTTCATTTATTTCATATTTTTTATTTTAAAATTCATAAAAATAATAATTTAAAATTTAATTAAAATAATTAAATACTATAATATTAAATAAATATAATAACATAATTAATCTTAATATTAATATTAATATTATGATAAAAGATTTATTAAGAATAAATCTTAATATTATAAAATATAAATATATATAATATATTCGCTAACATGTTCAAACTCGTTATTTTATTAAATTCATATCAATAAACTCCCAAACCAGCCCAAAGAGATGGAAGAGCAAATGACAATCATCATTAAATTCATGGACAAAATGAAGAGGCTTTTAGTATCATCGTTATATATCCAATACGATCCTGAGACTTTCTTACAGCACATTAAAAAACTGGTCAATGTCATAATCCTCACCCAGTTAAAGGACACATTAGAAGTGGCCCTCCACTTCAAGTCTTCTAATTCACCTTACAAGAGGTATAAGGAGGTATTCTGCATAAAAGAGCTGCAAACACAAGAGGATAACATTGGACTGACTTTAGTTAGCTATGTCAAAGAAGCACAAAACAAGAAAACATGTATCGAACTGACAGGAAGGTAAGCATTTATAGCAGGGGTATGTCTGGCTGGTCGGTCCTTAGAGTTGGTTGGTAGAGGAGGTCTACAGAGTCAAGAGATAACCGGGATTGGGTCATCGATCAATTTGTAGTTAGTAAATAGGCGTTAGTTATGAAAGTAGATAGAGACTGAATACACAAAGGAATCAGATAATGTGGGGTGCCATAGAGTTTCTTATTGCACATATGGGAGTCATAAGAAAATAAAACTAGTAAAACAAGGGAAAGGATGAAGAGGCTTTGGCTTGTCCAAAAACTAAATATGAATGGCGGCTAGATTACAGAAACATAAGCCTAAATCCAGATAGGTTGCCACTAAAACTTTCCTCTAGTTGAAAATTAACTTTGAAATTATGCATGCGAGGATTTAAGCAGTCATGCTTCTTATAGTAATGATAGCAAAAAGAAAATAAGAAAAACATGGTATGCAGCATATAGCAGTTTGAGCTAAAGATTTATCAAGATCTTGTGGCCAGCCAGAGATCCGGTTGGTCTCCCCCACACCCTCTTTCCTTGCTGAACAGGTAGAGGAGAAGCTGACAAAGAAAAGGGTTTGTTTCCATTGCAAGAGAAATAATGCCTATCAATAATCTACTACTTTCTTTTTACCGCTGCTTCCTGCATATTTTGCTTAATACCTTAAATGTATAAAGAAGATAGTACCTTCCATATGAACATGTAAAAGGATGTTATTGCTGTTTTGCTTTGCAGATCAATAGACTTGGCATTACTCCAAAGAAGTGAAGCCAGCAGGATGTGACCAATAACCTAAACAAATAGTAAGTAACAATATATTAAACCAAAAAAAGAAAACAATATTTTATACCGCAAACCATCTAAAGCTTTACTCCTTACCACAACCAATTAATCAAGCAAGATTTTCTCTGCCGACTACACCTCATTCTAGATGTCAACAATTTGAAAACAAAATGAGACTTAAACATTTAGTTATTTGTTCCAAAACACCAACCTGATAACCTATTTATTACATAACTGTTCAACAAGGGCTCATACTCATCAACTCACCCAACTTTCAGTATTAGACAGTAAAATTCAAAATAAGAGGTCCCTGTTAAAAGCTGTCTCGCATAAACGCGGAGGTTATGAAAATAGAAAGCAGAATGTACCAAGGGTATTTTTTGGCATCAATTAGCTTTACTTCATAGGGGGAAGACTCATATAGCAAAGAAATTTACCAGAATGACCTCCTCAATCCCTTTACAGACCAATGTAAGGAATTTTACTTTACTAAATATATTTAGATAAGTCCCCCATCTTGATAAAAGAAAATGTAAGTAAAGTGCCTTACAGTAATGTATTTGCTCCAGACAAAGGAAGAAGTGGCTCCAACTAAAATGGCAGCAAGATAAGCCATTTCAAGAAGAGAAATACATATCCAAAATACCTGCCAGAATTTAATCAGTTCAGCCAAGGTAAACACAAATTGTAACTGAAGCCTGCTCTAGTATTTTAATTTCTCTGAGTTGAGAACTAACCCTCTCTTGCCCCAAGCGGACAGTAAAAGATCGAATACCAAAAATTTTGTCACCGGCAAGATCAGGAATGTCCTACAAGAACAAACCCATAAAATTAAAACTAAAAAAGATTTGTCAAGTAAACTTTTCAAACAAAGAAACAAACTACCAGCATAAGTGCTAATGGTCTTTTCTTCTTTATATCAGTTTCTTTTGCATTATTTCTAGGATGTCCAATCTTTGGATTTCATGGTAGGGATTACATATTTCGAATAGTATTCACTGTGATCTTAGGTTTTAATCCTTCATGCTTGCAAAATTTCACCAGCAATGCAGATTGCACCATTTTTCTTCTTGTAAGCAGTTTTTATCCTTACCAACAGAATATCTGTACAAACTAAAGAAGGGGCATTCCGCTCAAACAATTAGAAGTGGAAAAATAATTATCTACAGCTAAGCACATCAAACTCTAACAAACCCATCTTTTAACATAAGGGAAAACTCAGGTATATAGCCATTGTGGTTGTACCAAAAATGAAAAGCATCAGAAATGCACTTTATTGCATGAGTAATACTTTATGCACATAAACTATTGAAGTTCATCCATTAAAAGGTCCCATTTCCAAATTTCCAAAGATACTAAAAATTGAAATAATTTTCCACTGGGAAATACATAACTTCTATGTACTCAACATACATAAAATGAAACTTACCTTAAACAATGCTATGACAACAGAGAAGAAGCTCATGAACGCGGTTGCAAAAATCACAGGCTTTGTAAAGAGTGCTGTCCTTGCATAGACATGAGTCTGAAAAATATGTAGGTAATTATGCAATCAAGTCAAGCCTTTGGCAATATATATGAAAAAGCTAAAAACAATTTCAGAAAAGCTGACTATGAAAAATGACCCAAATTTAAAAAGAAAGAAATTCCTCAATGATGAGACTGCAATAATATCAGGCACTGTTACACATTACTGCATTACAACTTGATAATTTATTATGCAACCAAGACAATACTACAGATAAAATAAGTCTCAGAATATGGTCACATGCACAATTTTTTTTTTTTTTTCATTTTCTCTTTAATTTTAAGTAAACATAACACAAAAACCAAATCTAATGTCATGACAAGTATAATAAAACAGCAACACTATTGTTGTTTTGCAATATTCACGACTTACAGCATAGGATAATAGGTAGAAGAACAATTACATAGGAAAAATCATGTTAGACCTGAATGTGCAAATAAAATGCTATCTGTACAATCACTGCACGCACAGCTAAGATACAGAGTGCAGCAATAAAGGCAAATCTCTTCCATCTGAGCATTGGTAGCTGCAATGCAAACAAAATTTGGAGAACGCTGTTAGGAAAACCTCTTTAGATGGTGCCATAGTTCAAAAAATATATTCATGAATATGAGCAACTACAACCGGAAAGAGTTCAACACCTTCCGCCTCAAAATAAGTCCATTCACTAAATAAAACAAAATTTGCACAGAAATTATCAAGAATAACTACAGATGTCTTAAAGGCTTAAGAAACTATACATGCTTAACCAAGAGTAAATGGATTGAGAACTAAGAATTGAAAAGAGGAATGAGGAAAAAGAAGAACATGTTCAAGTTTTTAATTTTCATTTCAAGGAAAATCAATTTGTGCCTGGGGATGGTGTAAGATGGTTGTCCTGCCATGTAAAATCCAGATGCTTCAAATATTATATCAACACTGAGTTTGGTTTGAGAGAAAAGAGGGAAGAAAAGAGGAAGGGATACAAATGTGGAGGTAAATGACACGAGAAAGCCCCAGAAGGTAAAAAGAAATGTAGTGCTCAAGCTACCAATGGTTTGCTACAGACAGTTTCTTGAATGAGTTAAGAAAAGAAAAGAACTCAACTAAAATGTAGAATCTCTTTGACTTCAGTTGTTTTTGGAAAATGTACAAATGATGAGTAGCACTTCTGTGATGCCACATCAAATTTCCACGAGTACAACGAGTATCCAGACTAGATGCAAATATCTAAGCATCAATAAACAATTTGAGATGACTAAAGGTCATGCTGCTCCATACACATGTTGTGACTTGCAAAATACTGGAACTTTGTATGCATTGTGCTCTCTTTCAGTGATACTACACGATATATGATTCACATGCATAAATGAATTAAACTCACATTGATTGAATATGCAGTCCCAAGCACGAAACTGACAAAAAGAGCCCAAAACAAAGGCCACGAGCCCACAATCCATCCAAGCCAAAAACTCTGCAAATTAATGATAAATGAATACTTTTTGGTCCTAGAAAAGTACATTAAACAATGTGAATTTATCTTAATAAATTTCTAGAATTGCATTTCGCTCATATAGACAGTCCCAAGTATATCATAATAGTGCACTATTGTGTGAAAAGTGAATAGTGCATAATTTCTTAGTAGGATGTGTAAAGAAGCATAACAAATTTACATAAAGCTATTCTATTGTTTCCACTAGCTACTCACTAGTTAAATTTTTGAGACATCTTCTAAGAAAGAGAAAAATATGATAAAAGGAGCTGGTTTACCATACTTTAAACTCACCTAAAATGAGCACCAAGTGAAAACAAACAGTACCTTTTACTCATTATCACAGGTTTCCAAAACCTACATTTTGGACTAACAGAATAAAACAGATCCTACAAAGCAAAATGTTCTCCTGGTTTTCCACTTCATATATTTTATGAGAATGTTAGAGCAATTCCTCGAGAGAAGAAAATTCACATGAACCCAAAAATTAATTAATGCAGAGTGTTTCCACAACAAAAGTGAGAAAACTACATGTTAAACTTCATGGCAAACCTGTGAATTACCATAATTGCAAAAGATGAAACAATTGTAACACCAGTCTTGACTGAATATTCCCCTGAGGCCAATGGAAGATATGGCTTGTTAACCTGGACCGAATGTCATTCAAATTCATATGAACCAGTTAAAAAGAGATACATGAAAAAGGTGAATCAAGGAAATGAAGAAGTTCGACAAGCTTCCACTGAAGTATAAAGACATTAATCTCATTCTATGATATCAGCTCTGCTCCTATATAATCCCATCCAAGGAAAACATTATAGTAAAATCATTGTTATACACCTCAAAGACTGTTTCAAATAGCTGATACAAGCATATAATAGTATCTGCAATTACAATGTAAATCTGAGAGTCCACCTCTCCTGAAAAAGAAAAGAATTGCGGAAAGCACTAGAGGAACTTGCTGATATATTCTAATCCAAACTAAGCGCTGTAAAATTTTGTAAGTGCAAGGAATGGGGAATGACAGCCAGATGTATGATCTGTAATATCATAAGAAAGAGTGCAGAATTAGCCATTTGGCCATGGAAGAAAAGTAGTAGTCTAGCTTCAATTTTCTCATGTGTAATAAAATGCTTTTACCAGGCAAATCTGGCTAAAAGGCCCAAGAGCAAAGGTTACTCCAGCATATTTCTACACGTCTTACATAGCATAAAGTACAATGATGCATGCAAAACCTAACTTGAAGAATGCGTTCACTTAATGCTGCATTTTCCTTGGCAAGAAAACAGTGATGCCCATTCTTAGGTTTCTCAGCATCTATGTTGCAAATGCCTATTTATTCCTAAGAAACTTAGATATAGGAGTTCATAATATAGCTATCACTAGTAGATTATGATATATAACAAAATGGTTGCCTTTTGGAGCTCAGGACACAGTCTCATAAGAATTTATATATGGACACTGACCAGAAAAAGAGAAGGGATCAAGGATTTAGTCCAATGAAATCCAAAAGGATAATGTTACATCCCTACTTAGAAAGCATCTAATACTTCATATTTTGAAGCCCTGTTTAAGTTCTACACTTCTAGTTTGTATCACAAAAATGCAGTTAACTTGGGCAAACCTCAGCTAGGTACTGTACCAAAATCTGTGTCAACATACATGGAGAAACAAAAATTACATCTCTAGCACAAGATTCTCCATACAGAAAATGGAATATTTGGAGTATTACATTCACCATATCCTTGTGAAACAAAATAAATGTTACTCAACTAAAGTTGCTTTACAAAAATAGTCATTTCAACCTTTTCTAATTAAAAGACATCACATCTGACAACCAGCAAGAAAATGAGAGAAGGCTTTTATGATATCCCTGGCTGTAGAAGGGAGAGAAACTACTAATTATTCTTTGTGCTTATTTGGATATGCCATGAAGCAAAAGTTCATAGATTACCTAAAATGAAGTAGTTACCTTGTCAATTTCTATGTCGGATAGCTGATTCAAACCAACGATGTATATATTCATACAGAGGGCAGCAAGAATTGCCTAAAGACAAAGGAAAATAAGTTTTCAGCGTCTAAAGTTAATTTCATAGCCGCTGATTAGACTAACATCTTAGTGCTTGATTTAACCAAATTCAGGATGAACCTCAAACATCCCAGTGAAAAATAATGGAGAAATATCTGAGGGCTTCTCAACTGCAAGGAGAGAAACTGAGATTATGCTCAATGCCTGCTCAAAGAAAAGAAATGTAAGCTCACCATCTTTCTACAAAGTCAAACCACATCCATGAAATTGTGTGTTTATGTACACATTCATGTATGTTCACGCAGATAAACCAAATAGATCAACACAATAGAAGCGGGAACCTAACTGTTCCAATAACAGTGTGGGGCCGTGAGAACCTGTAGAAAGCATGTAAGCCATCCTGCAGCCATTGCCAGGGGCTCTTTGAGGGCTGAGATTCAAAAGGGTGCTCAGAAACTGCATTTGTCAAAAGATAATCTTTTCTTCTCCAGTAGAAAGAATCAAATCTTTCATTATTGCCACTAATATGCTGTCGCTTAGGAAACTGCTTCTGTGGGATTGTAAGGAGCCCCTCGGGATTGTTCCATGCTTTGCCTCTGAAAACTTGCACTGCTACATGAACCAACGACATAAAGAGATTATATTTCCTAAAGAAATCAATAGAAAATTAAAAGATGAACAAAATTCAGAAGATAAATTTTAAAAGTGAGCATATCTCCCATAAACATTTTGTCATTTGCGTTCTTACACGCTAGAAGGATAAGAAGTTAGCAGGCAATGTAGACAAACAAAATATAAGAGCCTATGTTTTGTATCAAACACACTATTTCCTCAAGGTTGAAACCCATATGGCACTTACAGAAGCCAATAGGAAAAAAAAATTGAAGAGGAAACTAGCAATTGTCAGATACAGTTTAAACCCAAAATCTTGAAACTGAGGATACAGAACCAAAGTAAAAAACGCCAAAAAAACCCAAGGGGGGAAGGAGAATGAACCATTTGCAGCCAATAAATTTTTCCCACCACCAGTGGCTGAGCAAAGTTCAGCTGTAACAGGAAATGAAAGTGAAGTAGAAGACTTTGCAATGGACCCAACAAGCAAAGACGCCATTTTTGTTCTGATTCTTCAGTCAGCCACCAAACTCAAAACAGAGGCACCAGTTTAATACAAAATCATCAGCCAAGACACACGGGTGATTTCCGGACCCACCCCCTGCGTTTCACTTTTCATGTAAGCATTGTCCCAGCTTTTGCAGAGGAAGTGGATTTAGGCAAAAAGTCCACACTTTTAAGCAAACAAATTAGTAGAAAAAGATTAGAAATAGGGAACTTTTGTCTCTCGATGATATTTGATTGCGAAAAGGTCCAGAAATGCCAAGGTTTAATACTAGCACAATAGTGTGACATTATTGGA